>QANU01011901.1:1824903-1939441 GCA_003254905.1 Nissolia schottii
AAAAAAAAAAAAAAAACTCTTTGCTTGAGGCTCAAAACATAAAGTCCCATCAAACATTCTAAAGTTTGAACTATAAATACCTCACTTGAAGTCTTGAAGGGAAAGCGAAAAGCACAAACAAGTCTTCACACACCGAAATGGAAGGCCCTAATGATCACCACCATGATGAACAACAACCACTCAAGCTGTACTTCATCCCGTACTTGGCAGCTGGTCACATGATCCCTCACTGTGACATAGCCAGACTCTTTGCCTCACGTGGCCACCACGTGACCATCATCACCACCCCCGCCAACGCCCGCATCGTCAAAAACTCCATCCCCAGCCACCCAAACTTCCGCGTCCATACCGTCCACTTCCCCTCCCAGGAAGTCGGCCTCCCCGACGGCATCGAGAGCCTCTCCTCGGTCTCCGACGAGGCCAACCTCGGCAAGGTCTTCCATGCCACCACCCTCCTCCGCGAACCCATCGAGGACTTCGTGGAGCGCCACCCGCCCGACTGCATCGTCGGAGACTTCCTCTTCCCCTGGGTGGAGGACCTGGCCCGCAAGCTCCGGATCCCGAGGCTGGCATTCAACGGCTTCTGCCTCTTCGCCATCTGCGCCATCGACTCCCTCAAGGCCAACCCGATCCTTCCAGAAGCTTCCCCTCCCTTCCTCGTCCAGAACCTTCCTCACCCCGTCACGCTGAAAACGGCACCGCCGGAGCAGATGAAGGGCTTCCTTGAATCGATGATAGAGGTAGAGCTGAGAAGCAACGGTCTTATCGTCAACAACTTCTTAGAACTCGACGGAGAAGAGTACGTGGAGTACTACGAGAGAAGCACGTGCCACAAGGCTTGGCACCTCGGCCCTGCCTCTCTTCTCCGCAGAACCGCCGAGGAGAAAGCCGAGAGGGGGCAGAAGAGCGTGGTGAGCGCGCACGAGTGCATGAGGTGGCTCGACTCGAAGCGAGTCAACTCGGTGGTGTACATCTGCTTCGGGAGCCTCTGCCATTTTCCTGACAAGCAGCTTTACGAGATAGCGTGCGGGTTGGAGGCGTCGGGTCACGAGTTCGTTTGGGTGGTTCCGGAGAAGAAGGGGAAGGAAGTTGAGAGTGAGGAAGAGAAGGAGAAGTGGCTTCCCAAGGGCTTCGAGGAGAGGAATGGGAAGAAGGGGATGATTATAAGAGGGTGGGCCCCGCAGGTTCTGATTCTGGGCCACCCCGCGGTGGGTGCGTTCCTGACGCATTGCGGTTGGAACTCGACCATTGAGGCGGTTAGCGCGGGAATTCCGATGATCACGTGGCCGGTGCACGGGGAGCAGTTCTACAACGAGAAGCTGATAAGCGAGGTGAGGGGGATCGGCGTGGAGGTTGGTGCTGAGGAGTGGATCACCATTGGTTTTGGGGAGAGAGAGATGCTTGTTGGAAGAGAGCGGATAGAGATGGCCGTGAGGAGGTTGATGGACGGTGGTGATGAAGCTGAGGAGATTAGACGGCGTGCTCGAGAGCTTGGGAACAAGGCTAGAGCAGCGGTTGAGGAAGGTGGGTCCTCCCACAAGAATCTGACGGCCTTGATTCATGAGCTTAAACGATTGAGAGATTGCAGGATTGTAGAGTAATGAAACCAATAGCATTTCGTGGAGTCTTCGCCATACTACCCAACAAAATTTCAAATAATTTAAATTGATGTTTCTTGAATATCATATAATAATCTGTCACATTTCAATTATAAAGTTCAGTTTTATTTTGTATTGCTAGCTGGCCGGCTATCAATTTAGACTAGAAAAATCTTTATGTATTATTATGAAATTGTAACATATTGCGTCTTTGATGTTCAACGGTAATCTAGTCTTTTTCTTCTTTTTTTTGGGTGGGTGGGGGGTGGTCGTTATTCATGGTTACAATCGTGACATGTCAATTACACAATTTGTTATTTTGTTTTCATCGGCCCCATACACTTCTATCCACTGACATCAAAGCTCAACATGTGGTGCTCCATGAAGCTCACGAGATACTGATATAATTTCTTGGCGCTTGCTTGCTCAGGTACATTTACCTTCAAAACAATATTCGCTTAAAATCCAATTCAAAATGGACTCAACACGCCTGTTATTATTTTATCAAAACCAATTTTGCTGACCAAATCACGGATGCTATACTTTCACATATATTAAAAATATTCAAAACACTTTTGCTGCGCATCAAATAACAGTACATGTATGTCGCATTATGTTTGTATCAAAGCACCCACGTCTGAGAGAAAATCTTCATGTTTAGTGTATAAATGATGCTACTATGTTCTTAACACACTCATCTTTTTTATCCTTTAGGTACAGTTGCTATTAAGTCCTCCCAATGTGATGAAAGAGGACGAAGATATTAGAAAGTTCGTTGTTCTGGATTTGCAATTATTGAATGGGGTGAAATATAAGAGGGTGAATCACATTTTCTCACTATTCTTTCCTCAATTTGGGGAGGAATGGGATGAAATGTTTTAATTTTAATTTTCACTCTTGTTAATTTCATTTTATTTTCAAACAAGAGTGTTCCATTTCATTTAATATTCAAACAACGGATATGATAAATGGTTTGATGGACTCGTGGACGACTCATGTGCGACTACCTTCAAACGGTTGATTTTATTTTGCCTTCTACATTTTAATTTTGTATTTGTTTAAATTGTAAAAATATTACCATTTGATTTAGTGCTGTGCACTTTTGAATAAATTGCTGTCGCACTTAGTAGCATCTTTCTCCATTCTATTTCATTCAATTCCATTATAATCGCTATAGATTATCCAAGGTCTTCCTTTTAAGAAAGAAACCAAAGGTGAGGCTTGTTATATTGTTACCCCATCAAAAAGAGGGTATTGCCATTTGTAATTGACTAAGTCTTTATTAAAAAAACACATTTAGAAGTAGAAAATGCTATTGTGCACGAAAGAGATTTTCGTGACTGTGCTACAAATAGTTTCATTCGCCATTATCCCATAATTTCTACCTCACGTCCATTTTCCTTCTCTCCTTTTTTTAGTTTATCTTTATTTGATTGGTTTAGTCACTCTTTTGTATAGATTTTCACAAAATTTTCATGGTTCACATCGCATTACCTTTTAAAAGTTAATTATTGGAATGAGATAACTCAAATCTTTATAATACATTCCTTTTAAGTTAACCTCTCGAATATAAGACTAATTGCGTAATCCTAAACTTTCTTGTAATTATTTTTATTCAATTATTCACCAACTTTGGTGCCTTTCCTTGTCTAGTTGTTATTATAAGAAGAAAAGTCGACAAAAAAAAAATTAATAATAAAAAAGAAAGAAAAAAGATTGCCCTTCAAACGCAATGAGTTGTGTACTTCATTTTTTTTGAGTTTTTTTTTACGGTAATGTCCCTGTTACTCAAATAAATTACCAAAATGCCTCTGTTTGAAAACATATTACAGGACTACAGCTGTTTTGGCCAGCATGTCACTCGTGGGCACGTGGCTAGGCCACATCAAATTCGTCAATCCGCTAGGCGAAGCCACGTAAGATTCGCCAACGCGGTAGGCGAATCCCTTTACAATTCGCCAACCGGCTTGACAAATCATCCCCAAATTTGCCAACATGGACACCACATGTACACTATATTTGCCAACCAGTTTGGCAAATTTACCCTCGGCCCACCTATATAACAACCCCATCACCCCTAGACCCCTTCACCCATTCTCATTTTCTTAAAATCCATTATCTCTCTCTAAAATCCCAATTCCCTGTCAAGCTCTTGGATTGCTGAAGGCTAGGAGTAGCTGATAGATGATCCAATTTGTGTAGCAGGATTGTAAGTTTTAATTTATTAAAATTTATAATTTAACTAGTATTTGTGAATATCATAAATTTCTGTAAATGTAATCTTTAAATTGATTATATAAATGTTGTTTATATTAGTTTGCTAAGCAATTTATGATAGATTGATGCATAGAGTAGTATACAATTGTATGTTGTCTATATTAGTTTGCTAAGCAATTTATGATAGATTGATGCATAGAGTAGTATAGTATAGTATATGTAGTAGTATTATATAAATGTTGTCAATATTAGTTTGTTAAGCAATGTATGTTTGACATAAAATGTGTTTTATACAGAATTAGAAAATGAAGAAATCACTTATTGTGTTCATTTATTCTAATGGGAGAATGTATGAAGGTGAACATGAGTTTATGTATGATGGTCCTAATCTGACATCTATGATGATTAAGAGGGTTATGTGTTTAGATGATTTGAAGAAAAAATTTGTTTGAAATTAAGGTTACAAGAGAATCAATTTGTATCAAAAATTCTTTTTCAACTATTACAAGGGTCGGGTGATGGATTGAAATCTATTGGTGTTGATATGTTTGATGATGAATATGTTACATGCATTATAGATGCTTTTGAGCAAAATCCAGATTTAGCTTTTATGGAGGTATTTGTCGAGGTAGAAAGAAGATAGGGAGAAACTCATGTGAATATTGAGAGTGGTCATTCAAACCCTATCAACACTCGATCGTCAATGGCACATTTTGCTCCCGTATTTCAAGAAGATGTGACCTTGTTTCAAAATTCTCAAACTTTTCATTCTCAATTTACATCTTCAGTCAATATGACTCAACCTGTTGTTTGTGTGAAATTATCTCAATGTGAAAATACACTAATGAGAGAAGTGTTGTCTAATACAAGTGATAACGAAGAGTATTTACTTGTTGCTGCTGCTGATGATGATTTACGTATGGATTCAGAATATGAGGTTGATGCATTTGTTAATGTGCGTCAAGTTTCTCCAATTCACTTTGTTAGTAATAATGACCCTCCAATTGGTGTTTTCGCTAACAATGTTCATCTAGCTAATGTTATTCCTGAAAATGCATTTAAGCCTCCTTGTCCTCCATTTTCATCAATTAATTGGGATACATTTTCTAATGAGACCATTGGATTTATTGAGTATGACACTTGGAGTTCACAAGAAGAATTGTTTGTTGGATTGCAATTTCAAACAAAATATGTTGTGAAGTCAGCTTTAGATCATTATTCAATCAGAAGGCATTGAGATTATAAAGTTGAATTGTCCGATACACAAAGGCTAAATGCTAAGTTTTCTCAATTTGGGGCTTCTTGCAATTGGAGAGTTAGGGCTAGTAACAATAAGAGATGTAATAAATGGAAAATTTCTCAATATAATGGACCACACACTTGTGTAAACATCTCTGACACAAGATCATAAGAAGTTGCAATTTGTTTTGGTCCAAAGGTATATACAGGGCATGGTTAGAACATAGCCTGATGTTGAGATATGCTTGTTACTTGAGACGATTAAAAGTATATTTGGTTATAATTTGTCATATCAAAAAGCTTGGTTGGCGAAGCAAAGAGCATCTAATGAGATTTTTGGTGATTGGGAGGAATCTTATGAGAGGTTGCCTAGATGCTTAGAGGCCATGAAACATTTTATGCCAGACATTGTGGTATTGTTGGAAACTGATGACTGTGACATTGTGGTGTTGTTGGAAACTAATGACTATGTGGTGCATAATTGAGTTGATCAATCAAAACAAATGTGTGTTCGCTTGTTTTGGACTTTCAAACCATGTATGCTTGGATTTCGATTTTGCAAGACATTTATTTAGATTGATGGGACTCATTTATATGGCAAATATAAACAAAAATTGTTGATTGCAACTACACAAGATGAAAATCGAAGACCATTACCTCTTCCAAGGCGATTGACCCTTATCAATATGTGCATAATGTGTATAAAAATAAAAGTGTTTATCGAGCTTATAAGGTTCCGTGGGAGCCCATCAAAGATGAACCATGGTGGCCACCAGCTCCTAATTTGACATTGGTGTCTGACCCTAGATTGTACAAAGATAAAGGACGACCTAAGTCAACCAAAATTAGAAATGAGATGGATTGGGTTGAGAAAGGCCCGATGGGACATTGTTCACGATGCAGACAGACTGATCATAATAGTCGTCGTTGTAAAGCTTTAGTGAATGATGGTGGCGGACCATCAAGTTAAACTAGGTTGACATGTTTTGTTGTTATGGTTGAACATTTATTAAAGGACCTGTATTTGTGTCCAATTGTATTGTTTTGGGTGAGGACCTTTTAATTTGTTTGCGTGTTCTTTTGTTTGAGGACAATTTTTATTATATGCAATTTTATATAAATGTGCAACTATTGTTTTTGTTTGAAACGTAAATGTTATTTCACCTACATGACATTTTCCTAGTTCATGTTATGTCGTCTCCGAGTAATGTGGGTGCTCGAAGGTGACACTTATAACCATAGTCTAATCACCTATTTAAGGGTTTATTATCTTAATCAAGATTATAAGTGACAAAAGATTACCATTTTGCTCCTAGTCTTAATAGATACTTTTAAACTAGTCTAGTTAAGGCTTAATCACATAATTAGAAACCTTAATCAACTTAGAATCCCTTATTAGCAAGGAGAAAATCATCATTAGGGTTCAGGTATATTTAGGGTTTAAGATTAGGGTTTGTATTATAATGGTTAGTGTTAGGGTTTGTTTTTGATGTTTAAGGTAAGGTTATGGTTTTGAAAATTAGGGTTAGGATTTGATTATTAGGGTTAGGATTAGGGTTTTAAATATTATGATTAAGGTTGTGGTTAGGGTTAAGGTTAGGGTTTTGAATATTAGGGCTATGGTTAGTGTTTGTATTTTTAGGGTTTAGGGTTAGGGTTAAAGTTAGGTTATGGTTTGACTATTAGGCTTAAGGTTAATGCTATTAAGGTTAAGATCATGGTTAGGGTTAGGGTTTGATTATTAGGTTAAGGGTTTGGTTAGAGTTAGGGGTAAGGTTAGTGTTAGGGTTATGGTCTGTGTTTTGAATATTAGGGCTAGTGTTTTTAATATCAATGTTAAGGTTAGGGTTTGTAGTTTTAATGCTTAAGGTTAGGTTTAGGTGTAGGTTTAGGGGTAGGGGTAGGGTTAGGGTTTTGAATATTATGTTAGGGTTTTCAATATCAAGGTCAAGGTTAGTGTTTGTATTTTTTGGTGTTTAGGGTTAGGTTTAGGTTTAGGTTTAGGGGTAAGGGTAGGGGTAAGGTTTCGAATATTAGGATTACGGTTTTCATATCAAGGTTAGGGTTAGTGCTTGTATTTTTTAGTGTTTAGGTTTAAGGGCAGGGGTAAGGTTATGGTTAGTGTTAGGGTTTTTGAATATTAGGATTAGGGTTTTGAATATCAATGTTAGGGTTAAGGTTTGTATTTTTTAGTGTTTAGGTTTAAGGGTATGGTTAGGGTTTTGAATATCAAGGTTAAGGTTTGTATTTTTTTAGTGTTTAGGTTTAGGGTTAGGTTTAAGGGTAGGGGTAGGGTTAAGGTTACTTTAGGGGTTTTGAATATCAAGGTTAGGATTAGGGTTTGAATTTTTTAGTGTTTAGGTTTAGGGCTAAGGTTAGGGTTTTGAGTATTAGGATTATGATTTTCAATATTAAGGCTAAGGGTAGGGTTTGTATTTTTAGTGTTTAGGTTTAGGATTAGGGTTTTGAATATTATGATTTGTTTTTTATGATTAGGGTTTAGGGTTTTAAATATTAGGGCTCGGAGTAAGATTTGATTATTATGGCTAGGGTTAGGGTTATGGGTTTGAATATTAGTGTTAGGGTTATAAGGTTAGGGTTTTAAACCTAAAATTATTTGAGGGCAAATTCGCCAAATTGGTTAGCAAATATAGTGCACATGTGGCATCTAAGTTGGCGAATTTGGGGTTGATTTGCCAAATGGGTTGACAAATTGTAAAGGGATTCGTCTATCGCATTGGTGAATCTTACGTGGTTTCACCTAGCGGATTGGTGAATCTGACGTGGCCTCGTCACATGGCCACGAGTACCATGCTGGCCAAAACAGGTGTAGTCCTGTAATGTGTTTTGAAACAGGAACATTTTGATAATTTATTTGAGTAAGGGGGCATTATAACTCAAATCTTTATAATACATTCCTTTTAAGTTAACCTCTTGAAGATGAGACTAATTAGGTAATCCTAAACTTTCTTGTAATTATTTTCATTCAATTATTCACCTGCTTTGGTGCCTTTCCTTGTCTACTAGTTGTTATTATAAGAAGAAAAGACGACAAAAAAAAATTAATAATTAAAAAGAAAGAAAAAAGATTGCCCTTCAAACGCAATGAGTTGGTACTTTATTCTCTTTTTTTTTTGTTGTTGTTAATTTCTTTAGTGTGACATAAATAATAGTTTAATGTGTGTATTTGGAAAGATGGTGTGAGTTAATTGGAGAATGGGTGGGCAGAAAGAAAGAGATGCGTACACTATCATTCTGGGATTACGATCCCCATCCTGTTCCTTCCATCATCATTCCACTTCACCTACTTTCAGCATTCAATCAATTCCGCCCAAAATCCTGGTAATTTTCCCTTATCCAAACCCTAGTCTTCGCCAATTTCGTGATGCGTTGACTCTATGCGTATTCTCTTGCTCTAATCTGTTTCTCTTCTTTTTTTTTTTTTGTTTTTTTATTGCTTTACTAATTTCATTGATTGTATTTTCTTTTAATATAGTCCAATTTCGTGGTAATTTCGCCCCCTGGATTTTGATATTTTCTTATTACTTGTCTGGTCGTTGATTGAATTTATGAGCTAGGATCATATCGGTGATGAATTTGTACCGGAATAACAAAGGGTTTTTTTTTTTTTTCCCTCTCCATCCAATTTTTCATCTACAACAGGAATACGTTGTAATTAGCATATGGGATGTGCTTTTGCTTGCTTTGAAAGAGGGGGGATCAAAAAATGAGAAATTTAGATTGTTGGTTTCGAAGAAGGGCTTTGGAGAGTTGCAAACAGCTTCTGCTATTGCCTAAAGTTTATGTATACAGGTCTTTTGATTTGGCTGGAGAAGAATTTTGAAGCATGATTGCAAAGGAAAATCAAGTAGGTACTGAACTGGCAATGAATAATGTCAGTGGTGAAGAGGAAATAGAATTTGCCTGTGAACCATACATAGGGTTAGAGTTTGATTCAGCTGATGATGCGCTTAAGCTTTACACATCATATGCAAAGCAAGCGGGGTTTAAAGTTCGGATTGGTCAGCTCTATCGATCAAGAACTGATGGGTCGGTTTCTTCTCGTAGATTTGTGTGCTCAAAGGAGGGTTATCAGCTCAGTTCAAGAACAGGTTGTCCGGCATTCATAAGGGTACAACTACGTGATTCTGGAAAGTGGGTTGTTGATCATTTTCTGAAGGGCCACAATCACCATCTTGAAACTGAGAGTGAAAATTGCTCTCCAACTTTACGGCAGAAGGGTGCTGTAGCTATCAGTTCTTTTGTTAATGTGCCCCACAGGCCAAGGAAGAGATTTCTTGATGAAGCCAAGGATGGACCATCTTGTCCCTTTGGCGTTATTAATTTCAAGCATCTGAGAAAAGGAGATGAAGGACAATCCAGGATTGAACCATATGAAGGTCAAGAGTTTAGTTCAGCTAATGAAGCCTACCGATTTTACCATACATATGCAGCATATGTGGGTTTTGGCATTCGATTTGGTCAATTGTTTCGTTCTAAGAATGATGGGTTGATCACATCCCGCCGATTTGTGTGCTCCAAAGAAGGGTTCCAGCATCCTACAAGAGTTGGTTGTGGGGCTTATTTGAGGATTAAGAGACAACCATCAGGAAAGTGGGTAGTGGACCGCCTCCGAAATGACCATAATCATAATCTAAATCCTGCAGAAGTGGATAAGGCAAAATGTCCTCCTGCTTCTAGTATTTTGACTGAGGTAGATACTGGTGTGTCAGCTGGTGACTTATTTAAGATAGATAACTACCCTGTCTCAAGAGGAGGTAGACAAAATCGCATCAAAAGTGACTGGTACAGTACACTTTTTGAGTATTTTCAATCAAGACAAGCGGAAGATACAGGATTCTTTTATTCAGTGGAAATTGATAATGGTAATTGCATGAGCATATTTTGGGCTGATGGCAGGTCTAGATATTCATGTAGTCAGTTTGGTGATGTCCTTGTTTTAGACACTTGTTATCGAAAAAGTGTCGATTTGGTACCTTTTGCTACTTTTGTTGGCATTAACCATCACAAGCAACCTGTACTACTTGGGTGTGCTCTAATTGCTGATGTATCTGAAGAGTCTTTCACATGGTTATTTCGGACATGGCAGAGGGCATCGTCTGGCCGGCAGCCTCTGTCAATAATAGCTGATCAAGACGTCGCAATCCAGAAGGCAATAGCAAAAGTCTTTCCAACCACCCATCATCGATTTTCTCTCTGGCAAATTAAGGCAAAGGAACAAGAGAATGTGGGTCTGATTGGTAATGGGTTTACAAATGAGTATGAAAAGTGGATTTACCAGAGTCAGACAGTTGATGAATTTGACATCACATGGAATGCCCTGCTTAACAAATATGGATTGAAGGACAATGCTTGGTTAAAAGCAATGTACGAGAAGCGTGCATCTTGGGTTCCATTATATTTGGGGGGCACATTTTTTGCTGGCATTCCCATGAACGAGAGCGTTGATTCACTCTTTGGTGCACTTTCAAATGCCCAAACACCTGTCATGGAGTTCATCTCAAGGTATGAAAGAGGTCTTGAGCGACGCCGTGAGGAAGAAAGAAAAGAGGATTTCAATACTTCCAATTTTCAACCCATTTTGCAAACAAAAGAACCAGTAGAAGAGCAATGTAGAAGACTTTACACTCTTACCATATTCAAAGTATTTCAGAAAGAGCTTTTGCAATGCTATAGTTATCTTGGGTTTAAAATCTATCATGAGGGGGGCCTCAGCAGATATTTGGTGCGTAGGTGCGGGAATGATATGGAGAAGTATTTTGTTACATTTAGCGCATCCAATCTCAGCATTAGTTGTAGCTGTCAGATGTTTGAATATGAAGGTGTCCTTTGTAGACATGCTTTAAGGGTTTTCCAAATCTTGGAATTAAGAGAAGTTCCATCGCGCTACATCTTACACCGATGGACGAGAAATGCTGATGATGGTGTTTTTCCTGACATGGAATCCTGGGGTAGCTCTCAGGAACTCAGGAATTTGATGCTGTGGAGTCTACGAGATGTTGCATCTAAATACATAGATGCTGGCGCAACATCTGCTGATAAGTATAAACTTGCCTATGAGATTTTGCGAGAGGGTGGGAGGAAGCTATGTTGGCACAGGTGAATCCTATTTTGGATTGGGTTGTTCATAGTTTCACAATCAAGTTTTGTATATTGAACTGTTTTTTATGGTAGCGTTTCAGCTTTTCTAACCAAAAACCATTGTTTTTTATGCATAGAAATACTTGTTGAAATTTAAGCATAATATGACCTGGTGGGTTTGCGGGTTCTTTTAACCATTGATCTCGTTTGCTCAATGGAGATTGTGTTGACTCCATAGATGGTGTGAGGGATGCCAGGTTTTCAAATTCTAGGTGCTCATGGAGTTCCAAATAAGATTATGCTTAAACCACTTGTAATGTCACTCTATAAGTGATTAGAGTACAATCTTACTAGTGATCTGTAAGTACCTACTAATTTCTCTTTCGAATGGGCGTTTTAATTATTATGGAATTTGTGCCTGTATGATAAGGTGTTACTTTGAATTTACCTGTTAGCGTTCCTGTTTCCTGGTTTATAAGGTATCAACTGTTTTTGAGTTCAGTATGTTTCATTTGTCTGTCACTGTTAATAAACCTTTCCCCATAATGCTCTGCAAAAGTCTCTTTGCATATTTTAAACGGGTTCCGTGGCTGCATCTCAGTTTTCAGTCTTGCTTGTGCATCTGTAATATGAGACCAATTAAGTAGCCATTCCTCTTTCATTACTCCTTGGTTAGAAACATCTCTAGTAAAAATCGTATTCCAAGATTTTAGCATCGTTAGTCCCCTATAAAGTTCAAACAGATAGGCATAGGGAATTCATTGTTCCAATCCTGGTGTTCATTAGTATCCGACAATAGCCAAGTCATCATGGATGATGGAACTTTGCAAACACCGGTGCATATTTTCTTCAATATTGTTCGGCAAATAACTGATAAATCCTTATAATTTTAATTCCAGCCATTAAAAGTTTCTTAACGCGACAAATTCCTTAGCATATAACAATTAGTTACGCAGGAGAATGAATCGATTTTCTTGCGTCAACATCAGGGAACTAAATAGAGAATCTGGCAATATATAAACTTGGTTGAGAGCATCATAGATTCTTGTACTCTACAGTCTACACGGTAAAGCCCTGAGCGGATAATCAACGGATCCACTGTTGTACCCTTTTCATTACCAATTCAGTCATCTATGGACCATAATTTGCCAGAAGAGATTTGAAGAATTACATTGATGTGAACGTAGTAACGTGAGGATTGGATAACGTAAATAAAAGAAAATTCCCACTAGTGACTGGGGAATGCCTTTCATTCTCTATGTCGGAGGATTTTACTTAAATATCCTTAATACACAAATAAATTACCAAAATATCTCTATTTCCAAAAACAAAATTGCCTATGTTTTGATTGACGTGGCAATTCACACTTTGCATGGCGAGCCACGTTAGATTCGCTAACAGGATTGCCGAATCTAATAGGAATTCGCCAACAGGATTGCCAAATCGCAATAGGAATTCGCCAAATTGCCAACAGGGTTGATTAGGGTTTAGGGTTAGGGTTGATTAGGATTAGGGTTTATTAGGATTTAAGGTTAGGGTTGATTAGGGTCAGGGTTTAGGGCTATGATTAGAGTTGATTAGGGTTAGGGGTTAAGGCTAAAGTTTGATAAGGGTTATGGGCCAGGTTCAAATTTGCCAACCCAGATGATTCGCCAAACCGGTTGATTAGGGTTTAGGGCTAAGGTTTGATAAGGGCTAGGGTTAGTCCAAATTCGCCAACAGGGTTGCCGTTGGCAAATTCCTATTGGATTTGGCAACCCTGTTGACGAATCTTAGCACTATTTGCCAAACGTGTTGGCGAATCTGATGTGGCTTGCCACGCAGAGTGCGAATGTCACGTTAGCCAAAACAGGGGTAGTTTTGTTAAATGTTTGGAAACATGGGTATTTTGGCAATTTGCTTGTGTATTAGGGGTATTTTAGTAAAATTCTCCTCTTTGTTGTTTCCATACATAGTAACGTAAAGCTGCGTTCAAAGATATGTTTATCAAGAAATTCTTGTATGGTGTTAAATGTACTTAAAATCATAGTGTAAATGTTATTTCTGCCTTTTATTTTGATGAATGAATAACTTAAACTCAGATGTCATATATTTCATGAATCTAACGAAGTATTTCTTTTTTATAAAACGAGTCTTGTCTTAGACACATTAATACTACTATCTCCGTTCTCGAATAATTATTCACTTTAACTTTTGCACGAATATTAAAAAAATGATTGGAAAATTATGTATTTTACAAAGTTAATTTAATTTAATATCTTTGTTTTGATTTTCTCTCATTTAGTATTCTCTTACTAAGTTTATTTAATAGAAGTATGATTAAAAAATGAGTAATTAATATTGTCTAAATTTAGATTTAAGAAGTTAACTGTTATTTGTAAAGTATCGTAGTGGAAAAATGAACAATTATTCAACTATTTGAATTTGATTTCAAGTGTTAAAGTTAGCGAACCTGGTTCCTGAACATTACTTTATACTTTTATCTGTTTTTATTCAAGGTCAAGCATATTATTATGCTTTGCCAGATGCGCAATGGAATGGAGTTTTGAGATATACTCGGTTGGGGCTGAGAAATTGTTCCATTTTTCTCCTTAAATAACATAATGGGCCTTTTTCTTAGCACATTGCTTTTCCTTTTAACTCGAGAAAAGTCCTGATTCTTCTTTAAGAACTTCAAATGGCTTCAACATCCCTCACTAAATATATGTTTCCATTTTGGTTAACGCTAAGTATATGTTTCTTACTACGCCACAAGAAAGCATATGCTCCAGTTGGTAGCGGAAAATCCCTTCCATTCCAAAATAATTAACAAATAGTAAATGGAGCAAATGGAGTTGAAGCTATAATTTTCTCGTATCATTGATAGATACACCCACAATTGAGTTTCATCAAATATTAACATTAATATACACTCCATTGCCTCTTATTTGTGCATATATTACACATTAGTTTCATCAAATATCAAAATCTATACATTACTATGGTAGCATATATCAACACAAATACACAATTATCGTAAAATTTGACATGGATATAGATAGCATAAGCAAGGATTTAAAACACTTAACACTCTTTATTCTCCCATACCCTTTAATCTTTAATGCTTCATTGGTGATACCAGTGTTTCGACATAGACCTCTGCGTCAAACCAACCCTTCCCACTCTGAATTTTAGGATACTTGAATGAGTGATCTCTTGGATCATACAGAACCAAGTCAAACTCAAACATCAACAACACTTCACCATTCTCAGAGATGCAATATGGCCCTGAATATGAAAAATCTTCAGGATTAGGCAAATAAGGAATTGCCACCAATTTCACCCAAGATTCCCTCACTCCATAGTCCTTCATCAGCCACAACACAAAGTAACTCTTTTTGTAGTCATAATTCATGCAGAGGCACCCTCTCAAAACACCTAAGGTAGGGGTGGAAGAACAATCATCTTCCTTTTCATAATCATCAGGTGGCAGAACTTCCCTGTATCTTTCCCTGTGCAGATCCAAGGAGACAATCATCCACAAGGAACTCGAACCAGCGGCGTAACTCGCCGCCCAATTGAGAGTGCCGCTCACGAATTTCCCCGAATTCTGGTATGGCGTGACGCCGTGAGGGAAATCTTGAATCTTTCTCCAAGAATCTGTGGCCATACTATACACCTTCACCTTGGTTTCACTGAAGAACACGTTCGGGTCACAGAACAGAGCCACGACCTTGTAATCATCGTTCTTCTCATCGTAGCCAAGCCCAAAATCGGTGAAGCACCCTGGCCTCCAATTATTACCCAAAGGTGGTGACTTTTTGGAGATTCGAGTTGATGGGTTCCAGAGAAGAACAGAGTCTCCTTTAACTGCGAAACAGAGCAACCCGTTGCAAGAACCCACGATTCCGTCGTGGCGGTACTTATTCTTCACTGGGTAGTTAAGGTCCTCGCAAGTGGTTGATGGGTTATGGAGCAGAGAGCTCAAAGGGCAAGACTTTAGGTGAAACTCAGCGGTTGTGGCACTCAGAATGATCCTGTGGCGTGTGAGGTTGGTGGTGCTCTGCGTTGAGTTGTGAAGGTGCTTTTTTATGAAGTAAGGGTCGGAGATAAGAGACATCCAAGACTTGCATACGCACCTGAATCGAAGGAGGGACTTTACCGGGAGCCTAGAGAGGATCTCTTCCACGAGCTCGTCGGGGATGGGAGGTAGCTGGGGTGGAGCTTGAGCTGATGCGTGGCTTGCACGCGCTGGCTCTGCCACCGTAGAATCAGACATGGCTGCTGAACTGAGGAAGATGGAGGTGATGGTGATAGCGATGGGGTTGCAAGAGGATGATTGTGTTGGTTACTGCTGGTTGTGGTTGTCTTGTGGGAATGAGTTAAGAGTGATCAGTGACTTGATAGTGTCTCTCTCTTGTTTTGCTTTATCTCCAATATATATCCTCTTCTCACTTTGAGCAGAGCTTCATCTGGAGGGTTATCTAGAATAATAGGTATAGATTAATTTACTATGATTGCGCACCATAATCACCTTTTATTATTTAATAATGGGTATGTAGTATATATGTTCACAATTCAGAGTAAATAGAGTAAATGGTTGATTTGGTCTGTCCAATTAATGATAATTTAATTTACTCTATAAAATATATATATCTATATATATATATATATTTAAGTTATTTTATGTCATTTTTAAATAAGAAAATGTTACGTTTATAATGTACGTAGATAATAAAAGTTAACATTTTTATAAAAATACAAATATTATCAAGTTCATATTTACTTTTTGTATGAAATTCATGTTAGTGTGAGAGAGTTGATTCTTATTTATCATATTTATATGGTATATTTTATAACATTTTTGCTTTAAACAAGAATCAAGTTAATCAATTCTGATTTCTTCCCCCGCAATGCCTTTCTCCTCGGTGCTTGAGGACGCAATATCATGCATAAGTATTGACGGAATAATAATCTAATGGCGTTGTGAAAATGATGACAGTGATCATGAGATGGCCAAAACCTAGCAACGGTAGTAATGACAGTTATCAGGAGCTCCAACAATAATGAAAGCAGAAGGCGGTGGAACAATGTCGACCGATCATAAAGGGAAAAAAAAATAGTTATTACCCAAAGTTACTAGTACTATTAATTTTCGTAGTGTATTTTTTGAGCAGTGTTCTATTTGGTAGTAAGTACATCTTTTTTAAAGAAATTCAGTAAAAGGAAAAGCATTATTTAACAATCTATACGAAATTGAATATCTTATATGAGCGTAAATTTGTGTAATGATTATAATCACTTTTTTAAGTTTTAACTTGGTGTAATTTCATGGGTTAGAGACTCAATTATGATAAGCTTCTTCTTGATGAAGTGTAAACAGATAAGAAAGGATTTCCATTCATTTATAAACTACCAATTTGGATACGCACTAGATCAAATGTAGCAACTATTTTTGATAGGATATTTTCTAGCATGACGAGTTTATCTTATCCACTGAATTTGAATTTTTGCAGTGGCGGTGACCGAATCTGCCATTTTTTCTTCTACCACTAGCCACTCACACTGAGAGCTTTAGCTTCATCCACTAGATGACGAAGATTGCTTTCATGTCACTATTATAGAGAAATATATGATCAAGACAGAAATCAAAACCCTTTCACCATATATTATGGAAACTCACTTTTGATTCCTATGATATATTGGGAGAGAAATGATCATGTATAAACATATTTTAATATCTACAAATAACAAAGTTGTGATCGAGACCCACGTCGTTGTAACACTACTGCCACCACAGCTTTTTTTTCAATCTTCCATTTTACATTTTTATTCATTCGTTTAGCTTTTTAGTTTCTCTGGATAAGGCGACAGCAAGCTGGGATCGTGTGAGTTCCTCAGAAGTTCTATCAGCAAACGACAAATCAACAATGAGAAGAATACAATCCAGAATTTGCTTTCAGAAATTTTCATACACCATTATTTTTTTTTACTTGCTTTAAAACTGTAATGGCTGTCTGATATATATTGGTTATTGATTAAGTCATGTAGATACATGTTGCTATTTTTTCACCCGTTTATTTGACATGACATAAAATGGTTGATTGAAGTAATGATTGATTAGTAGAAGCCATGCTTTAATGGTATTCGTTAGTCAAACATCACAGCTCCACCTCAAGAAATTCCATTTAATAATAGCTTATAAAACCACCACTTCATTTTGACGCTTCAGAGAGAAATAGAGTGCTAATGAGAATGTCCCAGCTTTAATAGAAATTATATATATTTTAAATATGTAATCATCAAGTTTTAGAATAACTAAATGCTGCTTATTATTACTTAATTTATTTCCCCTCTGTGCAGTATCTGTGTTAAGTGGTAAACAACACATAGGATAATCCCAAGCTTTGATCAAGTTGAGGCAATGAAGGATGAAAACAACCGAATGCTACCGCTAAGGCACAAACTACATACAAATTAAGCAGCAGAGGCAAACTAGATACTACCTTAGCCAGCACGCGCATCATTGAATAGACACAAGTCACAAACAACATTGACTTGTTGCAAGAAAGAACACACTACAAACCCATCAGTGAATCAGACCAAACAAAAAAGGGAAACCTATCATTAGAGCTCCAAGATAAAATCACGACAGCTAGAGACGAGACTAAATACTACAATTTCATTATAATCGGTTTTAGCAGAGAAAATCTCAATTCAGTTTACTATCTGGTTCTAGATACGTCCATGAACTAATAACTCATTAAAGGTGTGTTTGGCATGAGGTAAAGAGAGGAAGAAATTTTCATAAATGAGGTTCGTGTGCAAATTTGTACATGATGCTAGCAAAGCAAAGCAAAAGATCTAGTATTTAAGGCTCGAAGCTAAGATACCATAAAAGATGTGGAAGCAAACAAACCAACTGAAAGCATTAGCATAATAATAACATCAAGATGAAATAAGATCGAGATTCTAAAAAGGGCATGTACTAACTCTCAACCTAAGTATATCCTTTCCCAACAACTATTTTGCCTCGTAGCAGTTTCATTAAGATGAGTAGCAAAAAAATGGCAATGGTGTTGGAGAATATTTCATAACCTAAATCTTTGTAACAAGCAATTTCAAAGCAGAATATATGTGTTGAACAAAAACCAATAGAATAGTAAACCAATAAACCAATCTCAGCAATTACAAGTTCAAGGTAACAAGGGCTCAAGTATAAAAGCTATCAAGTAAAATTAATTGTAGAAACTTACACATCTACAATATCTTGAAGGATTGGATTGCAAGTAATTCAATTACCTGCAAAATTGGTAAAGGGGATGCAATTAATTGGAGAACAAGACAATAAGTAGTTCAAAGGAGGTGAGAATTTTAGGTGCGAAAAGAAATTCATCATACCACATAATCAGCATGTGGCGGCCACTGGAATCCCTCCTACTTTGTACTCAATTGCCTTGCTCTCTTGCTCCTTCTCAATCCTGGATTTCTGGGATCAATTGACTCTTCATGTGTTGAATTCCCATTCTGACCCTGCCTCTCATTTTCCATGTCTTCCTGGTCCTTTCTTATTGTTGCAATCTTCTTGTTTGATCTCATGCTTGCCCGTTGACGCCCATTGTCACCCGGGAGGGAAAGTAGAGACTCTTTATACACAAACACCCCCATGTCAGTGGCCATCTATCACTTTATTCCTTTTGGGCGGATAAAAGCGATGCTCTAGCAGCTCTCTTTTGGCATTGTATCTCGCAAATCCTGTACTGCAGAATGTTCCAAAAATATCACCGCTTTCAGTCGAGCATATTGGTGCAAAATGTTTGTTAGGGATGCCATCAAGAGGCACAAAATTGGACTTAGTCCAAGATGACTGCCCTTTATATTCTTTCATCACCCATATATCAGCAGTATCCAGTCCCGTAACACAGGCTAAACAACCCTCCATGAACCCACAGATAACACAAGTTGAGGGGATTTTTGAAACCGTTTGGCACAGGAATCTCCGAGAAACTCCTCTCAACTAAATCAAAGGCGAGAATCATATCCACCGACTAGGACTGTCAAAATGAGTCCGGCCCGTGGGCCCAACTTGTTTACCGTTAAATGGACGGACTTTATATGCAAAAAAATAGGTCTGTGAAAATTTTAAAAAAAAATTGACCTGACCCGTTTAGGCCCGGCCCACTAGGCCTGCGGGCTAGCCCGTGAGCTCATGAAATATTTCTTTCTTTTTTATAAAAAAAAATCAATTTTTTAAAAGTTTCATTTTGGACTTTCAATTTTATTTTGGAGTTTAAGAGTTTACTTATAATTGAGCATGTTTAACTATTTGTTATGCTTAACTACTTAATTATATTTATATTGCTATACAGCTGAAGTGTTATGATATAGATATTGATAAATTTTGCATTTTATTCCTTCAATGAGTGCTTACGCCCTACAAGTTGATATATACTTTCAAACCTTATTTATTATTGATTAATTTACAAGAAAGAGTTCCAATTGTATTTTTGATCAATAACATAACAGTACTCACATCAATGTTATATGCCGTCATTTAATAAATGAAAGTTGTATTAATTCATGAATCGATTTCAAATAACATTTGAAAGTATTGATGTCTTTCAAGCAAGATAGTTGAAGGCACAAAAAAGATAATATAATATCGCAATCAACCATTTACACTATTTTTTTTAATTAATTAATAAATAGACGATAAAAAATCGTTAAAAATGATCGCGCATAATTATTCACAACTTTGTATTTAAATCATAAAAAATAGACAAAAATTTTATTTTATTTTTTAAAAAAATAAACAGGCTAACGGGCTGACCCGTTTAGGCCTGCGAACCGACCATAAACGAATTAGATCCTAAAAATAGACATAATTTTGGCCCGGACCTAAACGAACTGACCCGGCCCGGCCTGTTTGACACCCCTACCACCGACCTATCCTGACGAGAGGGTAGCCAATGAAAAGCCCCGTTCAAGAACCACCCACGGAGGCCATCATGACGATAGTTCAAATAAGGAAAACGGATACCTTCAATGCTTTTCCAGGAATTAGTCCTCAAAGAGAAAAGCTCGGAATGAGTCACCAAATCAGCTTCATTCCGGATACAAACGTCGTAAACCACCCGAACCACCAAATAGTCATCAGTTAATGGGTCGTACCCAAAACCGCAGAAAAATTCCAGGTAAAAAATTTTCTCATTTGAGGCAAGAGGTGACGGTGGTAGTTTTTTGCGGACACCGGTGGATGGATTCCACAGGTAGAGATTCAAATAAAGATGCGCGAGTAGAAGAAACCCTCTACAATAACCCAGAATCATAGCGTACTTAAACGATTTGGGGAAATTGAAATTTATTGGAGCGTTGGCAGAATCATCGTGAAGCGAAGCATCTAAGTCTAAGGATTGAATTTCTTGAGTAATTGAATCTAGGAGCAAAAGTCTGCGGTTGCTTGCAGTAGGTAGTTCATAATGCGATTCTGCAAATTGGGGATCGGAGATTAGAGAGAACCATGATTTAGAGACACACATGCAACGTAGCACAGACTTCACTGGCAACCTCAACAGGATCTCAGTTAACAATTCGTCAGGAAGCGGCGTCATCTTCATCTTCTTCTTCATGCTCCTCATCTTTGGGATTTAGGGTTCTTTTATTTTGGATTTTTTCAGTTGGGGGGCATATATTCCTTTTCATATTTTAGACCTGCTGAACTTTTTTCTTTTTATATCATCATGATGTTGAACATTTTTATAATTGAGCTGGGCTTCATTTTCTCTCTCTCTCTCTCTCTTTTTTTTTTTTTTTTTCCTTTATCTAAGTTTGCTGTGTGGACCAACTGCTGCATTTTTATTATTTTTTTTCTTCTTTTTCTCTCTTAAATTTTAGAGTTTATAAGAATATCATATTTTCTAGACAAGCAAAAGGAGGCTATGATGTTTTGGGCCTTATAATTATAGATTTGCGATTGGCATTTGATTTGATAAGGGGTTAAACTGAAATGTTTTAAGCTTTTCAACGCAAAAGACTTTAACTTTTAACGTTTTTAATAAAAAAAATTTTATTATAAATTTTTTAACGGACATTTATTAGCAAAATTTTATAATTATTTATGTTGTAGCCTAATATATCTTATTCTTAGAAGAAAAATAAACCTTTTTTTCCTTTCTTTTGGAGTAAAAAAATATGTAAGTTTTATTTTCATTGTTAATACAAGGGTTACTATGAGTGATTTGTAAATACTTTGATAAATGCTCAAGGAACGCTTAAAGACATGCTTTAACTTTAGTAGGATGACCAATGTCAAACCTATCTAAACTTTTGTTTATTAAAAAGAAAATAAAATAATACTCTCAACCAAGAAAAAATAGTTATAAATTGGTCTAACAAACAAAACTAAAAAATGATCCAGTGGTCATTGACAAAACAAAATGATAAGACCATCAAATAAATGAATTTAAACAAACAAAAACGACAAGATACAAAAATTTAATAAATGATAATATAGTGATAATAATAACAATAAAAGAAAATAGATTGTTGCTTTAGTGAGTTTGATCCTTTTTAGCTTTAATTAATTATATTTTGAATTATCTCAGCTTCTTCAAATCAATTGCTAGTTTATTTAGTCCATTACTGTGTAATAGCATCACTGCATTTTAACTGTTCAAAGAAGTAGAGGTGCTAGAAGTTACTTTTTTAAATATGTAATCATCAAATATTAGAATAACTATATGTTGCTTATTCTTATTTTATTTCCCCTCCTTGTATCATCTGGGTTCAGTGTTAACACACCGCATAGGACTAGGAGGATAATCCCAAGCTATGTTTTCGTTTGTGTGGTTATTTAAGCTTTGATCAGTTGAGGCATTTAAGGATATAAACAACCGGATGCTATACACATGCTTTGATCAGTTGATCAGCAGGCGCAAACTTGATACTACCATTTTATATTTTTCCTGCGTGTATAGTTCTTGTTAAGTGTGTTTGGAACGCAATAAAAATGGGATATGTTTTCATGGATGAGATTCATGTTTAAGGCTCGAAGCTAAGACACCATAAAAGATGTGGAAGCAAACAAATAAATTGAAAGCATCAGCATAAGAAATAAGATCAAGATTGTAAATAGCATGTACAAACTTTCACTAGCATTTCCCTTCCCACCTCCAACGTCTAGTAGCAGTTTCATCAGGATGAGCTAGCAAAAACATGGTAGCAACATGACATGTGAATGGATTCCACAGGTAGAGATCTGGATCAGAAGAAACCGCAGGAACCCACAACACGATTATGCCGAAAAGGTTCAGTAAGATTGAGCTTTATTGGAGCATAACCAGAATCATCATAAAGCTTAATGCTTGTCTATAAACATAGTTTATAACATAATATTATAGACGAAGTGGAACGAGACTTAGTTATTGTTGTTTTACATATTGCTATTTTTTTCACTTAGTTATTGAGGCAATGAAGGATAAAAACAATCGAATGCTACCACTAAGGCACTGATTACATACAAATTAAGCAGCAGAGGCAAATTAGATACTACTTCAGCCACCACGCGCATCACTGCATATCAACACTGACTTGCTGCAAAAAATAATACGCTAAAAACCCATCAGTGAATCAGACCAAACAAAAAACGGAAACCTATCAATAAAGCTCTAAGATAAAATCATGACAGCCAGAGACGAGACTAAATATGACAGTTCCATTATTATCAGCTTTAGCAAAGAAAATCTCAATTCAATTTACTACCTGCTTCTAGATACATCCATGAAAACTATATAAGGAAAAGCAGTATCTTCAATTTATATACATTTTTCTCATCACGAAGAGTTCTCATTAAAGGTGTGTTTGGCATGAGGTAAAGATGGGGAGAAATTACATATTTATTAATATAATTATATAATTTATTATAATAATTACATATTTATTATTATCGTTATCGACGGTTATAGTCGACGGTAAGGGTCAATATTAGTAACAGCTAAAAGCCGATGGTAAGGAAATTAAATATTAATATATTTACCGTCGGCATAGAGCCGACAGTAAGACAATAAAATATTAATATCTTTATCGTCGGCCACTGCTGACGGTAAAGGAATAAAATATTAGGGTTTAGGGTAAAGGAATAAAATAATAATATCTTTACCGTCGGTAGTGGCTGACAGTAAAGAAATAAAATATTATTATCTTTACCGTCTGTTGATGCCGACGGTAAATGAATAAAATATAATATATTTACCGCCGGTCCTAGCCGACGGTAAACCGGTTCAAATGTGATCAGGCGTGAACCGATTTTTGTCGGTTTATTCCAGCGATAATTACTGTTGGTAGATGTTGTCCGATGGTAAATTGATTACCATCAAGCACTTTACCGTCGGTAAGATGTCCGACAGTAACGTCAAAAGCCAACGATAACCGTGCAATTTTTTGACAGTAAAACTGACAGTAATTAGTTGTTTTCTTGTAGTGAACCTTACAAAGATAGACACAACCACATTATATACACAGGCCTATCTTTTATGTTACACAGACACAACCATTACATGCATCTCAAAAGCACAACCGAAGCAAAAGAGAGAGAAAAAAAGTAGAACATAAAAATGTTGTGTTGGCAAGAAAAACCAACTAGCAAACACAGGCATAATAAATGATAGATAACGAGACACTACCTTTAATTATACTCAGACACAACCATTTGGTGAAAACAGACATAGCCTTAACAAAGTAAAAGACCTAACATTTTTGTTGTTTAAGACACAACCAGTTTAAATAAATAGACACAATCCTTTATTATACTAAGATATAACCTTTTCGTGAACCCAGACCTAGCTTTATTAAATAACATGACCTAATTGTTATATATATATATATAGAGAAACCTTACAAAGATGAACACAACGACATTATATATACAGACCTATCTTTTGTTAACAAACACAACTATTACATGCATCTCCAAAGCATGATCAAAGCAAAGAGAGAAAAAAAAAGTAGAACATAAAAAGGTTGCGATTGCAAGGAAAAATAACAAAATGAGAGAAAAGTGTGGGTTAATGGAATAGTTGAATAATGTAGTAGCAGAGGAAGCAAGAATATGAACTAGTGATGAAGAAGAATCAAGAGGAAGACGAGAGGGTTGTGATCGTAGGAGGAAGAAATGGTTACATTGTGTGTGTGAGAAACTAATTATTAAATGCAGGAGCGTGGGGCAAGCACACAATGGGTGAGAGTGGGAAACTTTTTACCCTTTTTTTAGGATGCACAATAGTTAGTCTTATTTACAATTGGTGTGTAATGGGTGTGCAACCACCAGGTTTGCAAAAATTGGGATTATATTTTTTATTCATTGATAGTGTAACTCTTTTATATGGTCATCTTATCATTAGTGTCTAGATACATTAGTTTTTTAATGTATATAAAAAGTGAAATTAGTGACATATAAAATCGATCAGGGGAAGTATTACCACATAAGCAAAAGTGGTTGATCTCTATTACTTCAAAAGTCTTCCATAATCCATACAATAACATATGATTAGATGATAATATAAAAACTTAAGTGCATAAAAATTATTTAAAAAAGAAAATTGGTGATCCAATAGAGTTTTGAAGAGTATCAAGTTTAGGGCATCGAGATGAAGTTGTGCCTCAGCCTAATATATAATGTCATTTTTTTTTATGGAGAAGTTGTTTAAAATGATTTTGTACGGCAAAAAAAATAAATGGTCATTGAGCGAAGAAAAAAAGAAATGTGAATAATCGTGCAAGGAGACATTAATTAGAAAACCAGCTCGCAAGTAAACTTTTCATTCAAATATAAAATAGTTGCGATCCAAAACATTAATTATTCTCCCACATGCAATATAAATTATAAGAAACAACATTTCACACTTTTCTCAATAACAACAATGTGGTTTCAGTAATTGTAGCACGCTAATGCAAATCAAGGGCAGCCTGGCCATTTCACGTCGTTTGGAGAGAGGGTTTTAAGCACCGGATTCCTGTCAAAGAAGTTGGTTGGCCTCAACTCAAATCCAGTGCTCAGCAATGGCATTATCGGGAAATCTTCTTGGGCTGGAACGTGATGAATACCCACTACGTGCCACAACACAATATCCTTGTTCTCAATGCCTCTATTCCTGCAACCAATTAATTGTTCACAATTCAAAAAACAGTGTAAGTAAGTTCCTAATTTGAAAACTAAGTTATTAAAATAGTCCAATGCAAATTAATGCACAAATAATCAAATTATTATCATACTTTAGGGTCCAAACAGCCAAGGTGTCTTCTCCACGGCTCTGATCAACGTAGAGTCCACCAGCCCATTTCTCAGACCTATTGTAAGGAGTGACCCACACATTATTGTTTGTGAATGCTCCACGAATTTGAGGGTAATCATCCTCCGTCAATAGGGGATGAGCCACAGCGCCTGGGATCAGACGGTATCCGACGTCGTTTCCTACTGCGGTCTTCTTGTTAGGGTCACTATTGCCAGCTCACCTGGTGCCGTCCCAATCTTCACTTTTCCGTCTGATTCTGTTTTTGCCGTTTCCTTCTCAACCGTCCAATAGCTCTTCCTCTTCGAGCTTCCGTCAGTCACTCTCTCCGTCTTCAAACTGGTCTTCTCGAAAGAGTTCTCTACACCGTCGATGTCAAGGTCAAGATAGTAAATGTAGAAGTGGTCATGGTAGACTCCAATGCTGTTTGCTGACACCAAAGTTCCATGTTGGTCTTCCTTAATCTCGCTCTTGTGCTTAATATCCACTGACTTGATTTCCAGTATACCCGATAACGCTATCTGTATGTACGCGTCGATACAAATTAACATTTAGAGTTGTTATTATACAAATTAACAAGGGAGAACATTTTTGAATTAGACCTTAAAATTTAAATTTATGTATGTTATCGTAATAAAAGCATTTAATTAAAAAAACAAATTCTTCAAATTGTTTTTTTTTTTTTTTAAGTTCTATAAATTAAGCAAGTCATAAATAAACGTTAACTGCCAATTAAGAATTAATCAAAAAATGAATTAATGAAATTACATACCGCGGGCTTGATTGAGCCACTAGCCTTGAACTCCCAATCTACGATATTGTCGTAGTTGCCCACTGTCACTACAGATCTTACAATTAAGTTCACCTCAGTCCTAGATTCCACTATCTGCACAAGAGAGAGAGAGAGAGAGAAAGAGTCAATACATGCACATCGTTAATTAATATCTTCTGTAAGAGATTTACTTAACAATATATACGATGTTGAGTGATAATCTACATAAAAGAAAGTAGCTAGTTAGATTAATTAGTATATATTTTTTGAATAAATTACGTACCGGTTCAGTAGCATCAGGAATGCCAGTTTCGGTGTGACGCCACATGATATCGCCGTACCGTTCGAAGATACAGACAGCATTCTTCAACACGTTTGGCTGGCCATCTGCCGTGTGAAGGAACGCGTCCAGGAACTTAACCTGAGGCGGGCAATCCAGGTTGGGTATCAATGGCACCGTCGACAGACCGAACCCGAGCTCGCCGGCGTCAAAGAAAGTCTTAAAGTACCAATCCTCTGAAGGGTCTTGGTAGGGCACGAACAGCTCAGAGATGTAACCCCTGTACATCACTCTGCGCGACTTGTGCTTCTCCAGATCGTAAATGGATGCCAGTGACAACACAACTCCAGCTCGCGAATCGAATCCAACATGGAACTTCCAATTTGCCCAACTGATGATAAACACATATGTATATACATATTGAGTCAATAATGTATCTAAAATTTTTTTAAAAAAAAGTTAAGAAAATATTTAACCATTTGATAAAAGAAAATATAATACCTGACGCTGTGGCCGTCGAGGGTGAAGCCAGGGCCGTTCGGTTGGTGGGAGGCGAGGCTGTGCTATTTAGGTCCGAAGGGCGGCTTCTGGTTAGAAAAGCGGTAGTCGGTGTTGTCAGCGGTTGGGAGATGCAGGTACGGTGAGTCTGTCCTTGTATTCGACAATCTTCATCTGGTCGAGGTCAACGAGAATGAGTATCTCGCGACGTAGATATTGACAGTGTTCTCTTTCATGAAGCAGTCAAGCCTGACGGCCCTGCGGCTCTTGGTCTCGCCGTACCAGCTGATGGTGAAGGTAGAGCACACCACCTCCGACAGGTTCAGCCCTCTCTTCCTTATGGATTCCTTGAACGGTTCGTAATCAGGGGGCAGAAGTATGGCTTCGGTTTGTTCCTCAGGGGTCAGGGTGGGGAAACCGTGGCCGGTGTGAACCTTGTTGGAGAGGATGAGCTTGAGCCTGAGATAGATTACGATCTCGTGGGTTTCGCCGGCGATGATGGCGACCACGAAGGCCTTGCATGCGTGGGATCGTTATGGCAGTTGGTTTGAAGGATTCCCATCTGAGGACGGCGGCTTTGTCAGGGTCGTCGAGGCCAATATAGTGGAAGCTGATCCTGCCCGTCGAGGCTAGGATTGGGTACCTGCTTCGGACTATGGTTCGGACAAGACTGATCTCGTGTTCGGTTAGAGGGTCGAGGGGATGTTGGAATAGCGCTGGGGTCACTGAGACCGCAGCTTGGAAAGAGAGGAGAGCCAGCACAGAGAAGAGCATGAGTTTCATGGTGGAAGCCATGTCAAGCCCTAGAGCTTCTTGTGTGCTGGCTTGCTGTGTGTGGAATGGAACCTTATATACACGTTCTGTCCCTCACTCTACTATTATTCTTTTCACTATAATTTCCCATTTTTCATGCAATGTGATTCCCACGTTCAGTCCAATACGAATTTAAGATAACGTGAATAGTTGCTTATTTGGTAATTTAAGTGACTAACTAGCTGCTTGACTCACGCAATATTGTTTCCCCCAAATGATTCCTTTTCGTCAACTCTAAATATATATACACACACACTACCTTTTGTAAGATCGATTCAATACAGTAATACAGATCAATTCTAAATAAGTACTGCTTAGTTTATAGAAATTGTAGGAATGGTTTGATATGAGTGGAGCATTGTGGTTCAACGTGTCTTCCCCCTAAGACAGATGCTTTGCCAAAACATGGTTAATCATATTTAATCTCACCACAATTTTTTAATTAATTATATTATATATGAATTTTACCTTCTCAATTAATAATAAAAGATCAAACATAATCTTATCATATAAAAAATTAACATAAAAAGATCCATTCTCATGAACTTTCAGCATGATAGAGTGATGCTTCCATCCTTAATGGAGGAAGTAGTCACTTGAAAAAAAATTAGTAGTAAGGATGGTTCAGACGCTACAATATCAACCAAAAGTTTTAATACCTTATTTGATCCTAAACTTTACACGGTTATCCTAATTGGTCTCTCAACTTTAAAAAATGATAGGTTAGTCTCCAGTTGCTCTAAGTAGCCTCAAAACATTCATAGCAAAATTAGTTGAAGGGTTTGTTCATACAGGGTATTAGAGATTGTTCAATCTCAAGAAAAAAGTGTTTGTTCATAGTGAGTTATAGTGTTTAATAAGAACGAACAAACTTGTTCATACAAAATAAACAAACTCATAATTATAGTGAACAAACCTCTTTAACTGTGGTGAACAAACCTACATAATAAGAATGAACACAAACCTACTTAATTGGAATAAACAAATCTCAATACAAATAATGAACAAACCTAATTAACTGTATTGAACAAACTTACTTAACTGAAATGAACAAATTAACCCCAATACACGAACTCAGCAAACACTTATTACTAAACCGAACAAACCCATTTAACTATGGTGAACAAACCTACTTAACTGTAATGAACAAATCCCAATGCAAATAATGAACAAGCCTGTCCAAATAAAATGAACAAACTCGTTTAATTATAGTGAACAAACCTACTTAACTAGAATACACAAACCCTAATAGAAATAATGAACAAACTTGTTCATATAAAACAAACAAATCCATTTAACTGTAGTGAACAAACCTACTTAAATGAAATGAACAAACCTATCCATTGTCATTGTCAGACAACCAGTGTGTTCATTATTCAATGTATCAGCACTTGATCAAATTCAATATGTGGGTTTGATTAGAAACAACAGAGAATGTGTTAGGTTCGCAGTTCAACACGAGGAAGAGACGACGTGCAAGAGAGATGATGTGAGCGTACGTGATGGAGGATGTGAAAGCCGTTTGGGGACGGTGGTTGAAGGACGTGATAGAGGAAGAGAGTGTATTTGAGCGGTGTTGTCCATGGCAGTGTAGTGGCATATAGGCGGCAGCGTATGTGGAAATAACTGAGGGAGTGGCGTGAAAATAAAGAGAAGGGAAAAGGGTTATTGGAGAGAGAAAAGAGAGAGAGATCATAAGAAATTAGAGAGAGAGAACAAATTGAAATATAATTAATAAGAGAAAGAAATATAAATATACATATAAAAGATTTGTTGGTTGTATGCTGGCACTAAATTTGATGTCCTTTTTCATTTCTAAAATATAATTAGCGTGTTTGAAAACTTTTTTATAAGTGAAATTGAATTGAATTCTTGTGTTTAAAATAAATAATTGTGTAAAATATTAAATTCATATAAAATCACTATGATATCCTTTCAATTAAAAATCATATTCTTTCTTACTTTTTTTTCTCTTAAATTTAAAATCATAACCATGTCTTGTCACCATTTTTCCCTATCCCTCTCCCGATGCAAGCAAAGCCTCCCTGTACTCATTTAGGGGGTTGGTCAGTTGGTCCGAGTAGTAAGTGACTCAGTATCGCTTAAGTACGTCTTAGGTTTGAGATATTGCAGTTAATTCCACTGGGAGACTCACCCACCACAACCAGTTGTGTGACTCATGTCAACCTAGATTAATCAAAGCGAAACCTTAAAACCAGGTGAAAAAAAAAAAAAAAAAAAAGAACCGTCCCTAACCCATTCTTCTTCGTCGTAGTCTCATCCAAGCACCATCACCTATCAACATTCTTTCGTGTCGCACCTCTCTCCAAAGCACCATCACCTCTGAAATCTGCCACTCTGCCGTCAACTGTGCACCGCCGTCGCTGCCATTGTGCGCCGCCATAGCTACTGTTGTGTGCCACTGTCGCTGCCGCATCTGGTTGGTCATGGTTGAAAGTTCTGTTTAGGTGATGGAGTCATGAGGGTATTTTTGGTTTTACCTGTTCTAGTAGGAATCATCAGCAATGGGATTTGCAAATCATGCAATATAATAAAAGAAGCTTCTCTAGTATTCGGTAGGACAAATACCATTTTTATTAATTTTTTTAATTTTGATCAATTTTTTAAAATTAAATCCATCAAATTTTGTCATTATTTTATGGTCTAATAAATAATAACAATATTTATTGAATTTAATTTTAAAAATTGTCAAAAATAAATACCGAATAAACCTCATAAAATAAATCTCTAATGTTTAGTATCATTATCAATCATTTTCTCCATTTAATTAATGAAAGCGTAATCCACGAAAATATTATTGGTAATTGAAGGATTGAATTGTAGTTTCCGATTTGCTACCATCTATATTTCATAATTTATTAATTACATAATATTTGTTTATTTCACGGTCTAATTTACACGAAAACCACATGATTCTATTGACAAAGAACAGATTTTCTCCTTTGCATCCGTTTACCAAATTAATTAATGAAATATAGATTATGCAAGAAAATAAACAAATATTATGAAATATTATTTAAGTGCAATCAGTTTGGATAATTATATACATAAAGTTTTAAGTTTAAATTTTTCTTGATTAATGTAATTTTTAAAGTACCAACCAATAAAAAAAAAAACACAATTAATTATTTTGCCTATGACGACCGAAGATTATGCGTTTATTTTCTTGTCTTTGTCATCATTACACATCTTATTTTTGGTAAAGCTAAGGATTTCTTTTTATAATTTTAGAACATTTATGTTATTGGTATTTATGGATCTTACCTTTCATATAGTTACTGTTGTTACCTATATCAACTTGGGTTGCAATAGCTAGTTGAGACACAAAATTGAGCTACAAGTAGTAAATTAAACATGTGCTCAATTATATTATGGCTGGACTAATTGTTACAACTCGAGTTAATATAGGTGACAGTTGCATTTTTATCGGCAAAAATAACTATTATATTAAAAGTTTATAATGATTTTGTTAAGATTTAATCATCGTTGAGCGGAAAGCATAAAGAGATAAATGTCATTTTGTATTATTCAAAAATATTTGCCAACATATCATAATATAATATTCAAGTGATTATAAAATATTCAGGTGACTATAATTTTTTTTTAATCTTAAACTATAGTTTACAAAATACGTACATTATGCAATTTTTTTAAAGTAATATTTTTTTATTTATTAACTTAAAAATTGTAAGAGATATTTAACCTGCAATTTTAGAGAATAAAGCATTAAAAATGACTCCCTCTTGCAAATAAATGTGTTTTTTTGATAATTTGTGTCATCTTATTTGTAGAGGACCAAACTATATATTTACCATGTGTCCAACAACTTATTGATATTGGAGTATAATGTAGTATTGAAGTTTGCTCCTAACGGTCAATTTTTAGTTCTTATATTTTCATTATTTTTTGTAGCCACCAAAATTTGTATTCATTCTTGTCTACGTATATATGCTTAATTCAAAACTTTTCGATTTAAACATTTCTGATTTAAAACTTCTCTCAACTCGTTGATTAGGATATTCGAGAATCGAATTTTGTATTCCTGAATTAAGTTTAAAAATAAAAAATACAACATGTCACTCCTATAATAATTTCCATATTTAATAAATCTTGCGATCTACGAGAGAAGATTAATTCACGATTCGCTCTCATCCAAATCTTGTAAATTATTTAGTTGATAATATTCTTTTATACATTATTACTACTATCATGGCGTTTGCTAATTTTAAATTGAATATGTAGACAGAAGCCACATGACATTATTTTGCCGCAAATAGAAGTCTCCATCCCAGTTGGATAATACGTTCCATCATAATCATTTTATTAATACTTGACCCACACTCTATGTCGGCCAAAGAAATGATATTTAGTGAGTAATTTGGTATTTTCTTTATTGTATCTATAGATTTTATTAAAAAAAATTGTACTTTAAAAATTACATTAATCATAATGAGATTTAAATTTAACATCTTACGTATATTACTCAAACTTTTGACCATTAAACTAATTGCAGTGACTTTTAGATTTTATAGATATAGCTTCAATATATTGCCACTCTAACTTAATTATTACAGTTTAATTATTATACACTTTTAATATTAAAATTAAATAATAGTGTAAAAAAAAGTGCATAACAATTAAATAATTTTATCTCTCTATTTTATAATATCTATTTATTTTCAATTTTCAAATTTAATATATTTATAAGTTAATGTGTTTGATCAATAAATAAATAAATATTATAAAAACATCTGTTTACGTACCTTATTAGCTAGCCAACGGAGATTGATCTTGTTTGTCAACTTTTTGTTTATGTAATGCAAATGCTTAGTTGAAATTAGAGTACTTAAAACACTTAACTCATCAACATCTTGATTAATTTATTTATTTTTATAAATAATATTTAATATTTTATCTTTAAAAATATTAAGTGTCATTTATAAAGTGATAGTAAGTTGATGAGGTAGATCTTATAAACATTTTTTTCTTATTAAAAATATTTGGTTCTTGCATTGGTTTTATATATTAATTAGTGAATAAGGTGCTTAATTATCTTGAACTTCTTTTTTCCATGTTCAACATATTTACTTCTATGAATGACACTTAAAATTTATGTACAAAATACAAAAAAAAAATGTCAAATGTCATTCATAAAAATGAGTAAGTTGATTTATAGATAGATAAGTTAGAACTTTTAAATTTTTTTTTCTTTCATAAATAGTATAATTCATTAAAGTTAATTTTTATACTATTGATATTTAAAAGAAGAGATCATTAACCTCCACACCTTCAAGTTAATATTTTAAAACACATTAATAGTATTGATAATTTGATAATTCTCTTTTATCATCCTTTGATATTCTAATTAACTTTTTTTTTCACACATAATTAATAAATTGGTATAATTAGTATTAGTTCTTATCCACATAATTAAATAATGTAAGAATGATTAAAATTTTAAATAATATTATTGTATTTTAGGGAGAATAGAAAAATGTTAGATACGAAATACATATAGTTATAATATTATGTATTATATTTGTAAAATAAAATAATATACATAAAGGTTAGCAATACCCTTTTAAAAAATATGTAAAAGATAAAAATTTAGTGGTTTAATAATGTAATACTAGTAATGTATTCTAGAATTGAGTGCCGGCAGCGTTTCTAAAATGACAGAATGCCAGCGAGACTCATCGTTGTGATCATGTGACAACTAAAGTGTAAGTTCTGTGCTCAAAATACATGGATATTTAAGTTTTACATAATTGGACTGCATCATGTCTTCACTCAACTAGTAGCTCGAAAATAAATTAAGAAACTACAAATTGAACGACATATATTATAGCATTTTTATTTATTCGTTGAAATACATGAGGATGGTAATGACAATGATATGCTAACCTGTTAAATCAATGAGTGCTAAAAATTACTGGAATAGATGTAGCCATTTTTGTAAGGGAAAATAACTGAATGTAGCAGATGATATATAACGAACTTCGATATATTCTCCTTTTAACCGATTGTGCATGGCATGTTTATTTCCGTGATTAGCATAAACAATTGAACAAGTAAATATATAATTTTTAAAAAACAAATATATGGTAGAAAATTACAAATTTGTTGGACTGGAAAATGGTGATTGTATTAATATGAACTCAACACTAATGTCCAACAAATAGGGTGTTTATAGTTTAGTTTTGAGACAAATTAATACTCAATTGATCTTTCTTAATTGGTTAACTTATAAAAGCCCAATCTGATCTAAACAATGGGATTCATTTTGGTTTGATTTTGTTCCATTTTTTTTTTCTTTTTAAAGGTGGAAGTGCAATGCATACAAACTAAATTATAAAGTATAAACAGATTCACTGTGCATAATACAACTAACACAAGCATTATACCAATTTCCCTCTCTGTGTTCATATACTTTAGCTCAGTTCCAAGCTCTGCTTTTGCCACATCAATGGTTGCACTGCTATCATTTTCTCAGTTCTGTTGGGAAAATTCCCCAAGTATAAAGAATCAACTGAATATTATATATGTAGATATAAATTTTTATTTAATTTGTATCATCGTATTCATATTTTTATAAATTTTTCATATTTATGTACCATATCATAATCAATATGTAATCATAAATTGTCACGTTATTGTGGTATTTAAATTCCATATTAATTGATTAATTAGATGCTAGTTATTTGGCTTGATTGACATGTTTTTGGGGTGCTTTCATATGTAATTTTAGAACTGCAATGATGTAAAATGGAAGCTCACCCCTAGTTTTGAACCTAAGTTTTTTTTCAAAAAAATAAAAATTATAATTAATCCCGCTTGGGAAAGTACGGTTAGCTAAAAACGCAATGTGTGGCTAGTAACAAAGCTCTAACCACATTTAGAGAATGTGGTTAATTTAAATTTAAAAGTGTAGCTGATCAATACATTTATCCGCAAATACAACATCTGAAACGGTTGAAACTGTTGGAAAATGGTTCATAAAATGTGATTAATTATATTTTTATTTTTACTGTTGTTAAGCATAGTGAAAAAAGGGGATGGAGACACAGAGAGATAACAAAATTAAAGAAAATAAAGATGGTATTATATGATTGTTTGTGTTTAATGAATATAAAGATTATATGTTATTTATAAGTTGAGAATAAAATAAAGATAAAATAATAAAAATTAATTTAAATGACAATAAAATTAATTTAAAATAAAATATAATAATATTTTAATTTATTATTATAAAAATTGCGACTAAGTGCACTTGTTTTTTTTTTTAGCGAATGAAGGGTACTAGTTCTATAAAATCAACCTTAATACTAACATTATATATATATAAACCGTTTATATATATATATATACACATACACGGGATTAAGATCTTCTACTTTTTAAAATAAAAAATAGTTCTCAATTTCGTATTTATTATACATCATATGTATCTCATTTCATTTCACCATCGCTAATGAATAATGAGATGAAAGACATTATTATTTACTTTTAAAAAACTACTTAGAGAATTATATTTATATATACATAAATATAAAGCGAGCACCCATAACACAAGGATACAATTTATAATGTTAATTAACACTTTTGTTCGCACTCCTGCGCCTCCTTGACCAATGTACCCCGAGTAGTGGAATCAATTTTACCCGGAACCACGTGATTTTTTATTTTTTATTTTTATAAAAATAATGCTAACCTTTTTTTCACGGAGATTTTGCCGACTCGATCTTCTTTGACCGGAAAGACATGCATGTGCTAATTTCGATCGCATAATGTATCTTTAAATGCTTCAAAGAAATGCTTTCATTAATGTGGTTTTTTTTAATCTCTCATTACTTTTTTTTTGTGTTTTCATCTTACTATTTATTAGGATTGTCAAAATGAGTTCGACCCGTGAGTCTAATCCGTTTACTTGGTTAAATAGATATACTAAACGTATAAAATCTGGTCCGCGAATAGCAAAAGCCCGTTTAGGCTCGACCCATTTAGCCCGCGGGCCAAATTGGCCCGTTTAGTATTAACATAAGCAAAATCCCCGGACTAACCCGTTTACCCACATAAACGGACGGATCAAACTTATAAAAATCGGCTTGTGAATAGTAAAATCCTGTTAAGGCCCAACCCGTTTAGGCCCGCGGGTTAGCCAGGCCGAACCTAAACGGATCAAATCATTTTTGTTTTCATCATATTCATTATTTTTTGTTTTTCAAATGATTGTGCATGTGTGTAAAATAGTTTGTGCATGCTTGTTCAAAAGTTTGTGTATGTGTATAGAAAATTTTTTGCATGTGAACACAAAAGTTTTCTTTTTCTCTTTGTTTTCGTTTATGTATCTATCATATTTTTTGTTTCTAGTTGTTGAAAAGTTTGTGCACGTCAGTTCAAAAGTTTGTGCATATGCTTTAAAATTCTTGTACATGGTAGAGAGTGAGTCCATGCGCTTAAAAGTGTGATTGAGGAGATGGAGAGAGAGTGCGATAATTACTTTTCACTATTGTTTTCGGTGGCTTTTGGTATTATTGTCGATAACAAATAATTTGACAAGTCCACCTTGTATCATGATTTCAATTTGGGTAATCGAAACGGTTCCTTTTGTCAAGTCTTAAAAACATAATTATCAAAGTATCCAAAAAATGTATCTCTTGTGTCAATGCACTATTCACGACAAATAGCGCTGGAGTTGTCAATTTAGAACTTTTGTGAATGTAAACTCAAGTTCTTAGTTTTAGAGTGATGTGTATAAGTAATAATATTAGAAAATTTGAGTATGGATGCCGATTCCTGGCTTTATAAGTGTACAATTAGAGTGATGTGTTCAACGATAATTATATAGAAACTTGAAGGAATGAGTAATGTATAGAATTACTCGACAGTTTGAACTATCAATGCGAATGTATGACTTTTATATGCAACTTAATTGTAGAACCAAGTTTTAGTCCCAGAGTTAGTGACACAAAAGCAAGTATTAAGAACTTGACAATTAAGAGTGATTTTTATGGTGTTTGTTCACTTAAGTTTCAATTTCAAAGTTATGAGTATAAGAACTTATGCATAGAAACTTAAATTATGGGAAACAATGTCTTATCCTACACATTTGATACAACAAAATTACAAGTAAAGACGAAAAGGAAAATATAAGGTGTTTGATCCTAAAACGGAAAAAGAAAATGTGAAGTATGATGTGTACGTGACTTTTCTCATGTTCTGAGTAGCGATTGGAGGTGTGAGGGTGAGCGTGTGAGAGTGTTTGCAAGTGTGTAATCTTAGAAACTTGGTAAAAAATGTGCATGATGGATTCTATTTATAAAAAAAAAAAACTTGAGCCTTGACAGTTACGTAACCGCTTTTTGGCACCTTCGCGCCATGGTACTTGAATTTGAATTCTGGCGCTTTGAGCTTTGGTAGCTATCTAACCACTTTCTAGAACCCTTGTGTCATCAGTCTTGAATTTGAATTTTGGGCGCCAAATGATGCTTCCTGACGAGAAACCTTAAAATGCAGTGCTTTGATTGTTCACGTGTCTTCAATCTAATAAGCCACTTTCAGATCTTCTAGTAACCCTCATGATCTTCAGAACCTTGATTTGTGTCAACTCCACTTGTCAAATTTCGGACTCTTGGATGAAAATGTAATTGTCATCCGCATCTTCACGTCGCCATGCCACGTGTCATGTCATAGACCCTTAGATTGTGAGTAATTGTCATCCCTCATGGCCGAGTTGTCATGTATTTGGTCAAAGACTTAGAATTTTTCCTAAGTTCTTCATAACATTAAGGTACTGTGACTCTTATATTCTATTAGTCCCTCTCTTTAGGACTAGGTGCCCTTGGCAATGTCGTGACCAGTTCAATTTGTCATAGGAAAAATAATTTTTTAGTATAACAACTATTTAATGTGTCGTAGACCCGATTTGATTTGGTTTTGTATTTGAAAAAGTTTATGTATGTATATACAAAAATTTGTACATTCAATGTTATAGACCATTGGTTGACAACATTTGAGTAGTTATACACCTAGCATTACTCTCTCTTTCTCTCTCTCTATATATTACAATTACCCTCGGAAATACATGTGATTTAAAGTGAACTTTGTCATAATGAACACCACACTTTTATAAGCATGATTATCCTAAAATTATCTTAAATAATTATTATTAAATTATTTCTCAAATTTTAATAATATGCAAATATTATTTTTCATTAAATATATAAATAGCACATTATGAGGTAAAATACGATGCGTGAACCAAATAGCAAGTCTGTAGTAACAACACAATTTGACAACCATTGTCAAGGTAATTTGTTACTTGTTAGTACATACTACGTTATCATTTCTCTTACCAAATAAGCGACATTGTTCACGTGATCTTAGAGCAATATTCCTACATGGGAATGTTGCATGGGATTAATGTCGAAATTTTTTTGTGATAAAGTAATTGGTCTAGTGAATCATTGAAAAAATAAAATTAAAATAATAGCAGAGGGAGGGGACAAAAACTTGTATATGAGGGCTAAGAGGAGCTTCCATGCCACACACAGCACACAGCAAGGTCACCTTCCACTACGTTGGCCTCGATGACCCTGACAAAGCCGCCGTCCTCCAATGGTCAACCCACCAACCAGGCGCCATAACAATCCCTCGCAAGGCCTTCGTGGTCGCCATCATCAGCGGCGCAACCCACGAGATCATAATCGATCTCCGACAAGATTCACACTGGCCGCGGTTTCCCTACCTTGACCCCTGAGGAAGAAACCGACGCCATACTTCTGCCCCGTGATTATAAACCGTTCAAGGAATCCATAAGGAAGAGAGGGCTGAACCTGTCGGAGGTGGTGTGCTCTACCTTCAGCATCGGCCGGTACGGCGAGACCAAGAGCAGCAGGGCCGTCAGGCTTGACTGCTTCATGAAAGAGAGCACTGTCAATATCTACGTCCGCCCTATCAGCGAGATACTCATTCTTGTTGACCTTGAGAAGATGAAGATTGTCGAATACAAGGACAGACTCGCCGTACCTGTCCCAACCACTGACAACACCGACTACCGCTTTTCCAACCAGAAGCCGCCCTTTGGACCTAAGCAGCACAGCCTCGCCTCCAACCAACCGGACGGCCCTGGCTTCACTCTCGACGGCCACAGTGTCAGGTATTATATTTGTTTGAATAATGTTATTTGTGCATTAAGTATGGTGTAAACACATATAACATATGACATGGAGTTCACAATCAAATCAAATCATGCGATGTAATGTAAGTGTAGATTTTATGATGTATTTGACAAAGGAGATTAAATATCAACAGTTTAGTATACACATAACATTTTTATATATTTTTTTTGTTGTCTCATTACATATTTCGTCCAAACCACTTTTAGCTGTCAATTTTAATTTGTATATACATTATTGACTGTTTATCATCATCAGCTGGGCAAACTGGAAGTTCCATGTTCGATTCGACTCACGAGCTGGTGTTGTGTTGTCGATGGCGTCCATTTACGATTTGGACAAGCACAAGTCGCGCAGAGTGACCCTTCGGAGGATTGGTACTTTAAGACTTTCTTTGACGCCGGAGAGTTCGGGTTCGGTCTGTCGACGGTGCCATTGATACCCAACCGGGATTGCCCGCCTCAGGCTAAGTTCCTGGACGTGTTCCTTCACACGGCAGATGGCCAACCAAGCGTGTTGAAGAATGCTGTCTGTATCTTCGAACAATATGGTGATATCATGTGGCGTCACACCGAAACTGGCATTCCTGAAACTGATGAAAATGTAATTCATTCAAAATATATATATATATATATATATAGTTGCTTTTACGTATTATCTCATGACTCAACACCATATTGCTAATATCTTCCAGAAAATATTAATTAATGTTATGTATATTGACCTTTGTTTTTTGTGCAGATAGTGGAATCTAGGACTGAGGTGAACTTAATTGTAAGATCTGTAGTGACAGTGGGCAACTACGACAATATCATAGATTGGGAGTTCAAGGCTAGTGGCTCAATCAAGCCCGCGGTATGTAGTTTTATTTATTTACTTTATTAGTTCTTAATTGGCAGTTAACGTTCATTTATGACTTCGTTCGTAGAACTTTCTTACTATTTTTTTTTAGGGTGTTGCTAGTTAAGAAAGCTAAAAAAAAGAATTAAGTTTTTAAATGAATATCATTAAAAACATATAAATTTTATTTTTTTTCTATATAAAATCTTGTTTTTTAAACAAAAATGCAACTTGAAGAAGTAGCTATACGTAGCACCGTGGTCGTATTACTTCTATAGTTTTTGCGATAAAATTATATAAAAAACTTTAAAGGTTCTATTCTAAGATGCAGAGTATGTTTGTTCTCCATATCGTTGAGAACTTTATAGTTTATATTTTAAATATGTGGATTTTATTTTTGACATTTGCTATGCGAGACAAGTTGCCAGTTGTTAATTATTAGTTCAAGCAACCAGTCCAAGTGGTAAGCGGCTTGGTATCCCTTAAGCAAGCTTCCGAGTTCGAGACTTTGTGAACCCAATCATCGTGAGAGACTTTTCTTTTACTTGACAGTGCCCACTGCCCAAGGCTTGGGCGGGCATCACGTGGTTCACTCGCATGCCCATTCGAGGATTTTTTTTCTCTAGTGACACTGTTTCACAAAGAAATTACCAAATTACCCTCGTCTTCAAACATATTACCCATATACCACGGTTTGGGCTGACGATGGGTAATATGTTTGAAGACGAGGGTAATTTGGTAATTTCTTTGTGAAACAGTGTCACTAGAGAAAAAAAATCCCCATTCGAGCCACGCTGCATATATGTTTTTCTTGGAATTGAAACTGAGTACACAAATCCAAACTAGTAATTCAAAATTAGTTTTACTTTATTATCGATTGTTAAAGCACGTGCTCTATGTTTCATGCTTTCTATATACAAGATCAAGTAAATGTTACTAATTCGTATATACAGATAGCGTTATCCGGTATAATGGAAATCAAGTCAGTGGATATTAAGCACAAGGACGAGATTAAAGAAGACCAACATGGAACTTTGGTGTCAGCAAACAGCATTGGAGTCTACCATGACCACTTCTACATTTACCATCTTGACCTTGACATCGACGGCGTTGAGAACTCCTTCGAGAAGACCAGCTTGAAGACGGAGAGAGTGACTGACGGAAGCTCGAAGAGGAAGAGCTATTGGACGGTTGAGAAGGAAACGGCAAAAACAGAATCAGACGGAAAAGTGAAGATTGGGACGGCACCAGGTGAGCTGGCAATAGTGACCCTAACAAGAAGACCGCAGTAGGAAACGACGTCGGATACCGTCTGATCCCAGGCGCTGTGGCTCATCCCCTATTGACGGAGGATGATTACCCTCAAATTCGTGGAGCATTCACAAACAATAATGTGTGGGTCACTCCTTACAATAGGTCTGAGAAATGGGCTGGTGGACTCTACGTTGATCAGAGCCGTGGAGAAGACACCTTGGCTGTTTGGACCCTGAAGTATGATAATAATTTGATTATTTGTGCATTAATTTGCATTGGACTATATATTTTAATAACTTAGTTTTCAAATTAGGAACTTACTTACACTGTTTTTTGAATTGTGAACAATTAATTGGTTGCAGGAATAGAGGCATTGAGAACAAGGATATTGTGTTGTGGCACGTAGTGGGTATTCATCACGTTCCAGCACAAGAGGATTTCCCAATAATGCCATTGCTGAGCACTGGGTTTGAGTTGAGGCCAACCAACTTCTTTGACAGGAATCCAGTCCTTAAGACCCTCTCTCCAAACGATGTGAAATGGCCAGGCTGCCCCAAGTACTAAAACTAGCGCGTGCCCTTGATTTAAATTAGCGTGCTACAAGGCATTGGAACCACATTGTTGTTATTGAGAAAAGTGCGAAATGTTGTTTCTTAATTTATTATTGCATTGCATGTGGGAGAATAATTAATGTATTGGATGACCGCAACTATTTTATTTGAATGAAAAAAGTTTACTTGCGAGCTGATTGCTTAATTTATGTCTCCTAGTGCCACACTCCTCTTTTGATGGTTTCTTGCACGATTACACATTATAATGTCATTGAGTTTGTTAGGAAGGGGGGGGGGGGGACCGGAAGCAAAAACAAATAATTAACCAGTATGATTAGAAAACTAAATCTTAAAGTAAATATATTAAAGGATTAACTCTGTTTTAGAATATGTAATTCCTAGCGTGCGCACACGCCCGTATAGGGTTATGATCATAGTTATTAAAATCGCGATTTAACACGTAAAATCGTACGATTTTACGAGTTTAGGTTGTAAAATCGAGTTAACTTGCATGTAAACTCGTTTCTGGGTAAACTCGGGTAAACTCGCATAAAATCGCGAGTTTACTGCCGATTTTACGAGTTTACCACACAGGCAGGTTTTTTTTTTTAGAGACAAAATAAGTTTGATATTGTTTTGCATATCTATGAGTTCTTAGATTTAGGTCATTTAAGTATTTTAGAGTTATCATTTACCGTTGCGTCTACAATCGTGCTTCGTTGTGTTCCATCGTTGCTTGTGCTCCGTCGCTAATCCACGTATGTATTTCATCCTTTGCTCAGGGATCTTTCCCACCGGGATCCGTGACCTCTGCATTGCTATTTGTGCTTTAGTGTTCTAGATTGAAGACATCATCGTCACAAACTCGCTTCTTGTGATGTTCAGTAGTCAATACTATGTATTATGTTATATGTATTATGTATGAATTGAACTTAGAACTCATATATTTCATCTTTATTTGTGCTTTGTTATGGAGGTAAATGTATTTATGAATTTCAAGTTTTATTAAATATATTTTTGTAGCATAATAATTTTTTAAAATATTTTTTTAATATTTTTTTAATAATAGGTAAACTCGTACGAGTTTACGATCCTAGTTTACGATCCGAGTTTACGGAGGCTCCACGAGTTTACTTAAACTCGCGAGTTTGATAACCATGGTTATGATTACATAAACTTTTAACAAAATAATAAATTAGTGAATTAAACGTGATGACACAACCATAACAATGAGTTAAATGATTACTTAATTTGATCTACAATTTACAATTTTATAAACTAAAAAATTACTTTTTAAATTTTAAGGACAAAATGTTTTAAATTTACACTTTTAAATACTAAAACAAGTATTAATTACTTATCTAGTTATTAATGATTAATATTTTAAAAATTTTGTATGCTTGAATTATTAAGATAATATCACATCATTCAATAATCAGATAAATCAAATTAAATATTTATACAAAGTCATTTAATGAAATAAATTTACAATATTTACTTCCATGGATTTGTATAAAACAAAATAGATGACATGTGCATATTATAATACGGCTATGTTACATGTACACTCCAAATTCATACACTATACATACACCTGTATTAATATACGGTGAGCCCCACGTATTAACTGCCAACTCCACTCACACTCTCACTCTCACTCACTTACGTGTCAAACACACGTGTAACCTTCACCTTCCCACTTCCTTGCCTCGAAAAGAAGGATTCAAACACACGAACCGTTTCAATGACCATTATCGTCAAATCTTTTTCACTCTTCATTCTCGTCCCTCTCTTCGTTCTCTCTTCACTCTCGTCCCTCTCTTCGTTCTCTCTTCACTCTCGTCTCTCTTCTACAGCCTCATCATGCTCTTTGCACAAATATTTAGCAAACGCAATCAAATATCCCCCAAGAAAACAAACAATGGTGAGTACATCAAAACTGAGTTCACCGTTTATGCTTTTCGTCGATATGCCTTACGTCTAAATTTATAATTTGGTGATGTATGTAAGGGTGTATAGGTTTAGTGGAAACACAAAGCGTTGTGTAAAAGATTGTGAGCTAATTACACAAAGTACTTAATGTTTGTGCAAAAAGTCATATGATGTTTGTGCACTAAGTCATACAATGTTTGTGCACTCCAACCAAACATCATATTCTGCAATATTGCTTTACTATACATTAAGTAGTATGCATATATGCAAAGTTTATGCATTAGAATATATAAAGGTGTGAGTAAAAACTTTTGAATTAAATTCGTGATGTTAATTGTCCGTTGCTGCAGAAATGGCTCCTCTACGATCACTCAAAGGGACAACTGTTGCTAAGAACGCTGGCAAATATGCTTCACACAATTCAGCACTGACTCAAATTTTGTGCACAATGTCATATAAAGTTTGTGTATATGTGACTGTAATGTTTGTGCATTAACTGGTCAACAACTACTCCTGCATGACGTTGGATTTCCTCACCAACAAGAAGGTTCTAGAAGAAGCACATACTAAAGGACAAAAAGAACAACTCAACTGAATCTACCTCCTGACTTGATTAATGAGCAAGTTTCCACTGCTCGATTAACATCACGTCTCTGAAAAGATGCGCAAATATATGTTGTTATGGTTTAGGCTTTAGGGTTTATGTGACTAGGTTTATCTGAACTAATTGTTGTAAAATTTGTTCGTTTAAAATGTATAAAGAATGTGAACTTAATTATTTTTGAGTGAAATCACAGTGTTGTAAATAAGTGCTTAATGTTTGTGCATAAGGTCATGTAATGTTTGTGCACATCGTCATATAATGTTTGTGTACTAAAATCTGATATCAAATTTTGCTAAAATACTTAACTATACATTAAGTAATATGCACATATGTACAATTTATGCATTAGAATGTATAAAAGTGTGTGTGCACATGTATGTGAATTAATTTTTATAAAGTTTGTTCATTCAAAATATATAAATATTGTGAACCTATTTATGTTTGAGTAAAATCACAGTGTTGTAAATAAGTGCTTAATGTTTGTGCATAAGGTCATATAATGTTTGTGCACTAAAATCTCATATCATATTCTACAAAAAAAATACTTAACTATGCATTAAGTAATATGCATATATGTAGAGTTTATGAATTAGAATGTATAAAAGTGTGTGTACATGTATGCGAACTAATTTTTATAAAGTTTGTTCATTCAAAATGTATAAAGATTGTGAACTTATTTATGATTGAGTGAAATCACAATGATGTAAACAAGTGCTTAATGTTTGTGCATAAGGTCATATAATGTTTGTGCACATTGTCATATAATGTTTGTGCACTAAAATCTGATATCATATTCTGCAATATTACTTTGTGCACTCAAATCAGATATCATATTCTGCAACATACACTCTTACCACCATTACTGAAGGATAGATCTCATCCATTTTAAAAGAAAACTAACCTTTTAGTATCTTAATTCCATTTTAATCAACTTTCACATGATAAGAGGATGAATTTGAGGAGGACGAGAAGGATGACGATGATGAGAAGATGAGAAAATGACGAGGATGACGATGATAAACATAACAGAACAAGGATGAGAGAATGAAGACGATGAGTGAAAACGATGACGAGAACAAGTTCGAGATTGGGGCGCGTTCGAGATTGATTATGTGAGAAAACTCGCGTGGTAATGCGTCGTTTCCAAATAAAGAAAGTATATTATATTCTATATTAATTGTGATTCAAACCGTATAAAACATGACTGTATATACGGGTGTATGGATTGGGGTGTACATAAAGCATTTATGATTATAATAATGTGGAAAAAGCTTGTGAACTCTTGTTTTTCGTTTATATATAGTTATAATAACAAATTGTGGTTTGGTCCAATAGACAAAAGGTTTTACTTTTGTTCACTTCTGCTCAAACCACGGTTCGAGGCTAACTAAAAGTTATGTTAAGATATAATCAACGTGATTTTGCCAAATGTATAAAAGTGATCAGCTGAAATTTGCTTTCTTTAAGCCTTTATTCTGAACAAGTTAGGAGTACGTTTTATAATAATATAAATTAGCATATATTTATTGTTGAAAATTATATTTTGTAGGCTAGCTAAAAGTTATGTTAAGATATACTCGACGTGATTTTGCCAAATATATAAACGTGATCAGCTGAAATTTGCTTTCTTTAAACCTTTATTCTGAACAAGTTAGGAGTACATTTTATAATAATATAAATTAGCATTTATTGTTGAAAATTATATTTTGTAGTTTATTTGCGGGTTTTGATTCGGTCATTGAAAATAAACAATTATGGGCAACAGCCAGCAATTAAATGTTATTAATAGGTCGTCAAAATGAGTCCGACCTGCGAACTAAGTTAAATGGACAGGCTTTACATTTAAAAAATAGGCTCATGAAAATTTGAAAAAAATGTTCTTGCCAGTTTAGGCCCGCAGGATAAACGGGCCAGCCCAGTTGGTTCACGGGCTAGCCCGTGAGCTCATGAATTTTTTTTTTATAAAAAATACCAAAATTTTAAAAGTTTCATTTTGTATTATAAATTTTATTTTGGAGTTTAAAAGTTTAGAGTTTAACTATTTGGACTTATAATTGAGCTTGTTTAACTATTTGTTACGCTTAACTACTTAACTATATTTATATTGTTATACAGCTGGAGTGCTATGACATATATAGATATTGATAAATTTTGCATTCTATTCCTTCAATGAGTGTCTACGCCCTACAAGTTGATATATACTTTCAAACCTTGTTTATAATTGATTAATCTATAAGAAAGAGTTCCAACTGTGTTTTTGATCAACAACATAATAGTACTCACATCAATGTTATATGCCGTCATTTAATTAATGAAAGTTGTATTAATTCATTAATCGATTTCAAATAACATTTGATATCTTTTAAGCAAGATAGTTGAAGGAACAAAAAAAGATAATATAATATCGCAATCAACCATTTAAACTATTTCTTTCTGATTAATTAATAGATAAACAATAAAAAAATACCTAAAAATGATCGTACATACTTATTCACAACTTTGTATTTAAATCATAAAAAATAGACCAAAATTTTAATTTTTTTTAAAAAATAAACATGCTAGTGGGCTGGCTCGTTTAGGGCCGCGGACCGACCATAAACGAGCATGATCTTAAAAATAGGCATAATTTTGGCCGGTCTCATTTGACACCTCTAGTTATTAGTAGCTAGGTGTTATAGACATTTGGAAATTGGAATATATATACTCACTTAGTCAAACAAGTTTTATTTTTAATGATCCCGCATTACTCAAACTAATATATCTTTTTACAGACAGACTGTTCATATTTATGAAGCTCAAGTTAACCGGTAGGTATTGGTCGAACTTTGAACGCCGTAATTCACCTAGATTTATAACGCAACAAGAAGATTACGAAACAAGCGGGCATTTGGTCTAGTGGTATGATTCTCGCTTTGGGTGCGAGAGGTCCCGAGTTCGATTCTCGGAATGCCCCAATTCCACCTTTTATAAGCTTCAATAATACAATTTTCACTCCCCAAACAAAACGGATAAAGCATCTTTTATATTTCACTCACAAATGAAATAAACAGAACATCTTCAAAAATAAAAGAAAGAAGTTACAATCACGTGTTCATTGAAAGAATATTTTCTTTGAAATAGAGTATTCATGTACGATACCAGCAGAAACTGATTGATACTCATACTCTTCCACTTCTCTGCAGAAGAATAACTTCTGAAACCCCAGCATTGATCACGCCCGTGCATAACAGTTGTGTTGCGCTTACAATTATGGTGATAGTTTCTAAGGTACGCTGGCAAAGAAAGAAGGGGAAAATAATGAATGTTATACTCCAATTTTCAGATAGCCTAGCTTTTTTGCTTTGGGAATTAATAATAACTACATGTTTTTCATAGAAACCACAATTTAGTACTTAGTATAAAAAAATGCACTCGTGACACATGAAATTCTAGAAGAAGCTTACCAGGTTTGAGTCTGTCCACCCAAGTTCAATCTCTTTGCATGCAAATCTGCAAAGAAAAGAAAAAAGCATTAGCCATAGAGCATTTTATTATCAGCCATGTTACAATCTTGGTAAAGGTAGAAATTACAAATGTGAACGAAAAATTGAGACACTAACCCCATGGCTAGCAAAGTGAGTGCCCATGATGTCAATGAAGACATGGATGCTGCATGCAAGTTGGGAGCATCCCACTGGAAAATGTTGTGCAATCCAGTGACTGAGGTTGTGAACCCCACAACACCAGCAATCAGAGAGAATATCAAGAAGAATCCAGTTGCCATGTTTCCCATTGGGAAGTATATCGGAAAGATGCGAGCTGGCGTGGATAGAACAGATGCTACAAATTTGATGCAGAATCAAAATTGTGTCTAGATACATTAATTTTTAAATATACCAAAAAAGTGAAAGTTACAGATAAAAATAACCTAATGTGATTAGAATTGAAATCAACACTTTTTTTTTTCTTTTACCTGTTTCGCGTGTCCTTTGAATCCCATGATTCACTGCCCATGAAGCAATGACAAGAACAATGAAGTACAGCACAAGATTCAGTGCCAAGAGAATGGAGGCTACTGATTTGGATCCCTCAGAAGCCATGGCGTGTTCTTCTCTGAGGTTAGGAGGTGCATATATATATTACAAGCCAAGAAAGTTACTAGGAATTAAAGGTAGTCCAGGAATATGGTTCTTCTTTGCTGTCACCATTAAAAAGAACTTTTCTTCAACACAAAGAAATGTTTTCTATTCTTTGATCATTATCTGGTTTGCCTCTTGGGAGGGGAAGGAATTTGTTCACAATCACATATTATAATTTGGCTGCATAAAAAAGAAAGGAAACTTTGTCTATTTACACCATTAATCATCAGAGCATCACCTCTTTTTTTTTTTTCTGGAATCACCCAACTTACAGTCTAGACCAAACAAAAAGTAACAAAGTAATCCTTGTTCATCATATCCTCTGAAGATTCTTAAGTTATGCTAGTTTGTACATGTGAATATTTATTTCATAGTAGTTGTAAATTTCTATTTACACTTATGACCCAATGAATTTAATTTCCTAGTAGTAGTGACATTTTTGAAAGCTTGCAATTAGTACTTCCTTCTTCCTCTTCTTTTCTTTTCTAAAATTAATGGTAGAGATAATAGGGATGGCACGCTATCATGCTCAAGCTGAACATCAACATATTTAGATGACATCAACATACTTTAGCTTATCCTGGTAATATGTTTGTCATGATCATCATCCTATGTTATATGCCGCTTCTAGCATATAAGCAGTAACCACGATGTGACAATTTAAAAAGGGCCAGGTTTGAATTTCAAATGCTTGATTTAACAGTGGAAAAGTTTCTTAATCATTCAAAGGCATATAATGATGAAAAATTTGAGTAATGTTTTGCAATAAACAGAAAAATAAAGTGACCGAAAACAATAGAGGTACGAAAGAGTTTGACTTTTTTTTTTCCTTTTTTTTTTTTGTAAATAATCATAAAATCGTGTGCTGGCCCCTATCCATGTTCCTTGATAACACATTTGAAGCATGCTTTCTCATTAATTTTGGAATTTATTGAGAGCAGTGAAGATTATTTTTGCAGTTTAGCACTCAGCAAGCCTTGGCATTGAACCATCATGCATTCTCATTAACTTCACAATTGAAAAGTGAAACGAGAATAATCATAACTGGGGTGGTGCTGGGGCTGAGTTATACTGAAAAGATAGACTTAAATCACAATGTGACTGTGATAAGGGCCATAAATCAATTACCATTGTCTCAGAAAGAGAAACCGAGGAAAAGCAGAAAATTTAAACACACAAGAGTATGCACGTCCTCTTCCCCCATCATACAAACTCATGTAGGGGAAGAAGAGCAGAAGTTGAACTAGTTATAGCTAGAATGGCACCCTTTTTTGGTGTTGTTAAGAATAATTTATGCTAATGATCGTAAATGATTTGATTTGATTGATTTGATTTAATTATAATCTTTTAAATATTTGATTGATTGTAATTTGTCTTTTGGCCGTTGGGTTTTCAGCTTATAAGTAGGTTCACCCTCCATTGTAAACACAACTCTGATAATATAGCACCGTTATTTTTCTGCTCTCTGTCTATTTCTTGTATTTTTCGTGTCTCTTTAACTCGTTTACTAAAGATGTTTAACATGGTATCAGAGTCATGGTTCCCACCTTGAACCCATATTCCCGCTTCCACCAAATTTTCCCTTAACCGCCTCTACATAGTTTTGATGTTGACTTAATCTGCCTCCGCGTAGTCTAGATTGTTGCCTATCGTTGTTGCCTTTGCTACTTCTGCCTAACTCTCGATGTTGTATTTGTTAGTTCCACCCAACTCCTGATGTTGCCTCCATTGTTGCCTTTGCTGATTCCGCCCAGCCACTGTTGTCTTCACTGGTTCCGCCTAACCACTGTTGTCGTTTTGTTGGTTCCGCCTCACTGAGCCCTTCGTTGAACTATGACAAGCTTAAAGTTTGGGAAGCTTTAGCTTGAGGGGGTGTTAACAATAATTTATGTAATAATTGCAAATAATTTGATTTGATTGATTTGATTTAATTATAGTTTTTTAAATATTTGATTGATTGTAATTTGTCTTTTGGCCGTTGAGTTTTCAACTTATAAATAGACTCACCCTCCATTGTAAACACAACTCTAATAATATAGCACTGTTATTTTTTTGCTCTCTGTCTATTTCTTGTATTTTTCAATCCCCTTTAACTCGTTCACTCAAGATGTTTAACATGGTGTATGATAGTTTTTGGTCCTTTGTTGTTTGTTCTCTTCGGAGGACACCAGGAGAAGCTTGGACCCAATATTGCATATGAGATTAATTGTTTCCCACTAGTGCTATTAGAAGATGATACTTTTAAGTATAAAAAAAGTGTATAAATTTTGTTATCTTTTTCACAATACACCATGGGATCTACAAAGTATATAACGGACTCTATGATGTGTTGTGAGATAAGTAATAAAGTGCTTACATATTTTTGTATGTACAAATAACACTACTTTAATTTTAATAGTTTTGTACGAAGCTCTGATCATATTGTAAAATTCTTTTACACGATAGTGCATCATAATTAGACTCATTTTAAATAGGGTTAGGATTAAGTTCCATAATTTAACTTTAAGTATAGTTATTAGTTACCATTATTCAAATAGTACAATACTAATTGAAATTGGGCGTCCATCATTAATTACCATTATTTGATAGAGGGCAATGTTAGTGGTCATTGAGAGACTGTTATTACTGGAGTAAAAACTATGCTGAGAGACTGTTATTGACATACTTAAAACAAGATTGTTCTTTCAAAAATTATATTGATATCACAAATCTTTTTGAGAATTAAATTAATGACCTCTTTCAATTTAAAATTTTACTCTATTATCTAAAATCATCATTTATAAGATTACACTTAGCGCAGGTGTGACATGAGCATAAAAATATGAAAATTTTTTGATGGATGATATTGTTCATGTGTAAATTTACATATAAACTTCATCCCTAAAATAAATTTTTTCCCCCACTTTTATCTCATATCAAACACCCCCTTAACGTGAAAAATTACTTACTTCTAAACTAATATTTTATTGTGTGAACTTTGCTAAATAATACATGTGAGATTTCATGATAGAATCAGAAAAATATTGAAGAAAATAAAGATTTTTGTATTAGTGGTGTCATTTATGAAAAAAAACCTATTTATAGGTTATGAACATAATCAGAAATATAAAGACAAAATTAATTTAAATATTAAACTAAATCAGTCTAAATCAATCAAAGATATAATACTGATATTATTTTATTCTAATAGATATTCTAACATCATCCCTCAAGCTAAAGCTCCCCGAGCTTTAAGCTTGTCACAAAGCAACAGAGATTGTCGGGCGATAAGCAACATCGGGGGGCTGTGCAAAGGCAGCGACAGGCAACATGAGGGATGTGGGCTGTGCAGAGACAACAATAGACAACATCAGGGGATGCATAGAGGGAACAATAGCAACATCGAACTGCACATAGGCAGCAACAAGTCAGGAATCCGACAATCACGGTGATGGTGGTCGTGTGGTTAATTGGGGTCGGGAGACAGTGAACAAAAAAGGCATATTGGAGAGCTTTACGGAGAACGACAAAAGAGAGTTTTTATAGAAAGTGAAGAGCTTAAGCTCTAAAGTAACAGAAGCAAAAAAGATGACTCAGAGTGTCATGGCTCATGGAAAAAATAACAAGAGGTAGAGAAGGATAAATAACAAATATTTTTGCATTAGTGAATGTTGTATCATTTACAATGAAATAAAGCCTATTTATAGGCTAGGAACATAATAAAAAATATAAAGACATAATTAATTTAAATATTAAATTAAATCAATCAAAATTAATTAAAGATATAATATTGATATTATTTTATTCTAATAGATATTCTAATCATACAAATAATCTAAATGTACATAACTTCTTATTTTCTCACTTAAAAAAAAAGAAAAAGATTGGTGTAACTTAATCCATTTTTCTTGATTAATGCAAGTGGAATTTGTGTGGTGGGTATCTCAGTTTTAGCAGCAAACAATGAAATTTGTTGAATGGTAGGTATCATTGAAACATCATCATGAAGTGTGGTGATGAGAAAGGTCTCCGGTCATCGTCAATCATCAATTATAAAGATCTTCACACTCCACCCATGTTATATCTTGACAATGTATATCTTAGTTTTTATTTTTTCAGTAAGACATTTTGAGATTTAAATTTAATTTCTTGTAAAAAAAAAGTTATATTGTTAACAAGAAATAACGTATTAAATCAGTAACATTTAGTTGTGGATAAGTCAAATTATTAGTAAAACTTGAAATATTTTAAAAGAAGAATTATGGGTTGTGCGTAGAATAACATGGTTAGGTAGTGAGGCCCGGACCTAGACAACGTAAATATTGACGAGTTTGTGAGACTATAATGTAAATGGGTCAAAACTCAACAGTCCAAAAGTCTTAAGAAATTCAACTTGAAAGCCCATAAATTAGGAAATAGATGAATGTCAAAATTATACAGAGCTCACGACCAAAAAATAAATAAAAATTATACATAACTTAATCATTTTAAAAAAATTATTATGGATTAAATTCTTTTGTAATTTCTTGATCGATAATAAATATTTTTTTAAATCATTTGTATTAATTATAAATATGAATGAAGGTAGATATGATTATATTTTTTCTTTTTTATATATATTCATGCCATATGATTGAATGATAGTTTGGAAAGGGAAATCCAAATATTTATAGGTAGGGCAGCCAAAATGAACCAGATCCGTGAGTTCGATTAAATGAATGGACTTTACATGTGAAAAATAGACTCGTGAAAATTTGAAAAAAAATAGTTTGGCTCATTTAGGCCCACGGGCTAAACAGGTCAGCCCGTATTTTTTTTTAAAAAATACCAAAATTTTAAAAATTTTATTTTGGACCCTAAATTTTATTTTGGAGTTTAACTATTTCGACATATAATTGAGTATATTTAGCTATTTGTTATGCTTAACTACTTAACTATATTTATATTATTATATAACTAAAGTGCTATAACATAGACATTGATAAATTTTGCATTTCATTCCTTCAATGAGGGCCTATGCCCTAAAAGTTGATATGCGGTTTCAAACCTTGTTTATTATTGATTAATTTACGAGAAAAAATTCCAATTGTGTTTTTAATCAATAACATAACAGTATTCACATCAATGTTATATGCCGTCATTTAATTAGTGAAAGTTGTATTAGTTCATGAATCGATTTTAAATAACATTTGATAGCATTTGATATCTTTCAAGTAAGATAGTTGAAGGAATAGAAAAAAATATAATCTCGCAATCAAATAGATAAACGATAAAAAATAGCTAAAAATGACCGCTCATACTTATTCACAACTTTGTATTTAAAATCATAAAAAATAGACCAAAATTTTAATTTTTTTTTAAAAAGAACTGGCAGGCTAACCCGTTTAGGCCCGCGGATTGACCATAAAAGAGTTAGACCCTAAAAAGTGGCATAATTTTGGTCTGACCCGTTTGACACCCCTATTTATAGGTTAAGTGAAAAATATGTTACATCTTTATCCAAAATCTTAAGGCAATAAGGCCTCGTTTGATACACCGTATTAGATACGACTTGATAGTATTAAATATGATAGTATAAGACTTAATAGTATAATATAAAAAATACATTGTATAAATTTATATATTATCATGTGTTAGTGCATCACATATAATTATATAATTTTATCTTATTCAATATTTGTAGTTTATTAACTAACGGAGGTTCGTCCAAGTGGTAAGCGTAAAATTATACTATCATATATTACACCAAACATATGATAAAAACTAATTTTATAGTATTTATTAATACTACTAAGTCTTGTATGACGTAACAAACAGAGCCTTAACTCTATGAGTCATCTCATTTATATACTATTCACTTAGTTTATCACTAATTAATATAAATTTTTTTAAATACTCACACTTAAATCCCAATAAATATCTCAATTAAACTCTTTAAATATTTTTAAAAAATAATCTATACTATATACATCGTTAAATCACATGAAATTTACACGTTAATAAAAAGGATCAATTCCCTGTTAAATATATGTAGGTGTAAAGGATTGATTGTCACGTGCAGGCAAATAAGAAGTGAAGATGGCGACGTGTGAGGGCGGTCCAGTCCGTCGTGAACACCACCACCACGGCACCATGTGAGGTGACGGCGACGCACCATGCTCGGTTGGCAACAACTCAAATATATCCTTTTCCTTTCCTTTTTGCTGATGCTTGGTTTATTCCCACTATTTAAAAAAACAATTATTACTAATTTACTATTGCGTATAATAATTTGATTATGTCTTAGTAAACTTGAAAAGAGAGCATTTTAAAAGGAAAGTGTATTTGTTTAATACATGTTTCATTTTGTTTTTTTAAACACCATTCTCATTACATAATTCTTCCAAATATTTAAACTATTCCTGTTTTATGCTGAAAAAAATTACATATTAATCGTAATGAAGTTTAAATCTAAAGTCTTATGTAAATTATGTAAACTTTCTCATTACTAAACCAATTATAATGACTTCAAATATTCAAACTATGAGAAATGAGTAATTCATTATGGAGAGGGAAAAAAAAAATAAATATGATGAATTTCATATTCTTAGATAAGCGAATTTTTGTGTCAATGCCATGGCTAAGTGTGATCATGACATGTCTTTGGATTTCATTCGTATGAGTCTATTTCTAGTTTTTTAATCTTTAGCTCTTTTAACCGATATTTTGAGTATTTTGTTTTCTTGTATAGTGGAGTTGTAGTTGTTTATTTTGCCTGGGCATTCTTCGTCATGTTGTTTATGAAATTTTTTTTTAAAACTTTTGTGGGTTTGTTGATCGTCAATAATTTTAAGTTGTTCAAAAAACATAACACTCAAATTATAGTTAGATAGTAATTCACTAGTATCATTATTTTAGTTAAAAGTAACAAATATTGTGACATTTTAGATCTTTCAAAAACTTATATGGTGATGATCATTACGGGATTAATGTAGTGACATGTGTATTTTTCACTAATAAAATAATATTTAATTTAAAAATAAAATATTTTTTTTCAAGTAACTTAAAAATACTTGTTAAAAAATTAATAATATTTTTTTAAAAAATTTCCTTATAATTCAATATGTTAAAGTTCTTATATTAGTGTAAGTATAATATAATTCTTAATGTATTTAATATTTTTTTAAATAAATATTTTATAAAACTTATTATTAATTGAAATTTCTACAAAATATCACATTAAAAAATTATTTGTACAATTTTTGTACGAAAAAAACTCAACTGTAACTCCTTAAATATATATAATTATAAATTATTTGTTAAAAAGCCTATTTTGGTTCAATTTTGTTTATATTTATTTTGGCACACTGATCAACATAATAATGTGATATATAATTATAATGTTTATTTTTTTATAGAAGAATTATATTATTTGTATTTATTTTGTTACAAAGTACCATGTTAACACATTAAAATTTGTTAAGTAGGCAAGGGTGTGACTTTATCGTGTATCTCACAAAGTTCTTTGCGTTTCACCATATTGGGTCCACTTTTATTTTGTATAGGCAACCAACAAAATTTCATCGATACCCTTTCATTTGTTACAATATGAGATTCTTTAGGTTTTACTACATTTATCTTAAAATATTTTATCTATTTCATCTATTAAAATATATTTTTATATTAATGGTTATCCACGACAAGTTTTATTCTAATTAATTATTATATTTATTATTTTGAACTAGTTCTTATACGTAACAAGCTTAAAAATAAATATATCTTTTTTCATAAACATATGCACATTTTTGTTCTATTTCCCATGCCTCTATCCCTATTGTCCCAACTATGCTTAACAATATAGATGATTGTGTCAATATGATATCTCCCGTCCGATCAAAATAAGTAACAATAGCAATTTTTTTATTCTCATAATATAATGACGTGCAAGATTTCATTTTTTTCAGTTTTTCAAGAAAGGAAGCACAATGCAGAAACAGACCCACAACAACAACAACAAAAGCCGCTCATTCTCTCTCCGTTTTTCTCTTGTCTCTGCTTCGTCTGTCTGATAAAACCGTCATCAACCCCCCCTCCTTCTCTCTCTCTCTCTCTCTCTCTATAGCTACTTTCCTTTCTTTTTAGTTTCCATTAATTCATCTTTTTACCCTGCAAAATATACATGTTATTGATTGATATGTGTTGAAGGCATATATTTGCTTAAAGAGCTGAAAACATCTTTGATCCCTCGAATCCATGGAACAGCTTGTCAACTTCATCATCCGGCCACCAAGGTATCCAATTTTCTCCTTCCTACTTTTCACCTTCTCTATTTTAGGTCTGCCTTTCGAATCAAAATATTCCCCTTTTTGTCATTTTTGTTCGAAATTCCCAGATGGGTATCTGCTTGTGATTGGGCTTGTTCAGCTGGAATAGGACGGAATTCAATTTAAAGTTTTGATTCTTTTTTTCTTTTTGGTCTTTGCAAAGCCCCAGCTCAACGCGTGCGAAATTGATTTTTTATTTTAGTTTAATTGTGAATCCCTCCGAGTCTTGTTTTCTCAAGAGGGAGGAACTAGAGCAGATACAAGTAGATTCAAAATCTTATTTCCTTTTCATCTTTAAAACTATCTCATCATGTTTACTTTGGTACTGTTATTCTGGTTGGAAATTTGAGATCTATTTTTAAGCTGCCTTGATAAAAAATAGAGTCTCTTAAAATACTTCTAGTTTATGCTAGTGATTTTTTCTTCTGTGTTATACTGTTATTGAAAACTCTATAAGCTCCTCTCATGTGATTATGTAACTCCTACTTCACATGCTAACCATGTAGACACTCTTAGATAGGCATAGCATTTCTTCCTCTTCAAAACAAACATATGAAATCAGTCTTCGACCGATATCTTTTTTTTTTCCTTCCTAGTATTAAATTTCTTATTGCTTTTTATGTTATGAATTTGAGATCTGTAGTTTGTGTAATAATGGGCAACAACCATCTCATGAATCTTGATAGCTCTAATCTTTAGGTATTTCTAGGTCTATAATTCAGTGTTTGAGTAGGATATTGGATATAAATGGAGTCAGTGTCTTAAATAAGATGTTTTTTAGGAGTTATAATGCAAAGGCACATCCTCTTGAAATATAGGCCTCAAGGCAGAATTATGCATATTATGCACTTGTCTGCTGTATCTTTGTCATTGATACAATCAAATAGGGAATATCTGTGCAATTGTGGCTGAAAGATGAATTAACTTGTATTATCTACATGCTTCCGTTATTTATTTGCCTTATTGTCATTTCGAATTTAACTTCAACTTTGAATTATTGTATGTTGTGGTTGTATCATCATTTACTGGGGTGCAGAGCTGAATATGACCCCAAAAGTGATTTATTGGATCAAGAGTTCATGCTGAAAGGGAAATGGTATCAACGGAAGGATGTAGAGGTAAGCTTATGACAGTAAACTTTGTTAGTGTTGGCTGTGTGAGAATGCATTCAAAGATTGATTTTTATCTTATTCCATAGTATATCAGTAATGAATTTTTGATTCTGAACCTTCAATCCATGTCTTTTTCTTGATAAAAACTGCACCATCAATAGCAAAAACTAGTGGCAAACGAGTGATTGATTAGGCAGGCTATCATTGACTTAAATGAGTACTATGAACCTGTAAAGTTGGGTTAGAGCCATTAAAATTGAGAGTGGATTTCGTATTGTCATATACCTAGGAAGACATTTCAATAATATGCTTGAACATGATTCTAATTGTGAAGTCCTAGCATTTATGCTAAAATAAATGCAGTTTCATTATTTTTTATCCATCCCTCAGTTTTTTTCATCGCTCTTATGGAAACCTGCTACTAGAAGTGTTGGACCTAGGATCTCAGCATGAAAAGGTCTGTTATTTAAATTTAAACAGTGAAACTATAGTAGGATGAAAAAATGTCAAAATTTATATTCTATCCTCGAGGACTTATTTTTGTCTGAACTTCTTTTCTTGTAGATTTCACTCCCCCTCTACCTCAACATCATAAGCATGCATTTTTAATTAAACCATACTCTGTTTATTTATGTTGTCAACCTGGGTGGTCAGCTTGTCATGTAATATTCAATATTCTGCAGATAAAAAATAGTAGAGGTGATGTTCTTCAATGCAGCCATTACTTGCCTATAATCAGTCCTGAAGGAAAGCCTTTGCCATGTGTAATATACTGCCATGGAAACAGGTGACTGTGGGAATATTTTTCTAATTGGTGTGCAATTTGACATTAGAGAATGTTCCATTGAAACTGTTAATGTTTTATTCTGGACATTTCAGGTTCTAGTTCTTTGAAGTTTGTGTGCGTTTTATGTTTCTTGTCCTTTCGAACATATATTCTGAATAGCATTTCCTTCAACTTCGATTATGAAATATAGATGCTCATAAATTATAATATCTTCTAGGTGGTTCTTGGTTGGTGGATATTTGTTTGTTGTTTTATAGTTTTCAATTATATATGGTTATATTGACTGGCTGCTATCTTCATGACAGTGGATGCAGGGCTGACGCTAGTGAAGCTGCTATAATTTTACTTCCTTCAAATATTACAGTTTTTACTCTGGATTTCTCAGGGTCTGGAATTTCTGGAGGGGAGCATGTCACTTTGGGATGGAATGAAGTAAGTGCTTGCTCAATTGCCTTTTGAAAGACATCATATCTGGCTGTATCATTATTGATATACATAGTGTTGTTACTGTGTCAGTTATCCACTTTTTTGTTAGGAGTGGTAATTTTCTCCTTTATACTGTCGTTATTGTGCATCACAATGAGAAGTGCATGAAAGGGGAGGGCAAATTGACAAGTTAGAAGTTCTTTTTCTGCCTTGTCTGATCTTCCATGCGCATTGGACATAGTTGACACTGGTAAATTATCTGCAAAGATAACTTCAAGAACTTGCATAATGTTGTTTTTGCAAGTTCAATCCAAAAGGTTGTCAACTACTAGTAAAATTTTTATTCCAGTACTATGTCTATATTGTGAGTGGAAAGTATGAAGCTTAAACATATGCGTAGGCAGGATTCTTATCCTTATTTCTTTTTCCCTAGTTACTTCTAGCACAGTAAAACAAGAAATGTTTGGGTTTATTGTCTGCTGGGAGTTTGTATATGTGTTACTGCCTTTTGCCTTCTTGTTATTTCAAAATGATTTTTTTTTTTTTAAAACATTCTTGACTGTTCTCAGAAGGATGACCTGAAGGCTGTGGTCAATTATCTGCGGGATGATGGAAATGTATCTTTGATTGGCTTGTGGGGCCGCTCAATGGGAGCTGTAACTAGGTATGCTTTTATCATTCTCTTTGATTGGCTAGTGCATATTATTTGTCTTCATGCCATTAATTATGTTATTTCTTGCAGCCTTATGTATGGATCTGAGGATCCTTCAATTGCAGGGATGGTTTTAGACAGTCCATTCTCTGATTTGGTTGATTTGATGATGGAACTTGTAGATACATATAAAGTCCGTCTGCCAAAGTTTACTGTGAGTATATTGTTTTTTTTTTTTTTAACAGTTAATATTTTTTTCTAGAGGGTAGCTAGTATCTGGTATTTGCTATTATGTTTAAATATTATAATGATTAGTTTAAATACTTAATATACCTGACTAGCACCTGATTCTACGCCATCACTGGTTTTATTCTTGTCATAAGGATAATTTTTCAAAGCCTAGATAAAATCATTTACAGGTACAACTAGTGATGAATTATAATGGTCTAACTCTAAACTTTAATTACTGTTATGCTGATTCTGTTTCATTTTTCTTGTTACAGGTAAAATTTGCAATCCAATACATGCGAAGAGCAATCCAAAAGAAGGCAAAATTTGACATAACGGACCTGAATACCATCAAGGTTATTTTTCCTTTTATTACGATGATAATTATTATAAGAAGGTTTTTAATGAACGAAATTACTATTACTTGCCTGATTATATATAATAATTGATTGGGTTTGACAAAAAAAGAGCTTTTAGCCCATTATTTTGCCTCATTATTTTTTGTATATCATAAATGTATTACTAACAAATTTGTGCTAAATCAGCTTTAAGGTGTGTATTTTTGAATTTCTCAATGCTAATTGCTGCAACTGTGCATCACTGTACAGTTGATTGAGTACTTTCTGTTGCTAATGCTAAGCTGATCATTTGTCTCTTACTCTATGGGGCCACATGCATGTAGTGTATGTGGGATCTGATTCTTTTTCAGCTTTCTGACAGGCAATCCAGCTTTCAGTTCCATGCTTCTGAATGCCCCAAGCCATATATGTTCAAGAGGATAACAAAACAATTGTGCACATTATTTTCTTACTGAAAATTCAGAAGCATAGAGATCTTACTGAAAAACAAATACTTTGAACTGAATGCAAAAGTTTATCAGAAATATTTGGGGGAAAAACTAATAAACTATATTTCTTTTGGGTTTACACATTCTTTATATTTAACATCATATTCATTCATTATTTGTTTGTATTTCAGGTGGCAAAATCTTGTTTTGTTCCTGCTCTTCTAGGGCATGCCATTGACGATGATTTTATACACCCCCATCACTCGGATCGTATATTCGAGGCTTACATGGTAAGTATGTCTTCAAGAGTTCCTCCTTTTTTAATACAAACTGATCCATGCTACTGAGCTTCTTCCTGTTCTGTTGGATTAGGCTAAGTCCTCCCTTCATTTCATAGGCTTTCAGAGCATGCTTGATGCTTTTGGAGTTGGAAATTATGCCTTATAGATGTTTAAAATTGCTTAGACAATATGCATTTTGGGTTTCTAGTCTTCTAGTTATAATCTTTATAGAAAATTCATTTGCTCTTAATTTTATCATACGTTATTTTTTTGTCTGTGCTGCCATTTGGGTCTTCAATATTGCTTCCTGTGCTTTTGCAGGGAGACAAAAACATAATTAAATTTGAGGGAGATCACAATTCTCCACGTCCTCAGTTTTACTTTGATTCCATAAACATCTTTTTTCACAATGTTTTGCAACCTCCAGAGGATGAGGTTGGGGAATCATTTTATGACACTGTGAATGATTACTGCGGTAAGGTAAAATCAGCAATGCTTTCTCATTGGTTTGATTGTGATCAAATTGTAGTGTTCCATCTTTAAATATTTGAAAATTTGACTGTTTTACTCAGGATGTTTGGAGATCTGTGCATGAATTAGGCTACAGCAACGAATCATCATCTAAAAACAAAGGTATGACTCAACTACATATTTTCTCTTAACTAATACTTCTGCATTGGTTTCTATGAGGATCTGCCCTTTGTAACTTCTCTTTGTGCAAATCGCTTAGTTGTTTCTTTGTGAGTTGCAGAACCATCCTCCGGCAGTACAATAGATGCCATTAATCAAGTCCGTTCAAGACGACCAATGAGTAGGATGGAGGTTTGTATTTATTAGTTGACTTAGTTTATTGTCTGAAGAGCATGAGCAAACAGGTTGGCTAAGCAGAACATTCTTGCACCAGAGTACTGAGTGTGATCGATGTTAAATTACCTGTAAAATTTTATTGCATGGCCAGTGATCATGTGGCTGGTTGAGCTTAATGACTTCCAATTTTGTTTAAAAAATTCTTAATTGCATGAAATCTAGTTTTTGATTTTTTTGAGTTAATTTTTTCTCAGGTTCCAACCGATATTTCTTCCAAAGATGAACAGCGTGATCACGAGGTATATCATTTTTCATTTTCTGCTTAAATTTTTCTCTGTACTACATGCACGTATAGCTGTGGTGCATTTGAAATACAGGATTAGATGAATCTTACTTAAAATTGTAGAAATCACTGTATCTAAATGAGTAATGATTGCGAAGGGCAGAGGAGACCACGCATAGAAAGAAACTACGAGTCTTACATTTTGCATGATATTCTTGCAAATCAGGAAGAGAAGAGCGGTGATCTTTCTCCATCATCTTCATCAATGATAAGCTTTGAACTATCTAATGGTCATCCCTATGGTCCCCATGTTCCAACCGCGTTGGACGATGATCAGTATGTGGAATATCAACTTGAAGACCTTGCAGGCTTTCCGACCAATGCGGAGGAGGAAGAAAGAGTGAGTCAACTTGATGACTTTGACCTATTAACCTAAATCCAGAGATGAATTACTGGTTTTTATTTACGTTGACTTGTCCATACTATTTAGATGTTCATGGAAGCAGTGATGGAGTCACTGAAGGACATGGAAGTAAAAACTCCACAGGGAGAACAACCCCTGGCAAGTAAAGTCGGTGCCGCGTCTGTAGAGCCATCAGATAAAGATGACTCACATGTTTCTTCACTGAAGATCTCTAAACCTACGGAGACGAAATCCTCTGTAGTCAAAGACAGCACAGATTCAAAATCTAAATCCATTTCCATTGCATCTGAAGAACGTATGCCGTTGAAAGCCGAGTCAAGCTCCATTTCAGTGATGGATTCCCGAAATTTGGCATTCGAGCCAAGTCCAGTACCAAGTCTTTCATCAGGAGTAGCACCAACACCGCCACCACCAACAGCACCGGACTCTATATCAGTCACCGAGTCAAGCAATGCAGGCGGTTCTTCTCATAGTGATAGTTCTGCTAGTGTACAGAGTTCATCAGACACTGACATATCGCATAACACGAAAGCTACGGTAACTGTCGTTAGGAATCCGGCTGGCCATGTCATGGATGGCTTAATGCGCCGTTGGGATTTTAATTTTTTCAGAAACAATCAAAACCGATGAGAGGAGAGATTCTCTTTGATCTATATGGTTGGTTATACATTGTTTTTGTAACTAAAAAAATCATATAGTAGTTTGTAAAATGCTTGACCAAAAAGTAGGTTGCTCGTGTGTAAAAATTTAGTATGTCTAGATTCTCATTTAACAAATCACCTAATATTCTTTGACCGTAAGTGAGAATTTTCATAGTGGTTTTGGTTTTGTTTTGGAAGGAAATATAATCTTCCACAGTATTGAAGACTTGCGTATCATTTGAACAAGATTGTGGTAGTTCTCATCTTTCATTGCTTTGCCAGTATCGGCTTAAACTAGTGGACAGATTTGCTTGTTCCTTCTGCTTGGTTTTGTTGATGCCTTGGAATCGAACAAAGTTGCATGTAAATTGTTCCTTGTGAACGTACAGAGTCATCTTTGTTAGGCATACGTGTTAATGCAGCTGAAATGATTCTCCTATACATGATTCCCAATTTCCTATTTCTCGAATGATGTTTGGAAGAAAATCATATGTCAAGCTAGGAATAAATAACTTTTGACTGGTCAAACATTTGACTTTGAATACTTGATGCTGAATATTACAGACAGACAACTGACACTGCTCTTCGGCCTTTGAGTGGGTCAGTGACAGATACTGAATAATACAGACACTGACCCTCCCTCCCTGCCAATGAAAGAATGTGGTGTGATGATCATGATTAACTTGGTGCATAAAGAAACATTTTACGTGTAAATGTGTAATAACTTGTCCTCGTGAAAAATAGAAACATAAATACCTTGTGCCTGGTGTGATGTGTCTCTTACCTCATGCATCCATCATCTCCGTGGAACAGTTGCGAGGGGTCGTGTTGAACAGAACAGAGCACATTGGCAAGGAGGTTGATTCTCTGTAAATTTAGTGTTTCTAGATTCACATTAATTGGGCCATCAATATAATAGCTGTAGCTTATTTATAGCCGGAGATATCAAAGTGGGCCTTGCTGGCACTGACAGGCCGGGTCATGGATGTGGATGACCAAGTTTTATTGGGCAAGTCCCTTTCTGGGCTAGCTTGATTCCCTTTCTAATGGTGGTCTTCAATCTCACATCATCAGGGAGCACCACCTTCGGCCAAAGAAAAGGGCCTCACATTCCCTTTAGGCTAGCATGATTGATTAGATGGTATGACAAGTTTTCACTTTAGATACTGTTTTGAATGATTAAAATTAAGAATTGATTATAATTTAATTTATTATATAAGTTAATTCTATGTTTAGAATATTTATATATAAAATAAGATTTGAAATGATTTAAAAAATTATTATGTTTGGAATATATATATATATATAAAAGATATTATTTAGAATAAATAAAAATCAAAATAAAAATATATTATCCTCTTACCAAATCTTTCTATCAATTTTTATTAATGACATTTGACATTTTTTTTTCTTTTCTATTTTATCTTACAAAAACCAAGTGTCAAGTTAAGAAGATTAGTAAAAGAATTTGACAAGAGGATATAACATTTTTCAAATCAAAATTATTATTTACGCAGAAAGAAATCAGAATTATTTGATTTGAATAAACTTAAAATCAAGTCAATTCAAAACCAACTCAATCAAATCTTACATAAAAGAAAAATCAACCAAATCCAATTAAAATTTGACAAGTAAATTAAAACGAAACTCATGGCATGTTTGGTGGGGATTGGAGAATGGATATGACAAAAATTGATACCTTAGATTAACTTGTTCATTTGCTTCTTTGCTAATACATCTGGAGAATGCATGTAAATGATTCCCTTTTTTCAAAATTCTTCAGATTATTGCTCCTTTAAAGTGCACCTTTTCTGTGCAGAGTATATCTTGCTTGTGTAGAACTTTCAGATTGATCATCATGACTTAATAGCTATATATGTTGTCGAATTACAATGTTTAGAAAATTTTCATAGCCTAAAATCCAAGGATTAATAGCTGACAGAGTAGTGAATATAAACATTGTGAGCAACGCATCCATCTTCTTATATCTATTTGATCACATTGTAAATTCTTTAAAAAAATGAAGCAGGAAGCAATGTGCTTCACCACAGGGGGAAAATGTCAATAATTAATTAGATATACAAACACTTAAGCTGAAAACATTGGGCCTGCCTTGTTGGAGAGTCTACAACAGTTTATCCAGACATTCCCAATATTACAGTGACTGCTATCTGTCACCAAGTTGGATAAATTATTTTTGCATTATGGAAGTGTGATTGATTATTTTACCTATCTTCCAGCAATTCCAGTGCTGTCTCAACCAGTGATTGAATTGATAGGTTGTGCCTGTTTAGTCCAACAGTACCTGAGAAAACATTAAAGCTTTCGAGCTCTGATGTAGTTTCCAAGACCCCTTCCAACACCTCCTCCATTCCCAGATCCTTGAAGGTATATATGTTTTCTGCTTTGTCTTTCATCATCCAAATGGCTAGCTCTATTGCAAACCTCCTTATCCTTGGGACCTTAGTTTGGAGACATTGGTGTTTCTTGAGAGTTTGAATTAATTTATTTGCAAGTTCACCCTCAGTGATTCCGGATTCTTCAAATACAAGGCTTGATTCTTGACAAGTCATGTACTTGAAAACATGTGCTGCTAGTCCAACCATCACTTCTTGAATCTTGTTTTCTTCTGACATGATTGCCTGAAGTAGCTGCAGGTATTAGAAATGGTTAAAATAAATTGGTCATGATTTTGTAATGATTCTCCTTCTGGATAGAAACACACTATAACACTTACTATGGTTGATGCAGCTGTTATGCCCTTAAGCTGGTTGAAGCATTCTGATCCACGGTAGGTGCATAAATTTCTCAGAATTCTAGCTGCATTGACACGAAGCAATGGATCTTTCAATGCTTCTACAAGCCTTTCCATCACTTTCATCTTCAAAATCCGATGACAGTTACTCTTGCTTTCTAATGCCAGCATCGCTAGGGCCTCACCGGCAACAATCCTTACATGTTTCTGGCTTTCGAGTATGCCGTGTTTGAAAAATATGTTAAACAATTCTTTAAGCATTCCACCTGTACCTCCAATCCTTTCCTTTGCATCCTCTTCCAATGCCAAACTGGTTAAAATTTCTATGCTCAGTTTCTGCAGCAGGGGGTGCTTCTCTCCATACCTTAAAATATCTCTAATATTGCTGATTGTGAAAACAATCTCCGAAATCTCTCGGCGAAGATGTTTCCCGGTGGTGCCTATTGTGCTTGCCAGCATCTTCACCAGCTGAAGAGATCTCTTCACTGTAAGGATTTGTGATGGAGTGACATTTTCATTCTTCAGCAACCTCTCTTCAGCATGAGTGAAATCTATGATCTTTGGGAGGAGGCCTCTTGTGCTTCCAATCTTTCCACAGTTGTCATGGTCACGGGCTAGTTTCTTCAGTATGACTAGTCCTAACTGGTTATATGTCCAGAAGGCATAATTCGGATGATCGAATATGAGTTTCTTTTCCCCAATCTCATCAGCTGCAGGGAGACAATTCCTGTTAGTTTGTAGAAGAGATGATATGGATTCCATAGCTCCCGATATCCCGGCTATGCGGAGAGAGTTCTGCTTCTTGCCGGCTAGTTTCGACAAAATCTCTGCAGCTGACAGCCTAATTTCTTCCTCTTTGTGATCCTTCCAGTTCAACATCTCAACTAGTCTCTCCACCACTGATGTAGAAATTCCAATCTTCTGAAGGGTATCATCTGAAAACCGCTCGCGGGTCGAAAATTGCCTGAGGATTCTTGCTCCAATGAGCTGCTCATCAGGGGAGTCTGAGGCCAAGAGATCCATAGAAAAACTAACCATGTCCATTCTGAGGCCGTCAAATATGCTTCCATTGACACATCTGGAATAGGCATCATAGAAGAACCTTGTAATGGAAACCATTCCACAAGGCCCCAACTCACACTCCTTGTTAACCTCTTCCAACAGCCTGCAGTAGCTGACCTGCCACTCCCAGTAAGCCTTTTCCATCAAGAAGAGCAAAGCCTCCGCAAGAGCCAATGCATAAAAGACATTCAGAGCAGATTGCCGGTTCCTCTTGTCGGTGTCTCCCTCTGCCCTTTCTCCATAGTCATGCTTGATGAGCTTTATCAAAGAGAGGGCCACACAAGTTGTTGCAGAAACAAGCTGGAGGCAGTAGAGAATCCTGCTGACATGCCTTGAGAGGAAGAACCACTTAGCATACGGTACAAGTGGAACATCTGAGGTTATCCACATCCGAGTTGGCGTCCTTTCGGTTACCTCCTTTGTGTTTGCGTTTGTGCTTGTCCTGTGCATTTTCACTGTAAAAACTGGGCTCATAATTATGCCTTTTAGACTTTGAATGAGGAAATTTGAACTAGACCTCAGCACCTTGAAACTGTTGCTTCCAGCATAAGTAATCGACCACGTGGCTTGGTGCTGCCACTCAAGCTCATGGCTCCTGCTGAAAATCCTTGCCCCTTCCACCAAGAGTATGATTGTGATGAACCAGAAGTCGGTTTTGTCTAATGTGATGGCGAAACCGCCGAGGAGGACCACGGTTGCCCAGATGAAACTGAGAGTTCCTAAACCGGTTGCTGCTTTTTCAAACACAGCTAGCTGGAGGGAGAAGAGGGTCAGCTTCTTTTCGGGTGCTGGAATCGTCACAGAGGTTGTTAATGGAGGGACAGAGCTGGCAGTGCTGCTGAGGCCGCGAGGCTCAAACATTGTGGTGCCTACGCTGCCTGTTTGGCTTAGCTGCCTTTGGAGTGCACCAACTTGTAGATTAATGTTGCTTCCTTCTCCTCCTTCCATCCAAAAACTATCATCCATGGTACTGATTTGAAACCACTAGCTATGTAGCTGCAATTTGAATCCAAAAAGTTTTGTACACTTATCTATTCAAGTTTGGAAGAGAATGTGAGTGTCGAATAGAATGGTGAGGTGAAATGTGGGGTTTTATACAAGAATAATGTGAATGTCAAGCTTAGGGGGCACGCATATTATGTGGCTGTGGCATGTTTGGTGAAAGAGTAACGCCATTTTTCTGAAGAAGTTGGTTATGCTTCTTTCTCTTCTCTCTGTTTCTTGTAAAGGTTGGTGTCTTTTTCAGGAAAGTTTGTTGTTGGAATCAAGCAAGTTATAAGCAATAAGCACATTTCCCATTAATAGTAAACAAAAATATTGACTTGATAGTAGTACTTTCAAACCAACAACCTCGTACCGATACCAATTGGTAAGGGTGTGAATATTTCAAGTTGGAACTAGTTCATTTCCGCTGTCAATTTGTTCAAGTCCTACGATGCAGACAAATCCCAATCCAAAAATCATTTTTTAATTTAATTACAAAACAAGTTTGTATACTATATTGCCACCTAATAATCTTATCAGGAAAAAAAAACATGTATTCAACGAGGCGTTATAAGTTATTGCCGTTTGTTAGTTGTTGATCAGCTTGTGATTATGATTTTATTATTATTAAATAGATTTGAATCTTCTAAAAGTAAAAAATTTTACTTTAAAAGATAGAGTGAGGATCTTATTATTAAGTTAATAAAATAAAAAGTGAGACTTATCTTATTTTATTAATTTAATAATGAGATTTCAATTTAGAGTTAGAGAATCCTAATAGAGCTTAGTTGTGTCTTTCTCTCCCTTTCTCATAGTTATATAATTAAGGAAAGTGTGAGATAAAGATATAGTTCAATATTTAGTGTGTTCCCTGTCCCCATCTATGCCTTCTTTCTTTTGCTTTGTGGAGAGGGTTCACACTTTACCGCGTGGGGAAATAAAAAATACAAGTAGAGACTTTGAAAAAGAAAGTAAAGTAGGAAGAGATATTGATAGGGACTATACAATAATTAATCACATTTTTGTGAACTTCCTGTGAACCAATGCATGCCATACGTTTAATATTTTTTGTTTTTGTTTGTTAGGCGTACACGTAAAAACAGCAAGGGCATTAGCTAAAAGAGCTTAAGCTTAATTAAAGCGAAACGTGGCTTAAACTCTCCATACACTTTAGTTCTTTCAAGTTTTTCATACTTTGCAAGCCTGAACGAGTTATTTTGGCGTGTGAAACCGCGTGCTTGGAAACTTCTTCGCGAGATTCTCTTACGGCTTCCATCTACCATTTTCTTTATAAACACCTCTCTCTCAAAAGCTGAATTTGTTAATTTGATAGGTTGAAATAATTAAATGGTTTTTTTTTTATTTATATTTTAACACTAACCAAACTAAAAACAGTTACAAGCATAGGACAAAGACAAGACATTAAACAAACAAGCAGGGAGATGAGAACAAGATCCACAATTCGGTAATAATACGTTATCATATGTAGTAACTTGATAAAAATAAACTTCGCTTCATTTTTAAGACCGAATTCAGTTCCTAACAGCCGAAGTTACGCTTTGTATCTTTAGAGAGAGTAGAGGCACATTACAAGAGAAACAAACGATTATGTTATAACTAAAAGCAAGAACATCACTGTTATGGTGCCCAAAATTTCAAGGCAAATATTAATAACTTGTATTCTCCAGCACAAATTTTCAAGCAGCAACTGCACTGCCTTCGTTTCATGCTTCATGTTCTCTGTTATTAACGAACCATGTAGAGCAAGAAAATCATACTCGTACCGTGTCACCCCTTTCGAACCTCGAATTGGTGAAGCAAATTGTAAGATCCAATAAAACTTCAGCCATAGATTGCAGTCCCTCCCTTTAGCTCTCCCACCATGATAGTAATCAAGGTTATGCCACTCAAATCTTTTGTTCAATTCAGATGATTGATCTGGGCGAGGGCGTGAAACAAAAACCCCAGATATCAGCTGCATGGCAAAATGAAGCTGGTTGTCCACCAATTCCATACAAATCAGTACCATTGAGCAGCAGCGACTTTTCGTGCCGCCATGTATTGAGGCTTTGGTTGAAGTCCGTTAGAACCTTCGATCCCATTGTCTTCTGGTCTCTCGTTTTTACAGCTCACGTTCCGTCTAGGATATGAACAGCTAGAAGCGGCACACTGCGCTGAAATGGATGGATTTCGAACCACTCGCCGCTGCTCAGCCTCTGCTGTCGCTGCTACCCCACAGTTGTTGTAATGCAACACTTTGCCAACAACTTTTCCAGGCTGGGCAGCAACTCCTGAAAGCAAGTGAACCGCAGAATAAAGATTCAAATTCAAACTTTACTCAATAGAAGCATCCATTAAACAATTTCACATCCAAAGATGTACGCGGGAGGTGTAAGGACAAGCAAAATAGTAACACCTAAGTCTCTACGAAATAGAAAGTGAAACAGGAAAATTTAGAAGCAGCTAAATGCATACTAAAAGCAGTCATCACACCTTGAATATTTTGAGGAGCTTGTAAAGGAGGCCTGGTCATAGGGATACCACCATTCCTATTTATGGCTGGCTTCTCAACTTCTTTGATGCAACACTTGGAGAGGTCTTCAGCAACCTCAGCCATATTCTGTCTTGATTTATCTGAATACAATACACACTGCCTGCATTTACAGCCTCAAATTAGCAGGGCTGGCAATTCAAGAATAGATCATGCATGCGTTGACAAGAAAAGAGCAATAGACGAAGAAAGCCACATTTTCCAGAAATATAAACAAAAATTAGGAAACCTGGGTAATGATGCATGTTGCCTCTCAGGTGGAGTAACAGTTCCACCTTTTCCATAATGCTCCTCAAGATATGCAAATTGCTTCTTGAAGTGGTCAACGGCACTATTCAATATAGGTGAAGGGAAAAAAGAAAGGAGAAAATAATCATGAGCTGATCTCACATACTACATAAAGCAGACTTACAAAGTTACAAGTCCATGTAAACATGAAATTTCATTTAAACAATATATAGTCCAGGTGAAGTTTTCAAAAGGATTTATTAACATCATCACAATAAGCAAAGTGAAATTGTTTGAGGGTCTAGAGGAGAACAGCTTAGGCAGAAGAAGTTGGATGGAGAACCAAAACATACGCGTAGTACCAGAAGATGTTGAACTTGGATAGCTTATGAGTAAACATCAAAATAGTTTTTTTTTTTTTTTGATAAAAGAGGAATTCATTAGAAAGAAAAGAAAACTAGCAAACAAATGATACACCAAACACCTATTTATGAAATTAGTAAAAGGGTAAAACTACAGTGCAGTATTTAGTAATAATATCAGGTGAAACACCCAAACATGTTGTATATAAATTACAGATTGCAATAAGTGTTCAAACCATGCTGAAAGAATGAAAAGTGAAACAGAAATTTGGGTGTAGGTTTGGACAACAATACCTTGGATACATGAAACCTGTTGGTTCTTCTCCCTCTAGATGCTCCTTTAACATCTTTGGATGGTACTCCAGAATCTCCCGGTATATAAGTTCTCGCACATCTTCCTTTGTTATCCTGCGTCTCTCAAATTCAAATTCCATCTTGGTAACTGGCTGAGCAGAAGGCTCTCTCTCAACCTTGGCCAAGCCTTTGAAATATGGATCCGCTAGAGCCTAACAATATTATACACACAGTATTCCTAGTTAAAACCAAATATTCTGCTGAAAGTGTGCTGCAGATAATAGAAATCTCACCTCCTCGGCGGTAGGTCGATCCTTTGGCTCAAATGCCAACATTCTTTCTAACAAACGAAGGGCAAGGGGGTCTGTATTAGGAAACTTCTGGGAGAAAGGAACTGGCTTCTTCCTACGCATGCTGCTCAAGTATCTCCGAGCTTTCTCATTTCTTACCTGTTAATACACTACCATGGTTACATTACATAATAACGTAAAACACACAAAACTACCAAAAGGATGATCAATTGAACAACAAACAACAAACCCTAGCTATGGCTTCATGGGATGGTGTCCCGAGAAAATCAGTCATGAGGTCCAACTGATGGACAACATTCTTCCCAGGGAAAAGAGGTTTTCCAGTTAAAAGTTCTGCAAAAATGCAGCCAATGCTCCATATGTCTATAGCTGGTGTATACTGCAAGAACAAGAAAATTTTATAGTCACATACATTGGCCAAATGTAGGATGACAAATCAATAACGCATAGAAACAAATAAACATTATCCATCTTCATTTCACTGACATGAACAACCTACTACTCGACTTGAGTACAGAGTAAACAGCATTACAGTACAAAAGCATTATGAATTAAGCATGCAACCAAACACTTCCAATGGAACATATCAGCACATGAAACAAAAATAATAGGCATTGATAGAGAGTTAAAATAACTTGTAAGATAGGCGCAAGTTCCTTTTGAATTTTTAACTTAACCTTAAAGCCTTAATAAGAGTAACCATAGCATAGCATAGCATCCATCAATATTAAAAAATAATAATAAATATTGTAGAAAATGCCGAAGTCGAAGAGATTCCTATCTCACTTGTTTGAGGAGAAATATTCCAAGCAGGGGTAAATATCAGATAAAGAGCAGTGATTAATGATTGAAAATAACAGTGGAAATATATATTACACCTTGGAGAAAAAGGATCCACACAGCTCAGGAGCCCTATACCACCTTGTTGCTACATAATCCTGTAACGCAAACAAATAGGCATAATAACATAAGCATTATGACCTATGTTAAAGGCGATTATTTCAGGGAAAAGGAACGTTCTTACTGTCCAGAATATAGCGGTTGGTGTATCATTGAAAGCCACTCTAGCAAGACCAAAGTCGCAAATCTTCAATTTGCAGTCAGCATTTGCTAAAATGTTTTTTGGCTTTAGATCTCGGTGAAAAACATTTGCTACAAGCCCATTAAGAAGTTTAAAATCAACAACAATGTTCATAAAATTTAGCAACTATTCTCACAATAAAACCTTAACAATGAAATGCCACATTGGGAAATCTAAAACCAGAAATAAAGAAACTAAATATAAGGATCATAACCTGTGTGTATATACTTCAAGCCTCGAAGAAGCTGATAGAGAAAAAACTGGTAATGCTCTGGAGTCAAATCATCATTTGCTTTGATGACCTGATGTAAATCAGATTCCATGAGTTCAAAAACAACATATATATCTTTGAACTCCCTTCTAGAAGGAGGTAACAAAATATGCTTGATCTCCACGATATCAGGATGACGTAACAGCCTAAGAAGCTTGATCTCACGAAGGATGCGGGTAGCATCCGAAACATGTTCAAATATGTCATTTATTTTCTTTATTGCAACCTTTTCTCCAGTGTGTGCATCATATGCAGAGCAAACAACACCATAGCTTCCTTTACCAATTACTTCCTCGATTCTGTATCTACCCCCTTCACCATATTCTGTAAAGAAGTCTACATCTACAGAGGACTGCATATGTACAAAAAAGAGTAATCTTGGTGAATATACCAAGCAAAGCCAAAGTTGTTCATGTGATTCAAATGATCAGCAGCATATATATCAAACCGAACGAAAACAGAACGAGGTTCCATATGTTTTACACAAGAAAGATCATAGAGGATTGGCAGGGAAGCATAGTTAATTACATGATAAATTGTTTCCTCTGAACAAGACAGGGTCTCAAATCCACAAAGCAATCAAAGTATAAAGATAAAAAAAAAAAAAAAAAACAAAAANAGTAAGCAGCGATGAAGAGGAGGCAAGTGTTAAGAGTCCAATACTAGTAGAAAGTTCAATAACAACAAATCCAATCCATAACATATCATACCATATAGATATATAAATAACAAAGCAAGGAGCATTTTTTCCTCCTTTCCATTACCCCTTCCAATACGAATCATGGTACATAAACGCACATATACACATAAGTTTGCATGTGTGTATGTATCTCAATTGAGTAACTTTACCTTTTTTCTCTGATCAGCCAGCATCTTGAAAACAGAGCATAAAACCCGTCAATGATTTCAGCCAAAAGATGCAATCCAAATTCCCCGGATCGCAAGATAATGATCAAAATGCAACCAAAAAATCAAACTTTGCAATAAGAGGAAAAAGGAATAAATAAAGAGGGAGAACTTTCAATTCAAACTTGAACACAGAGCTCAATAAGAAAACAGACCCAGCAAAATTTAGCGGCTAAAAAGACCAAGTGCAGTTGAAACAGCGGAACATAGACTAGGATAGTGCTATGTTTGAATCGGGAAAGGTCGAAAGTGTAAACAACAAGAAGATAAAACAAGACAATTTGGCGGTAGTACCAAAAAATGTAGCTGGAAATTCCCAGGTTACAGATCACGTTGGAAAACGATTGTTGCGAGCAATTCAGCCGAAAGTCAGCGGAAAAAAACGAGTCTTGAAGGATCTTCTGCGGCGATAATCACTAACGCTGCTAAAGGGAAGTAATAAAAAAATAAAATAAAATAAAAAGAGGCACATAAATGGTTGGGATTTCGGAGCAGAGTGAGATTTTGTTTCCTTGATGTGCAGAAAGTGGAAAAGCTGAAGAAGCAGATTCTGGAGATTGAAATGGAAAATCGAGGGTTATAAAAAGAACAGAAAAAATGAAACCATTTTTTGGATCAGAGAGAGAGAGAGAGAGAGAGAGAGCGTGTAGTTGAAGTTGAAGAAGGTTTTGGGGTGTAAAAAGTCCAGAAACAAAGAGACACATAAAGGGAACGAAAATGAAAAAGAAAAAAAAGAGCAAAATAAAAAATATTAGTAATAAATTTCGAAAATCCAGTGTGATCTTAAAGCGACAGGAAGGACAACTTTGCCACTCGAATTTTATTACTTTTTTTTATTTAATGGCTTTGAATATGTTTTTAGGGTCAATTCAAAGTTAACAATTGGTACATAACTCATTTTATGAGTTTACTAATAAAGGAAGCAGAGGAGAAGGTAATCAAAAACAAATTGTGAAATTGAGACTGGATATAAATTTCTTTACAAAAACATCATGAGTACTAAGTTGTGGTTTATCACAAAATAAATGTTTTTAGAATAAAATGACATATTTATCATATTATTTGAGACATGTTACCAAATAAAATCTACTGTAAACACCAATAAATATATATATATATATATATACACACACACACTGTATTGTTAAGTACCCTCCATTTTATAAACAATGAAATAGTAATGTGATATAATCTATCCGAATTGGCTAGAGACTTACTATTACAATAAATTTATTGTTGTTACAGTAATGATAAAAGAAATGAAAAATATATTAATGGAAAAGCGAAATAGTTAGTATATCAAAACTTTAAGATATTAGATATTTTTTATTAACATGATTAAAATATTTACTAAAAATCTTATTTTAGAGGATGATTCAAAGGTTTGCTGCTCAACTTATTAGAGAAGGGTGAGCTGCCAAGCCAAACCAACCATCCTCCCTTATAATCATATGGTGGAGCTTATATGAATTTGGTAAAGATGAACTGGTTTAAGCACAAAATTATGGGATGATGTGGGAGGTGCTGGTTCCCCAATGTTTATCTTACTCGAACTTTTTTTATGAATCTCTTACAAGAAGTAGTATTGAAGTAATTTAGAGGGAGAAAGAATTTTCTTTTTCTGCTGTAGTGCATTAATTCTTTGATGTAAAAGGCACTCATATTAACTTTATCCATAATTTTTTGTGTGCTTATCCATCATCGTATTCACTATGACTCACCACAAATATTGTCTGGGCTATTTTGTATAAATTAATTTTATTTTATTTATGCGTAAAGCATACAACACAGTGTACAACAAAAAGATAATTTGGTACTGGTGATACGATACAGACTCCATCAATACGATACAGACTCCACCAAAATATCTGATTATAAGAAAATGAATCACAGGTTTTTGTCATGTGCAATCATGTGTTTGTCTACATGATCCAGTTTTATAACCTTATATTTATCAATAAATTCTACTGGTTGGTTATCTTCTTTTGATTCATTTTGATGAGAGACAGAGAGGTAAAAGTAACATTGGTTTCGCTTCAAATATATTTCTATGAGCAGGGGCGATGTATTTGATCTATTACTACAAAGCAAAAACACAGAACAACAAAGAATGGGGACAAGAATGTCCCTGACATATATTTTTATATGAAAAAATGGGAACAAGTTACAAGAATATTAATTTTTTATGTATTTATTTTACCTGTGTTTGGATAAGGCAAGGAAAGATTTTAGCCATATCAATTGTTTAGGAAAAAATAGTGAATGAAATTACCAAACAAGTAAGCAGTGATTACTCATTCCAAAACCAAAACGCATGTGCGTCACATGGATTGAATACAGCTCTCTAAAGGGGTATCAATATTTAATTTTGCAACAACACTAATCAGTCAAAAGAAATCAGCATTCATTTGAGAAATTATGAGGTTGTTAGATAACATAAAATGTAAAGTTTGATCTGGTATAAATCTTGGAGACGACTTAACGAAAACAAAAAAAGATTTAGTAACATTTGTTTTTCAACTGAGTTATACTTTGTGAGCTCTTTAAAAAGTCATTTAGTACAGGAAAAAATATGCTTTCCTAGTGCATGCTTTGGTAGGTTTTTTCTTTCTCTTTCCTTGTATGGTAGGCTTGATTTTGTTCTCTTTTTTTATCTCTAAATCTTACCAATGTTTCTTTTTCTTAGTTTGGTTTTTTTTTTTTTGTGCTTAATTTTTTTCCTTTCGCTTTTCCACTTAAATCTTACTCTCTGTTTTCTTAATATGTCATTGCTAAAATCGATACAATTTTAATATTAATGTATCTAATTAATTAATTAAATATATTAATATAAAATTGTACAAAATGTATTGAGTGATAGATATTGTGAAAAGGAATATCAGTTTTAGATCGATCTAAAGTTTTAGCCTATTATATTAAATCATATCATATTATCCAAAAAAGGTTTGACTTCTGAATAGGCCCCTTCAATTTGGATCTTAATTTATGAAGAAGTCCCTGACAATACTCATTCAAAATACGCAAATTCGCGTAGTATTCTTTTCCTCTATTGATGATGCACCCACACCCTCGCAAATCCTTTTTCGGCGGAACACTTATGAAAAAGACTATATACTTCATTTTTTTAGTTCCCATCACGCGGGAGATATATTATATCTCCAACTTTTTTTATGGCCAGAAATAAAAGGAGGGGAAAATGTAATGTTTTGGAAGTTGAAACTTCAAACATCAAAAAATTTTCCATCTTCTTGTTCTTTTGTAGAAACCAAACTATAAAATACAAAGAGGATCCACTCCAGCATATTTGAGCTGTGGATGGAAAATCATCTCATTTTTATAATTGACAAACAGCAGTGGACAGGTTCTCATGTGACACTTTCCAACCATCCCTTTTTCTCTTTTAAGATTGAGATAAGAAGACAGCAATTTTGTATCCTTATCCTTTTTATTTATTTATTTCACTTGTAAGCTAGATACTGACACTTGGGTGGCTACAATTGAAGACTGAATATTCTGTTTTAACATCCATTGATTCATTCATACAAGAAACAATAATACAAGACGCTACCACGTGTACTTTGAAAATACTGCTTTCACATAATGTAAAACGTTAGTTTCTTACATGACCAGCTTCTTAAATTATTGCATGGTCGGGTGGATAGGTGAAGGTGAAAAATTGGATGGATAGGAACAAAAGAAAGAAAATGAATTGAAGGTGGCCGAATGAATTCCAGCTTAACATTAATTGAACAGGTTGCTGATTAGAATTAGAATACAATGGTGGACATCTCTATAGATTCTATTTTATTTGGTCCATTGAATTCGAAGAATCCAATCTATCTTATAATGAAAACGAAATGAACTAGTTTGAGAGAGAGATGAACAAATGAAAAGTCGACAATGAATCCCATGGCCACTTCTTAAATTTTCTGTTGTCCGTTCCCACTCCGGATAGAATATATACTTTGCAACTTTGGGCTAATTGCCAAGCTTTGTATCATATTTTAGTTTGCAAATAAGTGAGATGTGAACTTGGGACTCGCCTTTATGCAGGGAATGTAAATTCCCACGACCAGAAATCACTTGGACCATAAAGGCAAGCTATGACTATAACAAAGTGATAATTGTCATACAAATAAACAGTCTACTACTACTTATATCAATACCTTTGAAGAGGAATGAGCAGGTGTGTAGTAATAGAGAAGATGCTCTAAGGTGAGAGATTCACTTTAAATGATAAAATGAATAATCTCACAATTGAATCAATTAAATGAGATAGAATCCCACTTTTTACTTCATTGATCTAGAGAATCCTCGCTTATCCAAGCTCGTGTAATATATCAATGCTTGTTGGATAGAATTTCAAAGTAATTCACGTTTTTTAATTATCTGAAGAAGTGTTCAGACATGTTCAAAGGATGAAAGTAAAGAACATGGGGCTCTGAAAAAACTATTTAGTGAAATTGGAAATAGAATTATCGCATTTTTTTTTCTGGAAACCGAAAGCCACTAATTTAAGAAGTCATGCAAAATATCAATCAAAGCTCGCTAATGCTCCCACTTCCTAACTGAAGTCCTTACATCTTAGAGCAATTCCCACAGTACATTTCGGTATAAGAAAAATAATGACAAAGAAGTAGGATAAAGCAAATAAAGTGCGCATCACAAAACAGCTCCCATTTTGATATTACCATGGAGCAAGCACATCATCCATCACAACCAGTAAGACTCAAAACTGAAATCAGAGCAAATCCTCAATCAAAAACTCGCCTAGTAGAAGAACCCCAGGACTTTACCACCGACATTCTTTCTCCTGGCCTCTTCATGATCCATGATGCCAGCAGAGGTAGTCAAGACAATAAATCCAAACTGCAAGATTTGGGTGATCAAATTCAACAGTCAGACATAAGAGGATGAAGATATTGAACATAACATAGCAATGAATCATATCACATAAGGTTGAATCAATCATTGTGAGTTAATTTCACTGCAACAGCAGAAATAAATCAACCCTACTATGCAAGCATCCTACGTTTTGATAAATCTACTCGGGCACAAGATTTTTTTTTTCTTCTGATAAAATGCAATCAAACAAGACAAAGTTTAGGGCGCAATCTATCTTGAACTGCAGAGACTCTAGACGTCTAGAGCTGGTAGTGCGCCCTATTTGAATGTAGCAGCTGTTTAAACTTATTTGCTCGCAACACTTAGGCGAACAAACTCGGCCAGCTGCAACCCTTACGTAAGAATTTCACAACATAAAAACCGATAAAAGCAGCAAAAGAAATAACTGAGCCCTTCTATACAAAGGTGGATATAGTTTTACACTAGTTGAAGCTCTTGACATTATCATCACAAATGAAAATTCTGAATCAAAGATCATATCTACAATTCTTAATAAAACCCTCAAAAATTGTCAGTTAAAGTTTCATACATACATTGGGAGACAGGGAATTCAGGGCTAACCTGTCTTGAAGGGAGAAGCCTAGCAGTCCAACCTTCAATCTCTTTGACACCGACATCAAAACGAGGGCTAATAACACCACACTTATTCAGCCTACCATTCAATTCAACCACAATTTTGCCAGCTCTGTGGTCATCAACGTACTCAAACTCTCCAATGTACCCTACATCATAAATCCACCACAATGCACCAAATCATCTCAAGCTAAAACACAAAACAACACAATTAGGCCGCATTCAAATATGAACAAAAAATTGAGGAAATACCATGCTTCTGCATGACCAAAAGGAATTTGATAATGACTTTGGAGGATGGCCTAATCATGACTTGGCGCTTCCCCCTTTTCTCAGCATTGTACATGCTCTTCAGAGCATCATTCAACACACTAACCCTAACCATACTCGCTGACACAATAAACAAAAAATAAATTCAACTAAGCATTAAACCAAACACTAAGATGAAATAAACAAAGAAGTAAACAGTTTCCGAGTATATTGAAAGGTTTGAAATTTAATCCACTCATATGTTTGAAATTTAATCCACTCATATTGCGAGCAATCAACGGTAAAAATAGCAACTAACTAAGAACGGTGAGAAACGCGAGATCGCGAATTTGAAAAGGAAAGCGAAGGCGAGAGAGATGTCACTTACCGAGGAAAGAGAAGGCTCAGGGTAAGGGCAGCTGCAGAAGCAGAGAAGGAGAATGAGGGGGGAGAGCGAGAAACTTCACTGTGTTTAGGGTTTAGATGGAATTTAAAGCAGTTCTGTTTTTATTTTTTTGGATCGAAATATAGACCAGATCGGAGCATACTTATTGGGCCATCTTTTGGGCCCAAAGACCTTCTACTCTTTTTATGGGCCCAAAGGGCGACTCCTCTAATGGGCTTTGTTCTCTTTAATATTAATTTTACGTTTTTTTTACCAAAACTTGCTAATTGTTTAAAGAGAAATGATCCGACGAATAACTATTTTGGACACAACCAAACTCACTGAGGGTTTGAAAACTTGAAAAACCAAATTATTACAGTACGAAATAAAGCTAGCTATGATAAGTGGTATAAAAATGAATTAGTTTGTGATTACATACTTTTTCGTTTGAAACTAATGTAATTAGTTATTCTTATTAATTTCCATATAATTGGTTCTTCTTGTTAATTAATGTTTCTTAATGTTCTTTACCATTAAATTTTCCTTAAAAATTAGTTTAGACAATTTTTTAACTTGTTGAAAGAAGATAAATTAGTTTATTAGAGAGAAAATTTTAAATTAGCTTTTTCTAAGACTAGTTTTGTGCTAAAATTAATTCAAATAAAAGCTAATTGTGAATAACTTTGTTAGTTAACAAGAATATTTATTTAGAACCAACCTCCATTTGTACCTACTTATCTAGTTTTCTGAGTTTCCCAAACACTCCCAAGCATTGTGTCCACTCTCATGAAACAATTTGACTTCGTTCATAATTGTGTTATACTAATTCCCCAAGACGTAGATGGAAAATGTTCACTTCATATAATTTTTCTTTGTTACCCTTCAAACATTATTTATGAATAGCGGCTTTTGGCTAAAATGGTCCGATTAAGTTTAGGGAGCAATTTGCTCCTTGTGTATTAGTCGTTGATATTTAATGTGACAGACTTTATTTTATTGGTTAGAATAATTTTTTTTGATCCAAAAATCTTTTAGTATAAAAATTGTGGATTTACATTTTAACCCCTACAATGATAGTTCAAGTTTTTACCAACAGTAAACTTGTGAAATTACTATGTTTATTGTTTGATTAGTTAAATAATTGAAGTTGTTAATCACTTTTTAAAATTGATTGTTTTGTAGTTCCTCGTAACTATTGAAGATGAAAATTTTTGCAGGTGGCGTCCCCCACCACACTCATTACCAGAGCTATCACCACCGCCGCCACTGTGACTCCTGCATGCCACCACAACCCCTTCTTCGGTTCCCTTCTTCTCATCCCTTAATTTCTTTCTCCCCTCTGCACGCTCAATCCCTAACAACAATGTCGACAGATTTGAACCACCACTCACAACAACAAAAAAATTTACAGAAAAAAAAAAACAGAGATCTAAGTAACACAGAAACTTCAAAACGCAACGAAAGAGAAACATAACACAACCAAAATAATTGTGGTAAAGACATCCAGTAGATTCGAGAAAATAAGGGGTGGTACCCGCAAACCTAGGTGAAGAGGAGGAGAAAGCGAAGGAGGCTTAAAATTCAAAAAATCACAAAATCAAATATGCCATTGAGAAGACAAAATTAGATGGACGCCACTTTATCCCGGTTGTTGTCACTGTCATCGACGACATCATTAACATAAAATCAAGATCTAGAAAAAGTAAATCGAAACGACGCTCACCCACCACTTGATCTGGCACCTCCTAGAACGCTCCTCTTGCCGACACCCTCAATTTTCCTTAACGACGTCGTTTTCAGGCTCAACACCTTCTTCACCTTGCTCGACGCCACCGACATCAACCACCAATTTAGCGAAGGCGTCTGCATCGGTGCCACAGTAGACCAATCCTTATCCGCTCTCTCTAACTAAGATATGGACGTAAGCAACTTTTGTCCGAAGCTCCGACAAGCGCAGAGGAGTCCCTCGTAGGTTGTTTCTCGAAACTCTAATTTGGTGAAATTCGAATCGCTGAAGGACGACGAGAGGTGAGATGGTGGTGGGGCTGTGAGAAAGGTTGGAGAAAGAAAGGGTATGGCTTTGATGGAGCAAAGAGAGAATATAGGTGTAATTAATAGTTAGGATTAAGCAATTAATTCATGGTAAAAAAAAAAATTATAACCTAGTCCTAAACTAAGTTTTCACTTTCTACCCTGGACCAAATTGATCCTTGTTAACTACTTGAACCAGGTTAGAATCCTCCATGAATGGCAACTAAACTAAAACTTCGCTTATTATCTATTCCAAAGTCATTTCTAGTGCGAGCCGCTCTATAGTAATTGCACAAATCCTCAACAATATGAACCAGAAAGAACTTGCAAAAGCAGAGTGAGGGAAGTCTTTATAGTAATTGAGGGAGGCTTCTTCTTTACAAATTGTTGTTTCCCTTGGTACCTAAAATGGGGAGAATTAGATTCCAGTTATTGAAAGGCTTTCATAGTCGCCCTCTCTTAATCGCAACCGTGCTTGAAGGACTAATCTTACAATAAACTCCGTGGAAATATCCTGATCAATGGTAAAATAGAAAAATAGTTTTGTAAATAACAGTAAATGCAGTTAAGAAAGACAATAGGCGAGGAAGGATATATGTAGTATTACAATATTATTATTACATGATGCATGTTCAACAAGACAATATATAGCATTTATTTTCAAGTAAAATACAACTAGAAGGAATGAGTAGACTTTTAAATCCACTACTGCACAATGGTACAACCCGCTTAGACGAAGTCCTTCACAGAATGAGATTCCTCACTTAACATGTTTACCAAACCAGGCCAGCATGTCCTGATGGGCCTCCTCAGCAGCCTTCACAGCTTCTGCATCTTCGTTGCTGTACCTCACACTCCAACCATGTGACACTTTAGGAAATACTTTCACATAACAATCAACCTGCCAAATAAAGTTATCAGTAATCAGTTGCCAATTCTGATTGATCAATTGCAGAAGCTTTGTAGTACAGATTGTGTAGATGAATTTTTTTTTTCACACACACATAAGCAGCAATATGTGAAAAATCTAATCAAACTGGTTTCAGTGCATGTGCTGCAGATTCTTAGGATGAATGCTAAGCTCACTAGAAAGCAGACACAACTTTATCCTCAATTCAAAAGCCATTATTCTGAAGTCTAAACAAAAATTAGAATGATCAGTTATGGGTCAAGTGTGGAGCTCAGAAACACAATAAAAAGGAGTTATATATACATCCCAAGAATGGTGCTAAAAGGACAAGAGGATAGTGATTATGACCGTTTACAAAGACTACATAGAAAACAGAATGGGAAGCTAAAAATGAAATTTGTACAAAGCTGAACTACAGATAGATGCATCAATTCCAACTTGTCCCCATCCATCCAAAACAAAAAAGGAGAAGAAAGAACACAACAACATTTTGTAAATGAAAAAAAGAAATACTATTACCAAAAAATAATATCACTAGCACATGATGAAGGTAGTATAAAATGATGATTGATAACCACAAAAGAAAGGAAAAAATAATCTGACCCCAGGTTTAGCAGCTAGGACTTCTTCAAATTGTTTTAGAAGCTCCGGAGGAGACATTCTATCAATCTCAGCTCCCAGTACAGCAATTGGAATATCAACACCTGAAAGATCCATAACTGACTTAGAATATGAACATCTCAGTCACCGCTTCAAGAAATCAGCTTACAATTTCTCCCTTGATGTCATCCAGAGCGACAAATAGAAAATCTAAACATTGAACACTCATACCCTTGATGTCATCCAGAGCGACAAATGATGGATGTAATAGCACAGCACTCTGGATAAGTCTGGATTTCGCAAGTTCAACCACAACCTTAGCTGAGGGAAAGAAGAAAATAAAACACATTCTGTGAGTTCAGTCATTAATATAGTCGCGTATTTGTGTTTAAAACTATAAACCAGACCAATAAGTACACTTAAGAGGAGCTGAAACTGCTACAACCGTACAACGTATATAAACAAAAGGAGGGGAAAAAATAAGCACACCAAAACAGTGGAATGAGAAGCACTTACCACCCCAACAAAATCCAGCAGCCCCGATAGCAGACACGCCTTTACTTTTTAAAGCTTCAATTATGGGTTTTGTAACTTCAAATCCTTTGTCCTATTAATATAATATGAAAGCATCAGTGAATGTTGTATTACTACAATTTAGAAATAAGTCACATTTTTTTATGCATATGATTTGAGAAAACTCATTATATTTTTTGATCTTAAAACCCGAGCCACTAACTATTAGAAGTAGCCAGCTAACATTCAATATATAGAATTTGGCCAAGTGCTACAATAATAACAGTATTTGGTAGACCAACATCTGAATCCTTTCCTACATCTTCCGCAGTCATTGTAATAAAGTTCCAAATTTCCGATAGTGATACCAAAAATTGGATTCAACAAAAATGACAGAAATTTATTTATTGAAAAAATAGTTGAAGAAAAAATTGTGAGCAAGAAATTGTAATAAATATGAACTGACCGCTCCATGATCTTTCAACCAAACAGGTAAAGGCCTGTCAGGATTCTCAGGATTATAGGGTTCACCACAGAAGTAGTCAGGAACAACCACATAATACCCAGCGGCTGCAACCTTGTCTGCAAGTTTCCTTAACACCAGAGAACAAAAAGTATTACTTCCCAGGGGAACACTACATTTAGCATAAAACATATGCTACTCTACATTTGAATATTGATGTGCTAATCTTAAGAGCGGAACACTTTAGCTAACGTAGACATCCCAATGAACCAAACTGTTCACGGTGTAACTCACCAAAACTTAAGAAAAATTCTAAGATTAAAGGTAGACACCCCAATGAACCAAATAATTATATAACAAGGGCATCATGTATGAAGATTAAAATTAAAATCTAGTTACAATCAAACATATTATATTTGGCATACAGCACTGCTTTTGCTCTGTAAAAGCGCGCGCGCACATCATACTGAAAATGGACGGAACGAAGCCAAGATGACTTGCTCTAACAGAAAACCAAACTACAAAATAATTACTGAATCAGGCATAGAAAAACAGCGATGAGAATGGGGCATACCTTAAATTGGGAGCTTCATATCCTGAAAGGAAAAACAAAATTGAGCACGCTAAGTTAAAAAGACAATAGCTACTACAGAGGGGTAAAGATGGGAATTGTGAAATGTACCGTAAATATCGGAGACGAGAAGAACAGCAAGGTTGGAGTCAGGGGAACCGGTGAGATAGGTATCCAGACCGGCGAGTTTGTCGACGTGGCCTGCACCTCCGTTGGGGTTCAGGGATGGTGGGTTTGAGCAGCATTCTGGCCCTGACATCTCTCCTCTCTCTGCAGTTCACACACCTATTGGTATCGGCCCTTGGGCTTTGGGGGCTATGAGACTGCTTTTATGATCTTTCTAGTTTGTACCCAAAAGGTAGCTGTGAGGTGTTCAATGGACCAACGTGATTATAACTAGACGAGGAAGAAACCATACAGTAGTAGGGGATTTATTACGTATAACCCCCCCCCCCCACCGCCACAAATAATATCTTTCATGTAAAAAATTTACATGAAACCTAGTCGTAGGAGATTCGATTCTACTCTATCCAACCCAAGGGAAAGTACCAAAAGTACTGCTCAACTCAACCATATGAATAATAAGAATAAATATTAATATAATACAGCATACGCTAGTTACATAATATATATATTGTAAAAAATATCACAAAGTATTTATGCCCTTTTATTACAACTCAACTCAATAAGTAAATTACTCCCTCCATTTTTTTCTTTGTTTATCCAATTTTTTTTTATTTTGATATTTTCATAATTTTTTATTTTAAAATTTATATTACATTAATTTTTTTTATTATACTCCTTTTAACTAATTTTTTATTATATTTATACACACTATGAATAACTCTAACTACTTTTATTATCTCCATATTAAATAAAAACAATGTTAATTGTTCACTCTTAGAGACTATTATCTCCACATTAGTCATCGAGCTTACCGGAATAAGTATTCTGGTTATCTATTAAAAAATAAAGACTATTGGACAAAATATTTTTCTTATTTTTATATATTTTTAAATATATTTTTTATACTCGCACACAATTTAAAATAAATAGCTAAAAAAAAAAACGAAAGAAAGAAAGAGGGAGTATCTGTCCTGTTTGTTTTATCGATGCTACTACTTGAAAAACTTGCGTCAGCACTGACGATCACCACAACATAAGTGGATCATGCACTGACACGATTCACCCCAGATTCTTTTTCTTATAAAAAGAAGATAAGGTCTTTTATTATATTTTTTTTATTATAATTACATGAAGCTCGTGGAGGATTAAAGAAATAATTAAAAAGATAAGTATCATATTAAATATTAAATATTTGACTTAAATATATTTTGAATTCCACACAAATTTAAAAAATTTGATCTAAATCCTTAAAAATATCTTTTTTTTTTGTTTTAAACATATTTAAAATAATTAGTTTTAATCTTTTTCATCAGTGAATTTTGGTTAAGTGTTGATGAAATTAACCGAATACTTCGTCAATTATGTGGTGTAAATAAAATAAATAACCTTACTAATCAAGCCTAAATCGACCCATAATCTGTACCCGAATTTGTCACTAAATCATGACCCATGCATAACTCTAAGTCAGATTGTGGGTCGAGTTTAGATCGAGTTATATGCTACGTAAGTTTATTAAGCTCACATGACGCTATTGACGTGATATTTTGTGAACTATACTAATTATTAATAGAATCTCACTAATGACATAAATTAAAACAGAATATTACTAATATGCTTTGACCAAATATATAAAAAAATAAAAATGTAGTAACCTAATTCAAATATTACAAAATGGCCGAAGACTTAAAAATATTTAACCTTAAATATATTCGTATTAGTTTTGCAGAGCTTTCCTATAAAATATTTATCTCTGAATTAATTCATCTAATATTTTGAAGAAACCAACTTAGACAATTAGTCTGTACACATTTGTTTATTTCCAACCTATTTAGAGGTTACAAAAGTTGAAGCTCAACAAAAAATTTACCACCAAAAGTTTTACAAATGAGTTAGTTCGTAAATGGATAAAAAGTTTAAGTTGTGAAAAAGTTTAAGTTGTGAAGAATATTTACTCGAATTTAGGGTCAAGACAAACAAAGAATATAAGTGAATTGAAATTATTATAGTATTTAATAAATAATAGTCTTAATGTCTTTAGTATTCATCTAATAGTGAAAAGTTTAAATAATAAGTATGAAATCTTAAATTTAAACTCCACTGCAACTAATGTAATTTTCAAACTATAAAAACAAATAGTAGTTTTGGAACATGATGGAAACTGTCCAACAAACTCAAACCACCAAGGTCCTAGGGCAACATTATTACAAAATGAATCTGGCAACAGGCAATTATACATCATTTATTTTCTACGTCTACCAAACACACGAATGCTCATACTAGGTATATTTGGTAGTACTCGAGGAATTTCAATCTTTCGACCAAAAACTTAAAATATCACGCCCAAAAATATTATTCCTAGAGATAAGATACCCAGGATTAGTATTTCCAGATACCCACACGAGTTTATGATCTTTTTATCGAAACAGAGACAAGGGAAGGAGAGAGCAGTCATGTGCAAATTGAATGTGGTCATTCAAATCCTATATGGACGCAACAGTCAATGAGGTGTTCAGCCCCCCATGTTTGAAGAAGTGATCCCACCACAAGACACTGCAACTGTCATTCCCCACTTACAACTTCACCCAATATGAGAGAAGTGTTGTTTAAGACAAGTGAGGATGGAGAGGTGTTACCTGCTGCTGCGGATGACCATGCTGATGATATAAGTATGGACTCGGAAGATGAGGTTGATGCATATGTTAATGTACATCAAGTTTCCCCGATCCGCTCGATGCCTACCCCTGACCCTCCAATTGGTGTGTATGCTAATAATGTTCATCCAGATAGTGTAACTCCTGACATCAGAGTATTTAGGCCTCCTTGTCATCAGTTTTCAGAGATTAATTGAGAAGCTTTTGCTGGGCCGTCTGATAGCTTCGGCATCGCTGAGTATGATGCCTGGAATTCATATGGAGAACTGTTTGTTGGATTGCAATTTTCAACAAAAGATGCGGTCAAATCAGCTTTAGATCACTATTCTATCAAACGACATCGAGATTATAAGGTTGATCAATCTGATACACAGAGACTGACCGCTAAGTGTTCTCAGTTTGGGTCTTCTTGCAGTTGGAGGGTCAGAGTAATTAACAGCAAGAGATGTAATCAGTGAAAGATCTCTTAGTACAGTAGGCTGCATACCTGTGTAAACATTGGTATGACACAAGATCATAAGAAGTTGCGGTCTGTGTTAGTCCAGAAGTATATACAAGGCATGGTTAGAACATGACCTGATGTTGAGATATGCCTGATACTTGAGAGGATCAAGAATATATTTGGATACAATTTGTCCTATCGGAAGGCTTGGTTGGCAAAACAACGAGTAAGCACTGAGATATTTGGTGGTTGGAAGGAATCATACGAGAGGTTGCCTCGATGGTTAGAGGCCATGAAACATTTTATGCCAGACACTGTGGTCCTGTAGGAAACCGATGACCATGGAGTGCATAACCGTGTTGATTCTTCTAAACGGCAGTTTGTTCGTTTGTTTTGGGCTTTCAAGCCATGTGTGCATGGATTTCGGTCTTGCAAGCCATTTATCCAAGTTGATGGGACTCATTTGTATGGCAAATATAAGCAAAAATTGTTAATTGCAACAACACAAGACGGAAGCCGACGACCATTGCCCTTAGCATTTGCTGTTGTGGACGGGGAAACAAAAGAGGCATGAAGTTGGTTTTTAGCTTGTTTGCGTCAGCATGTCATTACCCACCACCATCGTTCCCTTACCCACCACCATCATCATACCCTTACCCACCACCACCATACATTACCCTTACCCATCACCTCCACCATCATATTCTTACCCCTCACATCCTTACCCGCAGCCCCCACATTATCCCTCACAAGCTGGCCCGTCTGATCTAGCTCCTAGACCGCCACGCACCAATCCCCCATCATGACATTAGTACACTTATGATTTTTGTTTGCTTTGTTTAACATATGTAACATTTTTTTGAATCATGTATTTTAATTTTATGCTAGACTAGCAATTTTTAATACATATCAACGTTATAATTCTCCACCATCACGGGTCTTAGGGTGCACTTATCCACCATATCAACGCAAACACTCAAACCCAAACCACACCGTAAAACCCTAAACCCTATAACCTAAACCATAAAATCTGATTATATTAATAGACATAGGCCGCCGTAATTTTTCATAAGTTCTTATTTCACACAATTAAAGTGTCCTAGAGTAAATTGAGTGAAAGAGAAATTTGTACTCAAAAGGCCAACAATGGCCTCGGTTAGGAATCCAAGAACAATAAACACTATCATATAATAAAAGACATGAATTAAAATGTCATTACATAAGTTATCCAACTTAGGGTGTCATAAGATTTTGGGTTTAGGGTGTCAGGGTCTAGATATTTGGCTTTACAGTTTAGGATGTACTAGGGTTAAAGTTTAGGCTTTGGTTTAGGATGTACTCAGGCTTAATGGTTTATGGCTTTGGGTTTTGAGGTTAGGGTTTCAGGTGTTGGGTGTTGATTGTTGAGTTGAGTTTAGGGTTGGGGTTTAAGGCTAGGGCTTTGGGTAGTGTTGGGTTTAGGGTTAGGTTTTTGGTGTTGGTTGGTTTAGGGTTTGAGGTTTATAGCTTAGGGTTTAGGGCTAGGGCTTTGGGTGTTGGGTGGTTGGTTTATGATTTGGGGTTTATGGTTTAGGGCCTAGGTTTTAGGGTATTAGAGTTTGAGTTTTTTTGTGTAGGGTTTAGTTTTTGGTTTAGGGTTTTGGGTTTTGCGTTTACGATTTTAGGGTTAGGGATTACGATTTTAGGGTTAGGAGTTTGGATATAGGATGTAGGGTTTAGGATGTATTAGAGTTTAGGTTTTAGTCATAGGTCAACAATCCATACATACAATCTATTTGATAACAACAATTTATCTATTCTATAAATGTAAAAGAGATAATTGAGGTTGGATTCACCAACACGGTTGTCGAATTTGGTTGAAATGGGCGTGTTCTAAAATCGTCAACCGTGTTGGTGAATTCAGCTTGAATTCGCCAAACGTGTTGGCAAATCTGACGTGGATGGCTACGCGTACCGCGGAGTTCACGTCAGCCAAAACAGTGGTAATTACGAAATATGTTTTGAAACAAAAGTATTTTGATAATTTGTCCCTATAACAGTGGCAAAAGAAAAAAAAAAACTCGAAAATGATCATGCACAAGTAACACCAGTATGCAACTAGAAGTGTTTGTGGTAACAATAGAGTATACTGTACTCTTACTTGTCACGGAGAGAAAAACTCAAGCGAAATAGCAACATTATCATCAGATCTTTGACCAGGGTCTTATAATCAAATCAAAGTCTTAGAGATCTGAGTAGAAACAAATATTGATAGTCGTAATTACTAGTTTACCAAGCAGCATATACCAAATGAAACCCATCCCCGTCCCCATCCCCACCCACAAGGGTCTTTCTGGAAAACTAATCAATAAATAAACCGTTACAGACAGAGAAGAAAGAAGGTCAGTTGAAAAAATGAGAGAATGCCAAATATGTCGGAGGCGATAAGAACAGCGAGGTGGGAGTGAGGAGAGCCAGTGAGCTAGGCATTGAGACCGGCGAGTTGGTCAACGTGCCCAGCTCCTCCATTGGTGTCAAGTGTTGGTGGCTTTGAGCAGCACTCTGCACCTGGCATCTTTTCTTTTCTTCCTTTTTTTCGCTTACAACTTTATGGCTGCAGGGAATAGATTCTTCTTGACTCCCTCATCTGTCCCAGTCCCACTGCTTTCAAAAGCCATGTGATATGACCCTATTTATATAGTATTTTTTTCTTCTATTTTTCATATTAAAATCGCCTCATGGAAATTTGATTTTATAGAATACTCAAATGAGGTGACAAGAATGAAACCAAAAAGTCTGAAGCCTTAACAGAGTAAAATTTACTGCATTATCAGCACTCACTAGCCAAGAGTGATGGAGTAGTAGTTAGGTACTTATATTAATTATAGCATGTTGGTAACAACGTAATTTTTTTTTCAGTGCTGGGTAATTCTATAAAATTCAAATCCAATAAACTTATTTCTTTTAAATCACTCCTAATTTTGAATTTCTTGGTAATTCTGTAACATTAGTTTATTTCTAATATCAGTGAAGGGTTGCTAAAACTCTATTAGAGGCCACAAAAGTTAAAACCTCTCAAGTTCAATAAAATTTTTAGCTTTAGTTTGGTTTTAGAAATGAGTTAATTTTGCTAGTTAAGAAGTGGATGCATATGAACATGTTCTTTATGTCTTAAAAAGTTTAAGGTTAAGAAAGAATATTTGGGCGAATTTAAAGTCAAGACTAACAAACAACACAAGTGGATTAAAATCAGAGAGTATTCAAGACCACAAATCACAGCTGTCAAACAAACTCCAACCACAGAGGGACACATTATTACAAGAAGAATAACAAGCAATGATACATCATTTATTTTCTTGTGGACCACAACCAGAAGGAATGAGTAGCATTTACACCTTCCACTCTAGCACACAATGTGTAGAATTTCTTCACACACAACAAGATTTCTCACTTAAGATGCTTATCAAGCCAGTCCAATGTGATCCGATGCGCCTGCTCAGCATCCTTCACAGCTTCTGCATTTCCAGTGTCATACCTCACAGTCCAACCATGAGAAACTTTAGGAACTACTTTAACATAACTGTCAACCTGCACAACACAAAATTTGGTTCATTAGTGTATATCAAATACAATAGAGATTATTGTATAGGTGCACATTCAATGACCAATAAAATAAGCAATTACTTTATGGAAACCAAACTTGAAAAATCTCAAACATATTCTTAAATTCTGATAATTCTTGGTCCAATTCCACAATATTGTTACATGTATAAATAATTTCTTTTCCCCATGTTCAGATAGTAACAGAAAATGTGAAAATGTTGACCAAACTGATTTGACTGATCATAGAATCTTGCAATTGACGACCGAAAAAATAATCGAGGTAATGTATAAAATGATGGACGGTAATGGCTAAACAAAGGAAATATCATCTGACCTCAGATTTAGCAGTTAGGACTTCTTCAAACTTTTTTACAAGCTCTGGAGGACTAATATTGTCAAACTCAGCTCCAAGTATAGCAATTGGAATATCAATACCTAAAAGTAAGACCAATAATTAACTGTTAGAATATGATCGTCTGATCACTACTTTGAAGAGATCCACTTCTAATTCTTCATCTCAGACAACTGAAAGAGTTTGAATGGGACAATAGAACCAATGCATAATCAATCATACCAAAAGATGTTCAACACACTGTTGCATAAGTAGCGAAGCCAAAGGAAAATAAGAGAAAAATGGAAAGATATTTTGTTCACGAAGCTGCAGCAAATTCTAGAGTCTTTTGTCCTTAGAAGATGATATGAGACATTTCCTAAACAAAGAACATGCAGATAAAGCAAAAGAAGTATAAACAATATTTACCATTGATGTCATCTACAGTGACAAATGATGGATGTAATAGCACAACGGTTTGGATAAGTTTGGACTTTGCAAGTTCACCCACAACCTTAGCTGCGAGAAAGAAGAATATACAGTGAGTTCAATATTAACTAAGTTGTGTTTAAAGCTTGAAATCCAACCAACAAACACCTTAGAGGAACTGAAAATGCTAAATGCACAAAATAAGTGGAATGAGAGATGCACTCACCACCCCAACAAAAACCAACAGCACCAATAGCAGAAACACCTTTACTTTTTAAGGCTTCAATGACGGGTTTCGCAGCTTCAAAACCTTTGCTCTGTTAATATAATAAGTAAGCTCAAAGAACCCGCAGATATCAACCAGAAATAGGAAGAAGTGTGATGTATTATTCACACCCTTGAGCAGAGAAATCAGCCAAGGAAGAAGAGAAAACAGTCCAGATAGTGCAGGAAATGAGAAGGGTTGTGTACAATTGATTTTAGATCTTTAGTATTGTTCAATCTACCCTCCCCATACCCCACCAGGTGGAGAGTCTCATGCGCCGAGCCACTCTTTTTGGTATTGTTCAATCAACAAACTACCCATAAAGGTAGCAATGGGGAGGCCAATGGCTAAAGTGATAGCAAGACTGCATAAACTACACATCTGAATCTAATCATACATCCTCTAAAGTCAGAGTTATCAAAGTTCCAATAAGGATGCTACAAATTGGACTTTGAAAAACACTTTTGTTAACCAAAAAAAAATATAAAGAACCAAGTGTCATTAGATAAAACCTGTCCGTGATCTTTAATCCAAACTTGTAAAGGCCTGTTAGGATTTTGGGGATCATAGGGTTCACCATTGAAGAAGTCAGGAACAACCACATAATAACCAGCCGCCGCAATCTTGTCTGCAAGCTTCCTGAACAACAAAGACAGAGAGAGATGGAGAAAAAATAATTGGCAAAGTGAGCAGAATGAAAAAACCAGATTCTATTAGCAGTGTAATTTAACTAAACCTTGATAAATCTTAAGTGAAAGGGTATACATCGCACTACGAGAAACCAAACTATTACATAAATGTACGACCTATGAAGATAAAAGAATCTAAATCTGATCTAACATAACTCTATATTATGCTTATATGTCCATGTTCGTTTAAAAAGCAATGGTTCATTCAAATCTCAACCATAATATAATGCAGAATATAATTTTGATAAACTTTTACAAATTCTCATTAACCCATATGTTAGCAATTGGATAAAAGAAAACATGAATTTGTTCCCTAGAAATACAAACCAGTATTCCCATCAGCTGGAATTGGATTTCAATCACCCAAAATTTTCTTTCTTTTCAGAAAAATAAAAAATAGAGTAAGAATCAATTGTGATGAAAGGCATTTTCCCATATATTCCTTTTAATTACAAGGTACATTACTTTGAGTTTGTTAAGAGTGATGCCCCATAATAACTTGCTCGAACAGATAACCAAACTACAATAAATCAGTCAACATGTCATAGAGAACAGACATGAGGATTGGGCACACCTTAAATTTGGCGCTTCATATCCTGCAAGAAAAATTTAAGATGTGAACTTAAAAGAACATAAAGGCAAAAACTCGCACAAGATTATCTATATACATTAAATACAATCAATTCAATATATAAACAATGTCATCCTCAAAACACTGACTTTTATAAAGAGAAATGTTTTTTGAATCTCCAAAAGTGTTGACATCCAATCCCCATACTCACAAAAGTGTAAGGTCAGCGGGTGTCAATACTTTGCGGGTGTTCAAATATCATTTCTCTTTTGTAAATGTCCATAAAACAGAAAGAATCTGTAGCCTATGCAATGCCTTGTATTATGCAACAAAGAACAATGTTATTATTACATAGATCATGGACATCATGAGTTGACATCCAAGAGAAGGAATGAATAAAAAACATTTGATGATATGAGTAGACCTAAGACTGTGTGTCACCCTCACTGTAGGATGTCCATATGATATATGTACAAATGGTACTACTATGGAATGAAAGCGTTTGAGTAATAACGGACTATATACAGTAAGGAAGAATGATTCTTTAAAGTGAGATCTTCATTTTAGAAAGAACTAAAATGAAAGATCTCGCCATGAATCTTTAAAGTATTCCTGAGACTCATTTTTATTTATGGATTTAATGGTAAAATGATTTAACCTTTCTAAGATGAGCGATCTCATTTGAGAGGATTTAAATCCATATAATTAGATCTCATTTGAGAGGATTCAAATTCATATGATCAGATCTTCATAGGAGAAAATTTACATTGAAAATCAAAGCCTTAGATCTGTGTGGGAACGGAGAAGTAAAGATAACAATGAACTGGTTTGTAATGCCACAAAATCAGGGGGCCAAAATACAAATATTGACAGTAGTTTACTAAAACAGCGTATACCAAAATGAAATCCACTCCCACCCACAAAGTCAACCATACAAGGAAAACTAATCAACAAAAAAGGAAGAGATGTCAACAGAAATACCGAAAACATCGGAGACGAGAAGAATGGCGAGGTTGGACTTTGGGGAGCCAGTGAGATAGGTACTGAGACCGGCGAGTTGGTCAACATGGCCAGCTCCTCCATTGGGGTCAAGGGTTGGTGGATTTGAGCAGCACTCTGACCCTGACATCTTTTCCTCCTTTTATCTAGTAATGTCACTTCACAACTGCAATACATTCTCACCACTTCTCAGCATTATATAGTCACAGCTACCGACAAAAACATCACTTTTTAGGAAAAATCACTCTTCTCACATATAAAGTACATAACTTTACACCTTTTTAGTAATTCAGTAATCCAAGTAGGATTATTGTTCTAGTTATACAGGGATTTCTTGGTGGGGTTAAAATGGAGAAATACTCTTCTGACTGTGAATATTATTTTGACAGAAAATTTTGATTGTGTATTGAGACAATGTATTTGGAGGGTCATAGAAAATAGGTTTAAGATATTCTTATATAACCGTGTACTTAAAGAATTTTCTCCTAAGCACACGCATGCACACACAAAAAGTTAATAGGTTTTATTTACATGTAAATACATCTTTAATAATATTTGTAGAATTCACATGTTTTGTGTATAAGAAAAAAAAATTTAGACACGTCCAAGAATGTGTCTGTAAAATTAGCCAAAACATAGTCATGCCTGGGAGATATTCTCAATTACACAATTATTGTCAAAAAAATGTCAAAATATTTAGACATCATAGAGTCTAGCTGCATTTTTTTTCCATTCTCCTGTTTTATCTTTTTTTTTTAAAAAAAAAAAAATAGCACACTTTTTATTCTTAAATTTCAAAAGTCAAATTGCTCTACTATTTTTTTTATTCTATAATAAAAGTATTTTTTAAATATTATTTTTAAAGTCAAGACAAACGCACACAAAATCAGGTATTTTAACCTTATAATCTTAAAATGTGTACGTCATATGACCTCAAATCACAACTGTCCAACAAACTCAAACCGCCCCCAGAGCAACAACATTATTACAAGATGAATCTGGCAACAAGCAATGATACACCATTGATTTTCTTGTAAACCACAACTATGAGGAATGAGTAAGCAGCACTTCACTCTTCACAGGATAAGAGTTCTCACTTTAGATGTTTATCCAACCAGTCCAACGTGATCCGATGCGCCTCCTCAGCATCCCTCACAGCTTCTGCATCTGCAGTGTTGTATCTCACAGTCCAACCATGTACCACTTTAGGAACTACTGTAACATAACTGTCAACCTAAACAACACAAAAATTGGTTCATGAGCATATCTCAAGTACAATAGAGATTATTGTATATGTGCACATTCAATGACCAATAAAACAAGCAATTACTTTTACACACTGCATGGGAATCCAACTTAAAAAAATCTCAAATACATTCTTAAATTGATTTGTCTTTGTCCAATTCCACAACAGTACACCATGTGTAAACGATTTTTTCTTTCGCATACAGGTAGCACTCATAGCAGCAACAAAGCATGAAAATGTTGACCAAACTGATTTGACAGATTATAGAACCTTGTAATTGACAACGAAAATAAAACATATTTAGCTACCGCAAAATGGTATTAGCAAATCATCATGGTAATATAAAATGATGGCAGGTAACGATAAAAGAAAGGAAATATCATCTGACCCCAGATTTAGCAGTTAGGACTTCTTCAAACTGTTTTATGAGCTGTGGGAGGACTAATTGTGCCAATCCCAGCTCCAAGTATAGCAGTCGGAATATCAATACCTGAAAGTAAGAGCAATAGTTAATTGTTATGATATTAACATCTTAGAACCATTGAATAATCAATCATTCAATCATACCAACAGATGTTCAACACACTTTTGCATAAGAAGCGAAGCCAACAGGAAAAGAAAAAATGCCATGAGACATTCCCTGAACAAAGAACATGTGAATTAAGGAGGGGGGGGAATATAAACATTAAAAATTCATACCATTGATGTCATCCACAGAGACAAATGATGGATGTAATAGCACAGCAGCTTGGATAAGTCTGGATTTCGCAAGTTCAACCACAACCTTAGCTGCGAGAAAGAAGACAATACAGTGAGTTCAATATTGAACTAGTTGTGTTTAAAACATTTGAGTCCAGCCAGCCAAGACCTTAGAGGAACTGAAAATGCCATATGCACAAAACAAAGATAGGAGGACAGGAGCAAAAAATAAGTGGAATGAGAGGCACTCACCACCCCCAACAAAAACCAACAGCCCCGATAGCAGAAACACCTTTACTTTTTAAGGCTTCAATAATGGGTTTTGCAGCTTCAAAACCTTTGTCCTATTAATATAATAGGTAAGCATAAGAAAATGTCACGGGTTGTGAACAATTGATTTAAGAATTAAGATATTTCCTATTGTTCAATCTACTCTCCCGAAATCACACTAGATGGAGAGCCTCATGCCCACTCTTTCTAGTATTGTTATAAACCACGCATAAAGGTGGCAGATTGGAGGCCAATGGCTAAAGTGATAGGAAGACTGCATAAACTACACATCTGAATCCAATCATAAATCCTCCAAAAGTGAGAGTTATCACAGTTCCAGTAGGGATACCACAAATTGGACTTTAAAAAACACTTTTCATAACAAAAAGGTATAAACAACCAAGTATCATTAGATAAGAACTAACCGGTCCATGATTTTTTATCCAAACAGGAAAATCCCTATTAGAATTGTGGGGATCTAAGGGTTCGCCATCGAAGAAGTCAGGAACAACCACATAATAACTAGCCGCTGCAATCTTGTCGGCAAGCTTCCTGAACAATAAGGGACAGACATGAGAGAGAGAGAGAGAGAGACAGAGAGAGAGAGAGAGAGAGAGAGATGGAGATGTAGATAATTGGCAAAGAGAGTAAAACGAAAGAGTCAGATTCTATCGGCAGTATAGTTTACCAAAACGTTAAGAAAATTATAAGGGAAAGGGTATACATCTAACGTAAAATATACAGCATCACTTTCATGAACCTTGACTCTATACCATGTGAACGCTAGTACAGTCAATAAGAGTATAACATGGAATACAATTTTGATAAACCTTTATAAATTCTTATTAATCTATATGTAAGCAATTCGATCAAATAAAACATGAATTTGGATCTTGGATTTCACATCAAATAAAACATCAAATAATCCAGTGTTCACATCAGCTGGATCTTGGATTTCAATCACTGAATTCGTTGTTGTTGTTGTTTTTTTTTTTTAATTACAAATACAAGAGTAAGAATCAAGTGCAATGAGAGGCAATCTCCTATATATCCCTTTCAATTACAAGGTACATCTCTTTGAGTTTGCCAGAGGGAAGACGTAATAAACTTGCTTGAACAGATAACCAAACTATGAAAAATTAATCAATAGGACTTAGAGAATAGACATTAAAGATACCTTAAATTTGGCGCTTCATATCCTGCAAGACAAATTTAACTTGTTATAAGAGCATAAAGGTTAAAGGCAAAAAACTTAAATAAGATTATCTCTGTAAATAAAAATCAATTCAATATATAGAAACCGCATCCTCCTCAAAATACGGTCCTTTGTAATCGTCAGCTAATAGTATTATTTGCAGCTAGATCATAGGAATCTCGAGTGGACATCCAAGAAAGAAGATAATGGAATGCATTTGATGATGATAAGTGAGCCCACGACTCTGCGTCACACTCTCTCTTGGATGTCCACTCCAAGATGTACATGATCTATCTACAAATAACACTATTCTACAACAGAAGTGTTGGAGTAAATAATAGACCATATACATTGTATTCTTAAATGTGACAAAGAGAAGCCTCAAAGGAAGAAAAAAAAAATAGCCAGAATGTTATCAGAACTATTGACCAGAAATTTTTCAGTGGGAATAAGGAAGTAATTTGAATATTTACAAATCAGCAAATGCCAAATGAAATCCATCCCCAGATGCAGTCACAAAGTCAAACACACAAAAAAGAGTCAATCTGGAGAGAATGAAGTCTAAGGAAAGCGAGAAATTACCGAAAACATCGGAGACGAGAAGAACGGTGAGGTTGGAGTGCGGAGAGCCAGAGAAATAGGTATTGACTCCGGCTTGTAGGTCAACGTGGCCAGCTCCACCACTTGGGTCGAGTGTTGGTGGGGTGGGTTTGCGCAGCAATGTGAGTGTGGACCTGACATTTGTTCTTCCTTTCTCACTACTGCTCTGTATTATACGGTGCAGACAAAACACACTTTCTAGTGAACGGGATACAGAAGAGCTTTTCTGTCTTATAGGGGTAAAAATGAGAAAATCTCTTGCACTGATTTTGGTTCCAAAAATTCCTCCTAAAATTTTCTGGAAGAGATCTATGTTTACATGGAAATGATATTATTTTTCTACTAAATCAACTTAAAAATCTTTACATATCAAATGAAGTAACTTTTTATTGTCTTATTTATATTTATTTGCTGTTGAACATCGCTTCACCTAAGTTTTTAGTCACGCTTAGGAAATTTTAATGAAACATGCGTACTACCGCCTCTGGCCCTAACTTTGCATTAGATTTGATTTGACACCTATGTTATGTTCTCTTTCTCAAAGAAAAAAGTGCCCTGTTATCTTTAGGGTGGGTTTGGAATTAGTCAAAATAGAAAATCATATTATATGATTTGAAATAATTTTAATTTAATTGATTTCTAGATCAAATATTATGTATGAAATTAATTATTGAATAAAATAAATTTTAAATTAATTTAAAAATTAGTTATTATTTAAAATGCATAGATAGTGCTTGAAATTTTTTAAAATGAAAATTGATTTAAATTGAATTGAGTTTAAACACAAAATAAAATCAATTCTCATAAAATCCAATAAATTAAATTGTGCAGTTAAAAGAATGGATCACTCTTAAATCTTCGAGTTAATTGTTTCTCCCAAAGAGGTGCTTAAAAGTCAGCAAAGGGATTAGCCACCATACTTACACCGGTTGACATCATGATCATGTATAAAGAAAGAAAAAATGGATCACAATTCTCATGATATTCTTTCTTCAATTTTTACATTTTCAATTGGTTTGTGAGTAATAATATTGAAATTGAGTAACGTTATATCATTTACCAAATTCTCTTATCAATCTTCCTAATTATTTTTATGAATGACGATAATTTTGGAGGCAAAATAGGAAGAAAAAAAAATGGTGGATGGTATTCGTAGAAGTTGTTAGGAAGATTGATAAGAGGAGTACTAAACTATATACAACCCATCCAATAACTTGTTGGTAAATACTTTTAAATTACACAAAATATTATTGCAAAAAACGTCAAACAAAGTATTGTAGATTTACTAAATTGGGGTTGGTTAAGGTGGGTTAGACTTTGATTTCTTAATTAATGATCTTGAGTTCGAACTCAAAAAAATGAAAGGAAAAAAACACTCTTGTTGAGATATTTGTACTCTTACAAGGTATTAAGTCATGTCGAATCAAGTAAGCTAAATTTCTACATATTTAATTGATGTCATTCTCAAATCTCTAACTATTTTACAAGTTAATTTTTCTAATGATTTGACTAATGAATTTTTTATTAAAATTATATAAAATAAAAAATAATAACAAAAGTCAATAACTTTAATTTTAAATTTGTCAAAAATTAAAAAGTTTAACCAGCAGAGACACCTCATCAATTAAACTCTTATTATTTATATTAGATCAAAAAATGTATATAAACAAATGATGCTTTTCCTAATTATTATTTCTCATAACCCTAAAAAAAATTATTATTTCTTATATGATTTTGGGATTTAGATCATTTTTAAAATGATATTCCTCAGATAAAATAAATCTTACTGTTAAATCAATTAAATAAAAAATGAACTCCTTTCACTTTATTATTTCCCGGATAAGATCCCTCAGTTTAATTTAGAGGATCCTTCCCATGATTTTGATTAAAGATCAAAGAAAAGGGAGAAAAAAGGTGAGAGGGCAGCCACAAAGCTAAACGTCGTCGTAAGTGGGTGTATCGGCCATCCAACAAAAAAAGGTGAAAACGAACAAAACTGAAAGTCGTAATCACATTGCTTGTGTGTTTCCCTGTCAACCGTCCTTCCTTCCTTCGCACTCTTTTCTTATTCTTATTGGGACACACACACAGAGATAAGGCATAGAATAGAATAGAAGGGTTTTTGTAGGGTTTACCTCTTCTCTCTCTCTCTCTCTCTATCTAATTCTCTCTCTATTCCATTCCTCTCCATTAACAACAACACCAACAATGGGGTCTTTGCCAAACGGAGCCGACAAAGCAAGAGATAATAAAGAACAGGAACAGGAACCCATACTAACGGAACAAACGCAGAGGTTTTGTATGTTCCCCATTCGCCACAAGCAACTTTGGGAGATGTACAAGAAGGCTGAAGCCAGTTTCTGGACCGGTTCGTACTTCTTCCCATCCCAATTGTACCGTAGAAACTTCATTCCTTTCATTCATTCCAAAAGGCCTCTTTTTTTTTTAACCTACAATTATCGCACTAATTTCCATCGATGTTGTTCTGGTGCCGTTTCACTTGTACAATTGAATTTGCCATTCCATTTATTTATTTTTATTTGTATGCATCTTCTTAATTTTCATGGTTTTCTTTTGGAACATGGGGAATTGTGAGGGGATATCATAAATTAAGGGATGAAAAATGGTGCTTTTTGTGTGTTACATGAGTAATTTGTGTGACGCGTGTGATGTCGTATCTCCACTTCAAATGAGATTTTTGTTCCTTTCTATATTTGCTTACTCCCCCCCCCCCTTCCCCCCAAAGGAATGCTTTTCTAGTTTTTAGCCTTCTCTAGCTGGTTCCCATTCTCTCTGTTTTTACTTTTAGGGAAATATTTTTTTATGCATTTCTGCATTGAGGTTTTGATTCTCTCTGCGTTATTTGCAACTTGGATGTGGGATGAGGGTGGTAGTTATCATCCATGACGACTTTCTGATTTGCAATGATTTATCACATACTTGCACCACACGTGGAAAAAGATGATTTTTTTTTTTTTTTTTGTTTTCCTTTGAGGCAGTTTGTGCACATTTGTACAGAGTTTTGTGACTTTTCTTTGTCTCTCCTTTCTTACCGTTGGGGCGAGTAGAGAGGAGACTGGGGTACGGAGTAGCGGCATTATTAGGTCTCGCAGATTAAAATCCTTTTAACTAATACTGAACATCTAATTTATGGTTTATAATATACAAATAGCATCGGAATATGGTGTTTTACATGTTCTAAGATTCTAGTGATGATTCATTGAACATTATGGTCACTTTTTTTTTGGGCAAAGACAGCCACTCTTGGAAGCCATGATTAAGTCATATTGTTTCCATGTGATTACCTGGACTAAGCATAGCGTCTGTATTGATCACTTGACTTACATAACTTGTGAATTGGTTAATAGCCGAAGAGGTTGATCTCTCCTATGATGTACAACATTGGGAAACTCTGTCTGACTCTGAAAAGCACTTCATAACTCATGTCCTAGCTTTCTTTGCTGCATCTGATGGAATTGTCTTGGAGAATTTGGCTGCTAGGTTTCTGAACGATGTTCAACTTCCTGAGGTAATGTTTAAAGTTTGTGCTATGCTCATTCTGCCAACATTTGTTGTATTAAATCTGCCTTCAAGATATTGAGTAGTTATTAATTTGTTAATTGTGATTATCTGCTCACATACTACTATTTGCGGCCGGCCCTTGTTAGACCAAAGTATCAGAATTGGAATCTGTTGCTGCATGCTTTAAGCTATGTATTTATTCTTCTTTTCTGAGAAAAGGGCTTTGCATCCTCATAGTACTTTTTATGTAACATAACATTTTCTCTCATCGGTTAATGTTCTTTTTTATTTAAGGCACTTTCTCCCTTCTTGTCTTTTACCTGTTTGTTTGGAGAATTGTGATCCTTTTGTAACTCTTTTTTCCTTCTTGTTGAAATTCCTTTGCTGCTGGCATTTCATGTGTTTACTTATAGTTTAGTAATTAACCATCAGATTATAATTGTTGGCAGGCTCGGGCATTCTATGGGTTTCAGATAGCAATGGAAAATATTCATTCTGGTATAGTTGTGTACTCAATGTCTTCTTTTCTTCCTTAGCATAATGTCTACTTGCTGCCTGTGCCTGATTTGAGGTTTGTTATTGTCAGAGATGTACAGCTTGCTGCTGGAGACATATATCAAAGATTCAAGAGAGAAGCATAGGTTATTCAATGCAATCAAAAATCTGCCTTGTGTTGCAAGGAAAGCAGAGTGGGCATTGAATTGGATTCATAGGTGACAGTAAATCCTAATTGCACTCTAAATAACCTGTCATACGGGCCTATTACTGGACCTGTTAAAACCTGGCCTTGTCTGGAAAATTTGACTTTCCAAACAGGCTATCCTGCATGCAAAATATTGGGAAAAGCTAGGCTTGTCCAAATATGGTTAGCCCATTTGGATCATTTCCTTAGCTGGGTCATGGCACCATTGCCATTTGTTGGGCCGGAGGATGGCCCGACAAAAGGATCAGATATGAATGTTTGGGCTGGAATATTTTGTTTTGCTATGTTACTTTGTTTTGCTTCATATCTTTTAAAGGAAACATAGAAAGTACTTTCTAATAACTTGTTACGATGCATGGGCTACAGTTCCACTTCATTTGCGGAGAGACTTGTTGCTTTTGCATGTGTTGAAGGGATTTTTTTCTCTGGAAGGTAGTTGTCTCGAGAAAAATGAAAAACTTAAAGGTTTACTTTGTTTCTTAATGAGTTATAATGATTCTTCTACTTTCTGTCTAATCTTTTTTCCGGGTTTGCTTTCAGCTTCTGTGCCATATTCTGGCTTAAAAAGAGAGGATTGATGCCAGGTTTGACATTCTCAAATGAGCTAATCTCTAGAGATGAGGGCCTTCATTGTGATTTTGCTTGCCTTCTGTACAGGTATTGCTCTTTTTCATTCAATATTCTATATAGAATGATGTATGGAGGTAGAAATTGAATATATTCTCATTTTTTTGGAGGGTTGATGCGAGAAAATGATTACTCAATGCATTCAATTGCCTGCAGTCTGTTACGGAGGCCACTAGATTCTGAACAGGTTCATAGCCTTATAGATGATGCTGTTGAAATTGAAACTGAGTTTGTATCTGATGCCCTCCCTTGCGCGTTGATTGGAATGAACTCAACTCTCATGAGCCAGTACATAAGATTTGTTGCTGACAGGCTATTGGTACGTATGACACTAAAAAGTTTCACTTTTCCTAGTGTAAGATAGGAAGGGATGTTGATTGGATTCTCACCCTTTCCTCTGTCTCTCAACGTTGGTTAAGTGCTTTTTCTTTTTGTTCTCGCAGGTTTCCTTGGGATACCAAAGAAAGTACAATGTGGAAAATCCCTTTGATTGGATGGAGTTTATTTCCTTGCAGTGAGTATTTCATAGATATGGTTATTCTATTGGTATTTGAAAATTCTTCGTTTGATGGGTTTTTGGCTGAGCAAACTCATCTTAGGGATGAAAAATAATGTGCATAAGCTTTCTAGCTTATCTTGATTGTGTTAAATGCAATGTGCCTTATCCATTCTTTGTTTGAGATGTTTATCTTAATATTGTGCTTGATTGAGCAGAGGAAAGGCTAACTTCTTTGAGAGAAGAGTGGGTGATTATCAGAAGGCTTCTGTTATGTCAAGCCTCCAAGATGATGGGAAGAACTTTGTTTTCAAGATTGATGAGGACTTCTAAGCATGCTTGTTCTGTTGCTACTAATTAGTAAGATGTTGAATTGGGCACCAAAATTTTGTTTCGTATATTTTCAGTAACATTTTAGTCTACACATGCAAATGATTACTAGCGGGCTATTGTATAGTATTTTTTGTTCTATTGTTCAACGCATTGTAATATTTTTAATGGTTGCAAAAACAGCAGAGTTACTCTATTTCTATCTTAAAAGGACTCCACAAGGAGCTACGAATGTATGCATAACTATCACTTTTCTTTCTTGCTCTCTTTTTGACTTGAGATGGCAGTGAGATTAACTTAGCGTAAAATATGGAGTTGAATTTTCCAAAGTGAGAAAGTAACGGAGTGTATAGTCTTGAATCATTATATTTTGTTAATTTAAGAGTGTATTCCTCTTTACTTTTTATTTTAGAGGATACCAACTGGTAAAGTATAAATATTAAAATGTTCTAGTAGTTCTATATCTATTCAGTGCTGTTTTCCAGTTAACCTAGAATAAGCATAGAGTTTACTTTTGTGTTTAACGTAGACTTGCAGATGCAACCTACCATTGACCAAGTCCATAATGAAAGTCTGCCCTACATTTATGGTTAGATAGACTTTCTAAGTTTACTTGTAGGAGCAAAATTGCCACAGCTAATGATTGAACCGAATCACATGGAATAAGGCATCGACTACAAATGTTGAACTGCAAATTGTTTAACTAATTAAAAGTTAACAACTTGCTGCTCGTATTTTTTTCTAAAACAATGAACTGTAGATACTTTCAATAACCAAAATGATAGTAGGTTATCCGAGTTTCACTTTAAATAAAATTCAACCATCTCACATAAAGATGCAAGGTAAATAATCATTTCATTTTTTTAACTATATTAGCTTAAAACATGAGTATACGTGTAAAATTAAATAATTTCAAGTTTAGGGAAGAAATTAACAAAAATACAAGACTAACCATAGTAATGTAATTATTCCCTTTATGTAGTACTAGGGTATTCTATCTTTCATTGCTTTACTTACGGATTGAATTACATAAAAGATTGCTTGCTTGTTTGAAGCGGAGTGGAACCACATGGGATTGCAATTGATGTGGCCCTTGAACTCATTTTTTATTTTTTCCCTGCCAGAAGACCAATTAGGTTGCAATTACCTGATCAAGGCACTACTAATCCAGTCCAGTCCTTACCTACCAACTTATCTCAATCACAAGCTGGAAGATAAGAGAAGGTGGGGAAGTGGAACTAGCATGCTCCCGAGTCCTGAAATAAAATTCAGGAGTGGAGGAAATTGCAGAACTAATGGAATCTTTAATATAAATAAAAATAATGTTACTTGGTCACTAAAACACTAAATCTCTTATCTTATATACATTATGAGAGGTACAATGTGAATCTCATAATGTGTAAAATGAAGATCTTAGTGTTTATGTTATAATTAATGTATAAATAACATTTTTATATAAATAAATGGACCGAAAAGGCAAACCATTACCCTCTCACATTTATACCTACCTAATGAAACCCGCTTAGATATGAACATGATATATGATGATGACCGCTTGATGTTTTGGACCCCACCCATCCCCATCCCCATCCNAGTCATAATCTCTACCTAATCCAACAACTCTAGTTTGCAAAATATATCTGAAATGAAAAACTCAACCTTAAAAAAAAATACTATAGAAAATTGGTTTTAAGGGCAGAAACAAGCAAGCAACAAAGCAATAATTGTTCACTTCCTTTTTCCTTGTGTAAGAGCAGTGCATCTCCAAGTGGGGTCCAGTAGCATATCCAATGAAAATGTGGGGCCATGGTTCCAATTCCCAATTCCCAATCATGCCAAGTTACGACGAATACAAATACAATTCATCATCCCTATCCCTGATTCCATTCTATTCTTGCTACCAGTAGCTTAGCTGTTTGATGGAGGAGGAGGTGGAGCTTTCCGGCGGGATGAGCCACAACCTCCGCCTATGGGACGGCGTGGTGGAGTTCACAAAGGCGGCGCAGGAGAAGGAGGCCGATCCGGTGGTGTGGGCCATAGAGGTTTACTCTAATCTGAAGGCGGCGGGAGAGCCCATCCCCTCGGCGGAGCTGGCGAAGGTGTTCGTTTCATACATGTGCTGGGAAAACAATGTCCCCATTCTCTGGAAGTTTCTGGACAAGGCCCTCCTCCTCAACATCCTCCCTCCCTTCCTCCTTCTCTCTCTCCTCTCTCTCAGGTTAGGTTAGCTTCCCTTATATTCAATTCAATTCTTATCGTGATTATTATTGTAATTAATTAATTTGAAGCTTCAATTTCTATCTATGCTTGATTGGATAAAAACCTTATTATTGATCGATTTTTGCAGGGTGATTCCATGTAGACGTTCCCAACCTGCCGCATATAGGCTATACATGCAACTCCTCAAAACGCATGCTTTCCAACTTAAGCCTCTCATAAATACACCCAATTATCCAAAGTAAGCTTCCATTTTATATTTAATACTTTTTTTTTATCTTCCTTTAATATAGCTAAAATTTCTTGCTTCATCTTTTTCATTTTTTTTTGGTAAGTTATTTTTCTTACTCTGGTTAGCTTCACATCAATGACTGATAGTGGAAACTATTCGGTGCTTGAGTACACCTTATCATGTCTAATCCTGTTTGGGTTTGCTTTAAAGTGATTAGCAGGAATATCGGTCTTTGACTTCCTATTAACTTTTGTGGCAAGGATTAATGGTAAAGATAGATTAGATCTGTTAATATTAATTTGTTAATTCATCTGCCTCTGCTTTGGACAGGATCATGAAATCTGTTGATGACGTTCTTCATCTTTCCCACGTATTTGGCATGTCAAATTGTGAGCCTGGCATTCTGGTGGTTGAATTTATATTTTCGATTGTCTGGCAGCTTCTCGATGCATCATTGGATGATGAAGGCTTGCTGGCGCTTACTTCTGAAAAGAAGCCCAAGTGGGCAACACTGTATCGAGATTTGGAACTGGAAAGCCATGAAAGTTATAATAATAAGAAGACTGAATATCATGAGCAATTGCAAAATGCAAATACGCTTATGGCTGTTGAGATTGTTGGACAATTTCTGCAGGACAAAATATCTTCAAGGATTCTTTACTTGGCTCGTCGAAACTTGTAAGTATTTGTTCCCATTATATTTATTCTCAAATTGTGCAGTCTGAATTTGTTATATTATTAATAACAAAGTCAGTCTGTGTTTATGTATTCATTCTGAAGCTTCCTATACATTTAATTTACAATGTGATTCCTGAATTTCCACAGTCCTTTTTCCTTTTTCACTTTTTGGGTTGATGAAACGATTTCAATGGATGCATGGAGTTATATGTCCTACTATCGTAATAGATTTGCAGTAGTGCTTCCACATTGCATTTTTTTTTTTTTTTTTTACTTCTAATAAATGGAATTAGCTCAGCACCTTTTGCTATCCTTTCAGGCCTGCACACTGGCTTAGCTTTGTTCAACGTCTCCAGCTTTTGGCAGCAAATTCATCAGCATTGAGAAACTCAAGAACTTTGAGTCCTGAAGCGCTTCTGCAATTGACTTCAGATAATCATATGGTATTGACTCAAGAATGCAAAACAAGTTCACAGCAGAAGTTCCATGCAGTCATGGGTTTTGAATATCTTTCTTCTTCTGCATCACTCTGCCATGGTGCTAGTCATTCTGCTCTTTGGATTCCTCTCGATCTGGTCCTGGAAGATGCCATGGATGGCTATCAAGTTAGCGCAACAAGTGTTGTTGAAATTATTAGTGGTATGACTGAGTTTGACTATTGAAATCTGATTGAATTGGTAGATGTCATCACTTTTGAATTTTAACTAAAGGCACTTATAAGATGAAAGTTTGTGTTTTGTGTAGGTTTGGTAATGACACTTCGAGCAATAAACGGCACCTCTTGGCATGACACCTTCTTAGGTCTTTGGTTAGCAGCACTTCGTCTTGTTCAGAGGGTAACATTCTTTCTCTGATAATCAGTTTGTTTTCAAAATGAAGTTTTGGATTTATGCATTTGCCTTGTGTTACTTCTGCACTTCATCTTTCGTCTTAGAACTTGCTCTGAGCAATTTTTTAAGATATTTTAACGTTGGTTTGATCCTTTATAAACCAACCCATTTTTGGTTAATTTATTTGCCTACAGTTGCTAGATGGGAAAGTTGATTGGTCTGATTTGTTCTGTTGTGGGTCTATGTTTCCCTTTACAATTTACTCTCATTTAAGTTGTTGATTATCGAGATAATTTATTTCACTTGGTCAATGTATATATCTGACAAGGGAAAAGGAGATAACATGAATGCTACATCTGGTTGTTAAAATTGCACGAGTGTCCTCTTAGTTTAATTTCTAACTTTTAATGTGATTCTAGGAAAGAGATCCTATTGAGGGCCCTATGCCTCGTCTTGATACTCGCTTATGCATGCTCTTGTGTATTATACCTATCGTTGTTGCTGGTCTTATTGAGGAGGAGGAAAGGACCCCAGTTGATGAAACAGGCAGTGGTCCTACAGATCACCGGAATATGAAAAGGGTTCCAGGAAAGTGTCGAAATGATTTAGTATCAAGCCTGCAGGTGTTGGGCAATTATCATAGCTTGCTGGCTCCACCTCAATTTGCTGTTGCTTATGCAAACCAAGCTGCTGCAAAGGCAATGCTAGTTGTGTCTGGTGTCACAATAGGAAGTACATATTTTGATTGCCTCGGCATGAAGGAGATGCCTGTTGACTGTTGTAAGCGATATTTGCTTTCAGTGTAAATCAGGAATTGTGTATGGATCTTCAGCAACTAACTACTAAATTATGTCTCCTTTTTCAGATGGAAACATGCATCATCTGATAGTTGAGGCTTGTATTGCTCGTAATCTACTCGACACAACTGCATATTTGTGGCCAGGTTATGTGAATGGACGTATCAATCAATTGCCTCAGTGCATGCAAGCTCAAGTACCTGGGTGGTCGTCATTTCTGAAGGGAGCACCCTTTACTTCAGTGATGGTAAATGCTCTGGTTTCAAGTCCTGCTTCGAGGTAATCTATTCTTTCTGGTTCATATAAATTATTTGGGTGTACGTTAGAGTAATGCTTGTAATATTCAACTCTAGCCAACAGAATTACTGTGTTTAGAACATTTATATTACTCCTGTTTGTGTATACCAATGGTCATTCCTATGGCCTTTATTTATCAAACTGTATTTTGGAAGATTCTTGTAACTTGATCATAAGTTCTGATCATGCCATCAAATAAGCCTGGAGATTGAAGATAGAGTTTTTTGTATATGGCCAATTTTAACAGGAATTTCTCATCGGTCAATTGGGTGAAAGATTTTCTGCACTTTAATGTTGAATCTCATGTTCATTGCATCTGTCACTATCAGGATGTACATTCTGAAGCATGAGATAATTTATAAATACAACATAAATCTCTCCATGAACTAAAATTATTTCGTGAAATTTATACCTCAATAATACAGAAGCTAGGTTGCTCATTAGTGGTTAGCTTTAAATTCTTTTTGAAAAATTCTGTTGCCTGGCCTTCAGTTGTTCTTTTTCTTTCCTGAAGCCAGGTATGTCAGATGCTCTTTTTTGTAAATTTAGCAAAAGGTAAAGCAACTGAATTTACGCTACTGGATTTGATGGAAGCTTAGCAGAATTGGAGAAAATATTCGAAGTTGCAACCAGAGGATCAGAAGATGAAAAGATATCTGCTGCTTCCATTCTTTGCGGGGCATCACTAATTCGGGGATGGAATTTACAGGTAGTGAACTTAGAGACTAATCACTTGGCAGTAGTATAAAGCATTGCTGCTAACTTTTTTTCAAAAAAAATCTTTTGTGATTGTTTTTATCCGCCTTCTGGTAGTAATTGCAATCAGATCTCCATTTCATGCAGGAGCACACTATTCATTTTATTATCAGGTTATTATCTCCATCAGTGCCTGCTGAGAACACAGAAGGATACAACCATTTGATTAATTATGCTCCAGTGATAAATGTGGTCACTGTTGGAATAGCATCTGTTGATTGTGTTCAAATATTTTCGCTCCATGGCTTGGTAAATTAAATTTAAGTTCCTGAATGAAAAGTGTTATGAAATTCTATTGTGATTGTTTTGTCCAAAATACATTGCCTGAACTAAAACTTTTTCTTCCATAGTTTGAGGTGTCTTGACTTCTAGTTATTGAAGAGTAAATATATCTTAAGATTTTTCTGCACATTAGGTAGACGGACCGCAGCTGTGAAATAAGTATCAATAGTTAGTTTGAGTTCAGTTGTTTCATGATTGTAAGTTGACAGTGAAAGCAGAAGTGATAGCGCCAAACATATACAGAATAGCTTTTTCAAATCTCCCAGCTTATTCCTTATAGTTTTATACAAACATCTCAGATTTCTTAAAATATTGTATACATTATATGTCTAGTCAAGAGCTGAATCTGAATGGGAAATTTTGGCTTTAAGCAGGTATGTAAGTGAAAAATATTTGGAGAATGTACTCTCCTCTGTAGTAATATATTCTTTAATGCATCATCTTTTTCTTTTCATGTCTTTTCTCTTCTATCATACTGGGAAGGGCTGGGAGAGTGGTATTTAGTAGTGAGCCTTTTTTAATTGGTTTGAATTAATGTAATTCCCAAATTCCCAACCAGGTTCCTCAGCTTGCGTGTTCCTTGATGCCAATTTGTGAAGTTTTTGGGTCTTGTGTTCCTAATGTCTCATGGACATTAACATCAGGGGAAGAAATATCAGCCAATGCTGTGTTTTCAAACGCATTTATTCTTCTTTTGAGGCTATGGAGGTTTAACCGTCCTCCTCTAGAACATGGAATCGGAGATGTTCCAACTGTTGGTTCACAATTAACTCCTGAATATCTATTATTAGTACGAAACTCCCACTTAATGTCTGCTGGTAGCGTCCACAAAGACCAAAACAGGATGAGATTGTCAACAATTGCAAGTTTATCGTCACCTGATTCTGTATTTGTTGACTCCTTCCCAAAATTGAAAGCCTGGTATCGGCAGCATCAAGCATGTATAGCTTCAACACTCTCTGGTCTTGTTCATGGAACCCCTTTTCATCAGACTGTTGAGGGGCTTCTTAACATGATGACCAGAAAGATTAATAGAGGAAGCCAGACTTCTATTACATCTGGAAGCAGTAGCTCTTCTGGACCTGGGAATGAAGATAACTCTTTAAGGCCAAAATTGCCTGCTTGGGATATTCTGGAAGCCGTCCCTTTTGTAGTTGATGCTGCTCTCACAGCGTGTTCTCATGGAAGACTATCTCCACGTGAATTGGCAACAGGTATGTGATTAGATCAGATAGATCCAAGGGAACACCCAAAATAACTTGTAGAAGATGTTTTCTATATCACGCAGAGAATCTGTTGACAAACCTTAAAACATTTGCCTCATGTACTAGCTTAAGATCTCAAAACCTTCCTCAAAATATTTGGCCTCTAAATTTAGAACTAGTAATCTTCTTGTAGATGCTCTTTGATGAATGCCATGCCACAGTTTCGTAATTGCAGAATGCTTTTATTAATATCAGGGCTTAAAGATTTAGCTGATTTTCTTCCTGCGTCTCTGGCATCCATCGTAAGTTACTTCTCTGCTGAAGTAACTCGGGGAGTTTGGAAACCTGCTTTTATGAATGGAACGGATTGGCCAAGTCCCGCTGCAAATCTACTGAACGTTGAGGAACAGATCAAGAAAATTTTAGCTGCAACTGGTGTTGATGTGCCAAGCCTAGCTCCAGGTTTTCTCTTGTTCTGACTCTAGTACCTTCTAAATGCCTTTTCAAAATCTTGACTTATAGATTTATAGTGCATTTTTAGGAGATAGGTTCAGTTTAAAATACAAGTGTCAACACAATGCACCTTTTACCCTTCTTGAGCTGACTACGAATATTCAATTGGTGTCTTCCTTAATGTCCACAGGAGGCAGCTCTCCTGCCACGCTGCCATTGCCCTTGGCTGCCTTTGTGAGCCTTACAATTACCTACAAACTTGACAGAGCTTCAGAACGTTTTCTTAATTTGGCCGGCCCAGCACTGGAGTCACTTTCTGCAGGGTGTCCATGGCCTTGCATGCCAATTGTTGCTTCCTTGTGGACCCAAAAGGCAAAACGTTGGAGTGACTTCCTCACCTTTTCAGCATCAAGAACTGTTTTCCTCCACAACAGTGATGCGGTAGTTCAACTCCTTAAGAGCTGCTTCACAGCTACCCTTGGCCTGAATAACTGTCCCATATCTAGCAATGGTGGTGTTGGAGCCCTCCTTGGACACGGATTTAAATCCCATTTGTGTGGAGGGATTTGCCCTGTTGCTCCTGGAATTCTCTATCTACGTGTCTATCGACCAATCAAAGATGTTGTTTTCTTGACAGAAGAAATAGTTTCCATCTTAATGCACTCGGTGAGAGAAATTGTATGCAGTGGCCTTCCAAGGGAGCAATTGGAAAAGTTGAAAGCAACCAATGGTGGCACAAAATATGGACAGGTTTCGCTTGCTGCATCAATGACTCGGGTGAAGCTTGCAGCTGCCCTTGGAGCTTCTTTGGTATGGTTATCAGGAGGGTTGATGCTGGTTCAGTTATTGATGAAAGAAACTCTGCCATCGTGGTTTATATCTGTTCACAGATCAGACAAGGAAGAGAAGTCAGGTGGAATGGTTGCAATGCTTGGTGGATATGCGCTCGCTTACTTTGCAGTTCTTTGTGGGGCTTTTGCTTGGGGAGTTGACTCATCTTCAGCAGCTTCAAAGCGGCGTCCGAATATTTTGGGTATCCACATGGAGTTTCTGGCAAGTGCACTTGATGGTAAGATATCGCTTGGCTGTGATTCAGCTACTTGGCGTGCCTATGTGTCCGGGTTTGTGAGCCTGATGATAGGTTGCACGCCAAATTGGGTGCTAGAGGTAGATGTGGATGTGTTGAAGAGACTAAGCAACGGGTTGAGGCGATTGAATGAGGAAGAACTTGCTCTAGCCTTATTGGGTGGCGGTGGGTTGGGTACAGTGAGTGCTGCAGCAGAACTAATAATTGGCAGTGAAATGTGATCCCTTTTTTTTTCTGTATTACTATGCTGGCAATTTAGTGCCTCCTAGTACAATGGTCTGTGCATTAGTATCATGATCAAAATTATTGTGCATAGCTGTATTTCGTTTCCTAGCAGTAATAGTGGTAAAGTATGAATATGAATGGAAAATTTTGCATATATTATATATACACATTTAAAGCATCATCAATTACAATTTACAAATATTTTCTATCAAATTCAACGACGCCGAAAGTGGATAAATCCCAAACCTTTGGTTAGGCATGGACTTGGAAGAAAATACCAGGGTTTTCGTTCGGCAATATCAAGATGCCGTACACCCACCAAAACATCTATAAAATCTTGTAACAACCTAGTACTTTTAATTTTCGGTCCACAAAACAACCTAGTACTACGTGATACTAGGTTGTCGCTTACATTACATGGAACAGAGGGAGTGACTAGCAACCTGGTCGTAACAAGATAGTACTACTAGCAACTGATTTCTAGACAATACATAACTAACCAAAGTTAACTGAGTTTTCCATTTTTAACAAAATACAATATTCAATGTATTTTTCTTTTTATGGGTTTTCATTCAATGGCGCTAATGGGCCAGAATTGAGACTGCAAGAACAAAATTACGGGCTTGGAGCCCCAGATGAAATTGGGCAACCTCCACTCCCATCCAACCCGAAATCAGCGAAACTTGGAATGCAAAAAAAAAAAAAAAAAAA
>QANU01011901.1:1940261-1966642 GCA_003254905.1 Nissolia schottii
TTTTTTTTTTTTTTTTTTATGGAAAGTGGAGTACCGTGCTAACACGCATATACTACCATTAGATGAGACTTCTTTGGGGCTAGGCAATGCTATACTTGTTTTAATGCTTGAATGTTCTGGATTGTTAGCTAGAATCGGTGGGATGTGTTTGATATGTGTATATTGCACTTGTTGGCTGCGTTTTGATACTTTGATTGATTGATCGTGAACGTGATGCCTGCTGCTAGGTGGTGTTGTTTTAGGAAAAATAAGTTGAGAACAGGGTTATGTTTATGATGGACTCTTTCCACAGGGTCCAAGCCATGGCGATCTTGCATTTCGATCATGAATTGGTTTTTTATTTTCAATCTAAAAGGCAAAAATGCAAAAGGCCATGTTGGACGGACCTGGATGAAGCGTCCAACTTAAGCGCACCCCATGGATGGAGTGGGAGAAGTTAGTGCAAGATTTAGGTTGACAATGTGGGAGCAGAATGTAAATAGCTGTGAAACTGGGTTTCATTATGAGTGGAGCAAAAGGTAGAATTTTCATTGTGACTGAAACTTCGTTTTTTATACTCTGATCCTATTACTCAGACTCTCTTTTTCATTCTGGTAAAATATTAGCAATAATGTGGCATTTGCACCCTGCAGTACATAGACTTCTGTCCTTGTGCTCTCAGTTTGAGTTATTTTCATTACTTTAACATGTGTTGACGATCTTGGGACAGATTTGTAGCATCTTAATCACGGAGTTAGTAACTAGTTCAGTCACAAAATCAGTTGTTTTTAGACCATATCATGCAATACGGAACCGTATCTTGCTTTTGGGAGTTTAAGAAGCTAAAGATAATGAGAATCTCATGTGCAGACACTAAAGAAAACTATAATCTAACATTATATTATAAACTCTACATTAGTTGGTACATGTTTGTTCCTGCTCAATGTTGGGTTGTCTTGGAAGAATCTCACCAATTAAAAGTGGTGTAATACCCTAATAAAGAGAAGAACCCGCACAAAGGGTACTTTTCCACTTTATTCTGCAAGGCTCTAACAGTTAATCTCATGAAGTCTCAAGAGTACAACAATTTAGCATGCTGTGTTATTTTTATTCATGTTAATTTTTTATGATTTATTCCTTGAATTCTGAAAAGTACAAAGGCTCAAAGAAGAAAAACAAAAATTGGTCATCTAATTCAGGGCATTCTAGGTAGTTGGAATTCAAATTGCATTTGTAACAAGAAAGTTAATAACAATATAATGAACAAACAAAAGTCAGACCTAACATAGCCTTTGAATTATTTCTTAGAAGACTGAAAATCCAACGAAGATGTAATTGTAGAGGGAACAAAATGTACCAACACCTAGAATTTTCTCCGCAGTTTCAGTTATTAACTCCGTTCGAAAACCCGCATCTCGCAGCTTCGTGTAAAAATGACGAAAGCATGTGCACAATCGCGTACGTTTTAGTACTCTTTTTGTTGTTTGGATGACCATCTATCTAGTGTGCACAAATTCATTTCATTATCGTTTGTTCTTTCTTCGTCAACTACGCCACAATATCTGTAATTACTTTTAAATATTATCAAAATGATAGAATAGAACATTAAGCAAATACTAATTGCACATCACTTTGATAATAAAAAGAGGCACGTAGATTATTCACATCATGGCCCTTAAGATTTCGAGTTTTAAAAAAGACATTCAAAGCATTAATTTAACATTCACATATCGTGTCACATCGACTATTATTAGTTTTAAATTATACTATATAACATACAGAATTATAATATAAAAATGGTCAACACATCGCTCGCAATTACGTTTAAGGTAATCAAGAAGAGTAAAAAACAAACAAAAGCAAGAGCCAAATTTTTAAGTGGGGAATGCAAAACATGATTTTGCCTTATTAAAATACTTTAATTAGAGGGGAGAACAATAATTTGTCATGGGAAGCTCTCTTTCTTTAATTAGTCATCCATGCGATATCCTATTTGTTTACTAGTAATTAATTAAAAGGGGTATATAATTAAGCAGCAGCACAAGAAATCCGTGGCATGCTATATTGTATTCTAGAAAGGCAGCTACCTCATCTCATTCGTCAAGGGTCATTTGGTCAGACTCAAAAATTAAGCTTCATCCTCAAGGAAAACGCCCTTAAGATAAGAGAAAGCAAACAAAGTTGGACTTCAAAACCCCCACCCCCCCTCTTCCTTCATCGAAGAACTCTCTAGACACACACACCCAATAAACAACACTATTCCACGTCAACCTTTTTCCCTCTTTAAAAACCAACACCCTTTCTGCCTCATCAGTCATCACCAAGACATTTTCCCTCCAAAATTGTCTACACACTCATTTTCACAACAGAAATAGGCAGCCATATGGGCACTCTAGTGGGACACGTGGCACCAGGTTTAGGTTTCTTGCTAATTGGTTTGTGGCACCTCTTCAACCACATCAGGCTCCACGTTGTAAACCCTAAATCCTACAATTCGGCACCGTGGTTCCCTACTGCTAAATTCAAATACCTGGAGCTCGTCCTCATTATGGCGGGCTCTGCGGGCTCAGTGGCGATGGAGCTCTTCATAGGCCCCGATCGCCACCAGCCTCTAGACCCAGACTGGACCATCCCTTCCAACCACCTCCACAACTTCGAGCACTCCTCAATCTCCCTCGCCTTCTTCGCCTACGCCGCCTTCTCCATAGTCCTCCACAGATTAAAATCCAATGCCTTCGCCCACAACGGGCTGACGCAGGTTCTCGCCGCCGTGGCCTTCGCCCAGCAGCTCCTCCTATTCCACCTCCACTCTGCAGACCACATGGGACCGGAGGGACAGTACCACCTCCTCCTCCAGTTGGTGATCTTCGTCTCCCTCGCCACCACGCTCTTGGGGATCGGGTTCCCCAAGAGCTTTCTGGTGAGCTTCACGCGCTCGAGCAGCATCTTCTTCCAAGGCTTGTGGCTCATAGTCATGGGCTTCATGCTTTGGACGCCGGGGCTTATACCGAAAGGTTGTTACTTGAACGATGAGGAGGGACACCAGGTTGTTAGGTGCTCGTCGCCTGAGGCTCTCCACCGAGCTAACTCGCTCGTCAATATTCAGTTCAGTTGGTTCGTTATTTTGGTAACCGTTTTTTCGGTTTCGTTGTACTTGGGTTTGGTTAAGGTTTATGGGGAGAAGGTGCAGTATTTCACGTTGGGAATGAGTGAAGAGGAGGATCACGAGTCGAACGACGACGTTGAGTCGCAGAAGAAAATATTTTCGTCTTCGGTTCATGACATGGGAAGGTAGAGTACTAACCATGAAGACAATTTCTTGCATGATTAAAAAATGAGTTGGTAAACTTGTATTTATTTTAAAAAAATTCGATCAAACTTGTTAATTACTGAATAGTGCTTGGAGAAGGTGTACAGTGCTAGTTAGTATTAGGGGCGGTGGGTTCCACCTCTGTTTTATTTATTTATTTATTTAGGAATTAGATTAAATAAGCTATACCAATTAAGGTGGATGATGGCTAAAGGAAATTGTGCATTTGCGTGGGGGGAAATTACGCATTTTTTTGGAAGGGTGGTTTCATTTTTTTATTTTATTTTATTTTTTTTTTGAGTAATGAAGGGTGATTTCATTTGATTGTGTGTATTTGGGTCTGATGATAGCAGATGTTTATTAATTAATTTTGTTCGGATTTTGTGACAATTAGTAAAATGTGCATTGCATTTGCATACCTCATTCTGCATTCTATACTGACATTTGTATTAAGATTTCTTAAAGGGAAAGTTGAGAAGAGCTCAAAGGAGAAAAAAGAGTGCGCGTGATAATCTCTCTTTTATGTTCACAATTAATAAAAAGGTGATAACTGTTGTTTATACATCATTAAAACTGGTTTCTCTTAATTTTGCGTATAAGATTATCAACCATAAATATCTTTATTCTCGTTAACAACTATGTTTATTTTCAATTGAATTAAGCATATATCTAAAACATGCATACTAATTAATATTAAGAATATCATTAAAAAAAAAACAGAGGGAGCTAAAGAAACTTCCTATGTTCCAGAACATTCAACAAATTATTATTTTAAAATCAAAATTGGATAAAACTTGCAGAGGTATTCTTGCATCAGGTCCACGGACGCAACCAATGGGCCGCCAAACATATGACCTACGTACGTACACTACAGCTTATTACATTGTTCGTGTATTTTGACCCCAAAAAACACGTATAACGAAACATTAGTAAAACAACATTGTTCACGCATCCATGACCCAATAAACAAAATAATAAAAAGAGACATTGTTCCAATCCATAATGAAGCAAACTAGGTGGAACTAGTTTAGGAACTATATGGATAGAGTCAGCAACTTGGACACCTAAAGCCAATGATACGGGTCAACGATGATTCAAATATTTATTGCAGTTAATTTTGTATGATCCTTCCAAAGTTGATAGACACATAGATAGTTCAGACATAACATAAGGAAGGATTGATAATACCAGATTAAATTTTTTCTTAAAAAAATTATTCTGATCAAGTATCTCAGTAAAAAGCGAACATCGAGATGGTAATAGTAATGATATAAATGAGATGCAGGAGGTGGAAACACCACAGTAAGTCAGCGATGATCTCCTTTTCCATTAACACTTGCATTCTGTAGGGATCTGCTAATATAATCAAAACCATTGTGTTACTGAAGCATCAAAAATAAGAATATCAGAACTACCATCAGTAAAATTCATTCAAGTAATAGAGAATAACTGCAACAAATTTGAACTAGTAGATGGATAACTAATAAAATACTTCTGAAACAAATCATCATGGCCATGGGTAGCTTTCAATTTACAATCTACTCGGCCATGAAAACGGAATTAGGACAAACTGAAATCAAATGAAGCAAATTATAGTGCTTTTCAAATGAAGAGGGGTGAAACTAAACATAAATCAAATGGTCACTTCTTGCAACATTCAAAAAATAATCATAAAAAAGAAATGTATATTCGATAGGTTGACATGGAAAGTCACAATTTAGAATACCATAAAACTAGAGAGACTGCTAAACTAACTATAAACTTTCAAGATTGTGTCCAAGTCATTCCAGGCTCATGGAACCATCCCCCAACCGCAGTGAAATCAAGACCATAACAATCACTTAATAGACCTACTGGCCCGATTCCCAAATTCAAAATGAGCAAGAAGGGCACCATCGGCCCCTACTCCATACACCAGGCCAGGGGTATAAGCCAGGGCCCAAAGCTGTCAAATTGGGCCCATTCTCCATACACCAGGAAGAGAAATTGGTGAACCTTGTACAGATCTGGTGGAGGAAATCTGTGTTGCTATAAAGGGATTTTCTAGTTCAATGGAAGTGCGAATAAACAATCATGCGTGGCTACTTAATTCTTTCTTTTACTAGTATGTACCAATTACAAGACTCATGCTATATTATAATAATAAGGTGGTTTTTTTGCTACCCTATGAAATATATACAATTTATTCATTTTTAATAATCTTTACAACTAAATTCATTAATTTTTGTTATCATTTCATAATATAATATGACATGCTGATGAATTATATGATCTAATATGATAAATTAATACTTTTTAATACAATATTTGTAGAGAGGTGCTTGCTCAAATGGTCCGCAAATCTCTAAACCTCTTATAAGTTGGCTCTTTCAATGATTTGACTAATGAAAAGTTTATTATAATAATATAAAACATAACATAATAACAAAAATTGATGAATTTAGTTGTAAAAGTTACTAAAAATGAATAAATTAGGTACCATAGAGTATTTATCCCATGGAGTACCTAAGAAACCACCTAATAATAATAGTTAGGATAAAGATTATATTTCTTCATCTAAAAACCAAAAGTACATGTCATTCTAGTCTAAGTCCACCACGTGTTTCAAAATGCTTCAACAGTATAGTATCTAATAACTGACGCATTCACTTTAGTACACGTAGCAACTGCATTACTCATTGCAGCAGTCAAATGAGTAGCCTCGGAGGTCCTTAAAGGTTTTCTTTAATCCAAAGACTTCACATGTTATTCAGTACTAAGGTGCATCACCATCCAACGCCACAAGAAATTGATGAATTCAGAAGCACAATTTGTCATGAAGGAAAAAAGCACACAATAAAATGGTTCACTGCCCATAAACTTGCTGGCACTGATAACTATCATACACAAGCAGCAGAGCCAAAGAGAATTCATCCATCCCCAATAGATATGCAACTTCATCAAAATTAGGTTATTAATTCATTACCACCTATTTAGAAGTTACTAAAACGTTCAGACCATGGGATCAACACATTATGCTGAGTATCAGACTCAGTGCATCCTAAATTTGAAGAAGGGCATAAAATCAAAGCTCAAACAATAGCATAGGGGAAAAAAGACTGATGTGGCAAAGAAATCATAATAAAGTTCTCACAGCGTAAATCAATGTTGAAATATTGGATAATGGAGAATTATGCTCTCTACTCATGACGGAGAGAAAGTTTATATTGGTCAAGCTTTATATAAAAAACTTCATCTTCGTAAATTTTCCTAGCTACCCAAGAGAATCATAGGTAATCTTGAAGTTGAAGACTATATGTTCTACTGATAGATTTCTTTCCTAGTGCTTACAGGTAAAATGGTAAGAAAGCAATTACTTTAAGACAGTTTAGGACAATGAAACCCTATGGAAAGCAGTATATACTGACTCATAAGTGGTTGTGAACTAATTGCCAAGCCCAGCATAGTCCACGAGTAGAGGAATACACGGAGTTTCTATTTTACCAATGGGAGGACAAACCTTAAACCTAGTAGCACCCTGCATATCGGTGCCAAGCCAATCTAAACCAATGGAAGGACCAGGTGAAGGGGAAAGGAAACCTTTACCAAGGAAAAAGGAATTCCAACACAATACAAGTGTATTGGTGTGGTAATACTAGCATAATCTATACCTAAGCCTAACACATCAACCACAAAAGTGTATAGACGCAGAGCAAATGCTGCAGCCAATGCAACATTTCTCCATGGACTCCGTTCAAATTAGAAATAGATTGCCTTAAAGATATCTATGATCATCAGATTTTATCCATGAAAATAGAGTCAACATAACGAAGTACTAACCAATGTTCCGAAACCAACAGAAGAACAAAAATTCATAATCCAAATCATGCACAGTCATCAACACGGCTCTTCCAACATGCAGCAATCAAAAACAGAAATAGCTGAATTCAAATTGAACAAATCAAAGAGCGAAATGAAGACAGGAATAAAATGAAGAAAGAAAAGGACTAACTTCTTATGGCGCTTCCCCTTCTTGGGGCCCCAACCCTCGAGCTTGGCAATGGGACAGCCGCAGCGTGCTCGGAATAGCAAGACGGCGCGTCCGTTGGCGGGAGCCATCTTCCTCAGCTCGGACCTCAGGCACTCGTAGTCAGGGTTCCCTTCCCTCCCGCCCTTCCACGGCAGCCTGTCAATCTCCTCCGACGTTCCGCAACGGAGGTTCTCCTCCGTCTGCAGCTGCAAATCGAACTCCATCGCCTTCTTCAGCCCCTTGCACCCAGGCGCCTCGCACTTCCGGGATCGGGCGCCGCACCAGAAATCCACCGCAATCAGGGAGGCGCAGAAGAACACCAGGAACCCTAGCAGCCACGAGATCGGGAATTCGTGGAGGTGAGGCGCCGATTGCGCGAGAAGGAGCGATAGCGAGTTGAAGATGTAGGAGAAATAGGAGGAGAGGAGGAACGCGCCGGAGCAGAGCACCAGGATGAGGATGAGGAGGTCAAGGGTGGCCGACGGGGAATGGTTGCAGCTGCACGCGACGGAATTGGTCGAGGATTTGGGTTTAGGGTTCGAAACAGGAGAGGAAGCAGGCGGAGGAGGAGGGTGAGGAGACATGGTGGCGATGGCGGTGGTGATGGTGGCCAATAGGAGCTGTTGGCGCATGTTAGAGAAATTATATTATTAATAATATGGACTTTTGAATTTTTATTTATTTATATTTCTTTGTTTGCTTGTTTTTTAATTGAAATATTGCACGTGTTTTCTGGTTTTAACAGAAAAATTATTTTTGGGGGTGAAATGTAAACCAAAAAACTGAAGGAAAGGTTTTTGATAATTGGAGACGCAGCCACGCGCCTTCGCATCTTTGATGGAGCCAAGCCAAATACCATCATGGACAACAACCACTAACCTCATTTCCAATTCTGCTAGCTACTCCATCCTCAACACCAACAATGAAATGGGAAAAATAATAGATAAATTAATTATAAATCATTTTTTTTTTTAACTATCTTTGCCATTATCTTACCATATATACCCATTTACATGTAGATAAAGAGTTAATTGACATTATTTGTTATTGACGTATTTACTATTTTTTGCTATCATTATCGTTATTACTTCTTGAAATAGATAAAATTTACCTGCGCGTATAAAGATTCTCTACTCTATTTGCTGTTATTGGAATATTTTCCTTCTATGTTTGGCTGCTCTATAATGGTAGAGCAAGTCCCCAATTTTACATAATTGAGGAAATTCAGATATGGTAAAATTGTACATGTGCATGTAACAAGCTAAATACATGATATTATAAAAATTTATATCATGTATTTATTATATTATATTATCATGCATTATTTTATCAAGTTTAATACTATTATATTTTATTCTATACAATGTAATTAATGAAATTCAAAAGAAAAGTGCGCCAATAATCTCTCATATTTTTAAAGGGTGTTAAGGTGATGGATTAATGAGACAGCATTTAAAAATTTAAAAAATTAATGTGAGAGCTACGAAAAACTGATGGAGCCACTTTAATAAACCCAAAGATTAACTAGGCAAATTGTTTTTTGTTGGGCACTTAAAAAATATATATTCTATAGGTTGACATGGAAAGTCACAACTTCAAATACCATAAACCTTAGAGAGACGGCTAATCTAACTATAATCACATTAGACCTTACTGGCCCGATTTTCAAATTCAACATGAGCGACATGGATACCATAGGCCGATACTCCATTGACTAGGCCCAGATCTGTCAAATTGGGCCATCGGCCCAATTTTACATTGTTGCCGGTCACTGCAAAAGCAAATCTTCATATTTCCTGTTATTTATAACCGTTAGCAATATAACTAGTTGTTTGACGAGATGTACGCAACTTAACATTCCGTAAGAAAAAATATTATGTTAAATTCTCGGGAAAAAAATACTTGTTAAAATAAAGAGTAATTCTAAATTTTTATTTTTTAAAAAAAATCTGTGAGAATAACATATGTCAAAATTTTAGTTAAAAAAAAACATATAACCCGTTATGTTATTGTCAATTTTATTCAGGCGAAAAGAGAAAAAGAGAACAGCAAAAGGAAATCTCAAAATCCAGTTGCTTAACCACATGAGCTGTAAGATGTAAAAGAAATGGCCAATATCATGAAGACAACATTTAGTCCTCTTTTCCTTTTAGTTATGCATATTTATTTCCCCCGAGCAGCCTGAATTGTTTTGCTTACCTTTATGGTGGAGTTTAAAAGATGTTGTTGCATGCTTTGTCCTTAAAGTTAAGCAATGCAAAGAATCCTATTTGAAATAAATTATTGAGTTGTGGCTTTCCTTGTTTCACATTTAGGTTCGGTTTCGCAAAGTATTTTAATAGATGCTCCTCCTAAATATATGGTAAACAAAAAAAAATAAAAAAATCTAAGGTGAGCTTGCTCCTAAATGTTTAAGTTTAGGAATATTTTTTAGACGCAATATATTTTTTTAAAAGTTGATTTATGTTGTCTGTATTTTTCAAGATCAATATAACTTTAATATTTATTATGTCAAGAATTATTCTTCTAACTTATGCTAATTAAGAATAATTTTACCTTATTTTAATAAAAAATAGCTTTGTATAACAACTTTTAAATAAGAGAAATAATATTGAAACGTATTTTATGGATATAGTTGAACACTTTTATAGTTTAAACCATTAATTTGTATGAAAAAGTTAAAAAGTAAAATATTAAATAATTTTTAACTCATAATATCATAAAATGCTAAGACATAGGTCTCATAGTTATATACCAATAACATTATTCATAAGTTAAATGAGCACTAAAGAAACCACAACATTAATACCAAACTAAGTCATACACAGTTGTGACTTGTCATCTTCTTCCTCTCACCTTCTGCTACTAAGTGTACATATCTCTCACTCTTCCCCACCGTCTCTCCTGACACAGAGGATAACCACATCTGCATGATGTTTCCCTAAAGGGAATGTTGCCACACTGGTGTTGATTAGTCTCAGTTAGTCACATCCCTCAAACAACTAACTTTTTCAATCCATCATTGCATCTTGAAAGACCCAACAGATAGAATCCACAGTAATCTCCCTCCCCCACCACCACCCTGGAACTTTCCTTTTCCCCTCTCTCTCACACTACAAAACAGAGTGAACTAAAATTAAACTCCAACATCTGAAATAACATGTCCCCCCCCACCCCCAAAAAGCCTTTGGCTCTTCAATTCACCCAATTCATTCAGCAACTGGCTGCCTTACATGTGTGTCTGTCACCTTCTCAGTTGTCCACCTAGCTAGCCTTCTTAGCTATTATCCCTCCCCTCTATTAGTGATCCAAATTTCACCTTGCCCCATTTGTTTGCTGGATATCATCAATAACAGAGTTTTTTGTAGTAGTAATTGAATTGACTAATCCCAATTGGTCCACAAAAGTTTAGTTATATATGCTAAAGATCTTATCTTTGATACTTTCTGCCTTTTAAGATAAGATGAAGGAGCGTTTTCTAGCCAATCTTTTTCTTCTCCTAAACAGTTGAGACATTATTTGACAAGATTGTGAGTCACATGCTTAATTGACCCTTTTTCTCAAGTATAGGAACAAATTAATCTCCACAGAGAGTCTGGCCCAATTAATAAGAGTGGAGTGTGATGTTGAAGTTCTGGTTTATTTTGTTCGAGTCCATGGAGAAATTTTTTTATCTTTATGAAATATATTTAAGGCGTATTTCATGAATATTATTGTTGATAAATTTCAACTTATAATATTTATTTAAAAAGTATATAATTATAAATAAAGAATTAATGGTTGAAAGTGTTTCATACATACAAGAATTTCTCCATTCCAAATGACATTTTAAGGGAAGAGGAGAAATTAATCCTTTTAACTTGTGTCTATTATTTTAAATTGCTTGATAATAAAGAAAAAAGAATAGTTATGATAGGAGATTAAGGGACCCCAATGGTTTTGAGAGGATAATGATGTGAGCTTTAGCCACTATTTAAGATAAGGGTGGTGTTTTTGTACTTGCTAATCGCTTTCGTGGGTAAGCTAGCGACAATTCACTAATGGCCGGCATGATTGAACTTAAAAAAACGTTTAGGGAGTTTGAAAAATTTTGGGGAAGAGAGAGAAGGCACGTGACATTGATGTGAAATTCAAGTACAAGTGGAGCCTTAGAATGAGGCCATGCAACTATACACGTGGCCCAATCACCACATGAGGGGCCTCTACCTGCCAGGTAGGATCTTCTCATTTTTCATCTTCAATAAATTGTGCCTGAATTGGGAGCAACATGTTTAGGCGCAATTAGAGAGACTCAAAACTCAAGATGGGAAGCATTGGTAGGAGATTTTCCAAGTGGAGGAGAATGGTAAGGCAGCAAAGGGGGAAGCTTTACATTATGAGGGTCTGTATCTCTATGCTCATTAATTGGCATAAGTACTCTTAATTAGCCATATAAGCTATATCACTTAAGTTGGAGTATTAGTGCTAGTATTTTCAACTAGAGTTGAGGCCTTATACATTAGCATCTAATGTCAATGACCTTTCTTTTTGTATGTAACGCTTGTTTAGCTTAAATTTGGGGTTGAATATTAACCCGGTAATGTAACACCCAAGTTTTTTTTTCTGTCTCTTGTTTGTGTAGTCTAAAAAAAATATGCAAATGAAATGAAAGAATATGTAGCAAACCTGTAATTAATTCCTTGTTTGTCCTTGTCTCACATCTCATGTATTTGAATATAAGATTTAATTTCGATCTTGTATTAATGTAAAAAGCCTTTACACAATAATTTAATTATTTATTGGCTTATTGATATAAATGTTTCTCCTTCATATTCATTACCTTAAAAGTTCAATGTATAATAGAGTTTAATCGGATGACTTTGTTAATGTAACAGGGCCTCATAATTAATTCTTGAAAGCAAACTAATGGCAGTAGAAATTGATGTTAATACTCGTTAGGCTGGGCTTTTAACGGTGAATTGAAATTAATGTCCTTCTTAAGGTTTCACATATCGAAAATATCTAGCTAGCATTATTGACCTGGTTTATTTTATGTACTTCGTAAATAGAATGACTTTTCATTTTTCTCAAATCTACATGCTACGTTAGATTATCTGCAATCATGATATTATTATCTTTTATAAAGCTAATAGTCACAACATTGTGGTGAGTGAAAGATAACAATATGATTTTCAACCTACATTCCCGCATATATATTTATGTGGTCCGAATTAAAGCAATAATTTAACATTGCTTGTATATAACACTGGTGAGATCCTAGCTGGACTGCCTGATTTTTATCTACCTGATAAAAATAATATATTTGCTGTTTATCAAATAATTGGAACCATGTAAGAGGATCCCTACAAGGCAACCTGAAATTCAGGCACAAATGCGTTTGTTTGGCGAATATACTATACCTACAGTTACACAGGTAGATAATATACAGGCTAATAGTGACAGGGTAGTGCATTTTTATTTGCAAAAATCATTGAATAATTCTAAAATATTATATTAGATATATTTTAGATTAAACATTGAACGATAGTTTAATTTTTATCTTAAAAAAATTCACCACTTATATAACTAAAATATTATTTATAATTTATAATATATTCAATATAACGATCGCGTGAGAATTTCTATTTGTAATAGGAATATAGTATAGGGTTGTAGCAGGTCATTTTCTTTGATGATTTGGCAGGGAGACAAAGTGAGAGGGACTGCTTTGTCATCTTTGATTCCATTAAGGGGCCACCCCATGTCACGCCCCTACGCGCTCTCTCCTCTCCCACATTCTATTTCTTCACAACACAAACCTTTCTATATATAACAGCATTAACAATTCCGGTTCTATCAAAGTGCTACAAAAACCAAAAACATTATATTCTAGTTCCGAAGAACTGAAACTCTCTCTGTTCCCTCTAGGCAAAGCTTTTTTTTTTTTTTTGTAGTATCATGGCAAGACAATCTTTGTCAATGAGATTTCCAAAGCCTCAGTTATTGAGAAGGTGTTCAAGGCACTTCAGGGAGCAGAAAACAAGGTTTTATATCATATGGAGGTGCACAGTGTTTCTTCTAAGTTGGGAGGACCGAATTTAACTACTGCTCTCTCATGTTTTTAGGTGAAGATCACAATCATATGAGAATATAGTGAGGTTTTTTTTTTTTCTTTCGTTTTTATTTTATTATGTTATTTGCAAAGGCAGGGTGGTTGCAAGGCTTCAACTGTCGAGTCTTCCACTGTTATACGATGTCAAAAGACAATTATAGCTTTCTTCTTCTTTTGGTCTGTAATGTTAATTCACTGTGTAAGGAACCTAGAATGACTTCAGTTGTTTATAAACATGTATAGGAGGTTCCGACTTTAATCTTCTATTATTTGTTCTCTCTTCAAACTATTGTTTGTTTATGCATAGTCCTTTTCAACATACGGATAACAAAATCCACCCTTCTTGCTTGGCATGTAATGTAACCTTCATCCTTTTCCTTTCTTTGTGTTGTTCTTTAATTTTTTTTGGGCTATATTATTCGTTTTTGTTTTCGCTCATCCTTAGACATGTCAGAACATTTATGAACTTAAGTACTGTTCTAGTGTAGATGGGAAATTTCCAAACATTTAAATACTACTAAAGAAATACCACTATCTAAATCTGCTTGCGTTGATTATATTCTAATTACAACCCTCCTGACCAGGTGATAATTTACAGAAATAGTGCCATAATATAGGCTAAACGTCTTGGTGAAATAATCATCATCAACCCTTTAAGTTCTAACCAAAATTTAAGTTTATGCTGCGTTTTCTTTTGAGAGTGAGACTCTCCACGACTTTATGATCGTTACGGTACGTACGTTTGCATGTTCTAAGGTACAGATCGATACGACGATACCAATGAACAGTCAGGAATGAACTTGGGATGATTCAATTACCTTCTTATCCAAATTCAAGGTAAAGGTAGTTTGTCCAACCCAAAAGGACATCACAAACCAGATCAATAAGAAAATTAAGATATTACAATGACTTTTCATTATTATATTACTTTTATTTGAGGGAAAAGAGAGGCCTTAACAAATATAATAATATATTGATACCAGCATTGGTAGTTCAATAAGATTCCACTGGAATCAAAAGTAATTCTGATACATGCGTATATTTCCCTTCCAAAAGGGAATCAAGGTCTTTCAAATAAACAAATAACAAGATCAAATAACTAAAAAAACTCTCCAGGGGTTTTCTTTTTAACACCATATATTGCTGAAACAAAAAGTAGCCACTCGATACTAATGCCTCATTATATCGATAAGGCTAACACAAAGTTCCTTGTTACCTTGTAGAATTCAATCCATCCTCCTCTCCAGATTTCTTCGGTGTTTGCCCGGGCTTACTTTGGCCTCCCTGGACGATTAAAAACAAGACCAGAAACAAACAGATCATGAGCCTTGGTACTGGAGAATTACATAAACAGCCTTCAAGGTACAGAAGTTAACTCAATCATAACACAAAAGTTTCTGGCAAAGAAATCCTGAAACTTGGGCTGAGATATCCGTTACTCTTCCCATACACTTTGGAGCTAAACCAAATAAATGTAAATTATAAGAATTAGGAAGAATATGCAACTTAACGCTACCCTGATAGCGTTAATGATACAAAAAATGACCCACCCTTCCACAGGAGCCATTAGACTGAGAAATGAATCCCTTCAATTCAGGTGCTTAAACTCATACAACGCGATGCATAGCATCTACAATTACATGAGAAATAGACCATGCAGACAAAAAAATAAAAATTCAGACCCAAAACCCCTAAAAGAAGAGAAAATATTTGGCTCCTCATAGAGTACATTTAATGCGTGCTCCATGAGCATCTACAACCATTGATTTAAATTTAGAATGCTTAAAAAATATACAAAATACTAATAATCAATGGTTGTGGATGCTCATGGAACACGCATTAAATGTGCTCCATGAGCACCAAGTATTTCTCCTTAAAGAGACCTTTTTCTCGGCCAAAGAGGAAAGCAAAAGATCGATTTCATTTAGCAACTATGGCAAATGAGAAACAGATATCTAAACTATAAAAAGTGTGTACTTACTGCTCCCTTTTGGCTAGTCAACCTTCGGGTTGATGGAGCTCGTGCCACTGAGGAAGCAGCCGCTGCTGCAGCTGCAGCCACACGTATTCTGCAAAATATAATTTACATAACATCAAAATTCAGATCTGCAGAAGCTTCATCCATCCCTGCAACTTATGTTTTCAAAGTTTGTACTCTGTTACCTCTTATGAACATCAACGTATTCATCTGTCTCATCCACAATTTCTTCCTGCGTCAAAGAAACAATTATAATAAGTTTTAGGGGGGGGGGGGAATGAAGCACTGAAGGGGACGAGGAGTGGCACAAGAGAAATTTACTTGCAGAAGTTCTTCAAATACATCTTCCAAAGTGATAATACCAATCACTTCACCATCTTCAATATTTTCTGAAGAGGAGGGACCATTTGTTGTGCTATCACTACGTTGCAAACCAGCTAGTTTATTAACACTGGAAGGCCTTGAAGGCTTGTCAATATCAACAACAACATTTTCTAATTTATCATCCTGCTTCTGTAGTAACGGAGTAGTCAACTGTGAATCCCCATCAATACTTTTGTTTTCTTCATGTTTCTCCTCATCAATTATTTGTGGAGTTTCTTTGCCCTTTCCCTTAGCCTTAACAACGGCAGCCATATGACTACTGCCCTTTTGGAACTCATTTAGTATATCATAGAGAGGCATATCTGCTGGGACCCTGTACATATAAATAAATCATTACACAAACTACTGATATTTTGCAACTACTTTGAAAGAAAATGACAAGATAATTAAAGCACACCGTGGAATTCTCCGGATGGATACAGCACTGACAGGGGTCTCTGTTTCTGGCCGAACAGTGAGGAGACTTTTGACCTAATATTAAAAGAATTCATGTGAGGAAGAAAGTACTCAAAAAGGTCATAAAATGAGGGGGGGAATAAAGTCAAAATGTGGAAAGTTTGAAACCCACAAGTAAAAGACCAATAATATTCCTTGGGTTTCCAGAATAGACAGGAACTCGGCTGTGCCCACGGGCAAGAATTTTCCCCATTGCCTCCCTGATTTCAGGTTACCAACGTTAAACATTAAAAAAGAAGATAGATTACGTACACAAACTTTGCATTGTAAGAGTTCTTCCAATATGCAAGCAAAGTTAAGTCCTACTAGTCTGTGTGAAATACCGTTTAGAAATATTTTCCACGTTATAGTAATTGGTCTAGTGGTAAATATAGCTTCAGCAGAAAAAATATTCACAAGGACAAGGCAAATGAATTCATCTTAGAAAGAAGAATCATTTTCAAAACGATTTTCAGTTACCTATTTACAACCTACAAAAGAATAAGGTGAAATTAAAAGAACTGACCAGTCCAATTTCGAATTAACATCCAAAGAAAATGTTGATTCTATAGGAGTCATAGCCTCCTCGGCAGTCTGTTCAAAGACAAACATCAAAAATAAAAAAGGCAATTTGTATAGGAAGCTGCAAAAAGGATGCATTAAATATGCGTTATTCAAGTCAGCAGTATACATGATATTTAATAATTAAGTATGCATTAGAATGTACTATTCAAGGAGCACAAGATCACTGCAAGTGTTTGGCCAAATTTGCATCAAGATGGAGTGGTACATTGATAGCCATTTGATAAACCCCAGTTCTCACAGTGTGTCTAACACCATTGACGCTTCCTAGCATCCCCAAATAGAGGACACTAGTTAGAAGTTACCAGATGCATGCAGCAACCTTCACATGTTTCTACTTTCCATCGTCATCAATGTGTGTACTAAAACTCAAAATAGGCACAGAAACTTCCAGTTCTACTGCCTTGAATATCATAAACTGAGAATTGAATCCAATTGCCATGTAACGAAACACTAATAAATAGGTTGAATTCAATGTAGTGGGCAAATTGCAGCAGTTACCTTTTCAGTCAAATCAAGCGCTCCGCTGATAATTGTCGTCTCATCATGTGTAAGCTCACCACCTTTCCCAGCCTGAAAACAAGCAAATTCAAAATTTATTAATCAAAAATTTATTAATCAATCACAAACAGAAGATAGTTGGGTAGCTTCACCAATCTTGACATGAACTATTCTGTTAATTTTAAAAAACAATAATAACAATATATAGTAATATACCTCCTGGCTGTGAATGGAAACAAGAGCTTTTAATTGAGCACGCCTAAATAAAGCCTCATTGTGGCCCAATAGGTAGTCCAGAACCTGGAACAAAGTTTATTTAGAAAAAGAAACCCTTGCAGCCTTGCAGGCATGATTAAAACAAATTACAATATAAATGAGAACAAATGGAGCTCTATCACGAGTGAAGACTACAACTGTTTGGAGATTGACAAGAATTTCAGCCAAAAGGCATGCCAATAATATTTCTCATTTGCACACATCATAATGTACAAAACATCTATGGAGACTGATGTCTCATCGAAATATCTTGAGATCATACACTATTAATTTCCATTTCTCTGTTCCCTTCTCAATGATATTATATTGGCTTCCAAAAGCATGCAAAGGAATAACCTCTGTAGGAGAACATACCTTTCCAATTGGATAGGCAACTGGGTAACAGATTATCATCAAAACTCGCACAAGCCACACAAAGTTGGCACCTACAGCGAGACCATATCTACTACAAATTGCTTGTGGAATAACCTGGAACCATAAAATCAAAGACCAAATTTTTAAATTTTTTAAAAAATGAACTTCAAAGTATTCATTGGGCTCAAATGCAAGAAGATAGCAAAATCACATACCTCCCCAAAAAACAGGACGAAAGTTACGGAGAGAATGATGGCAACAAACTGATTGAATAGTTTATCAAGGTATATGGGAAGAGCCTGCAGATTGCAAGTTTCAAAGCCAACAGCTGTTTAAAAGTTAGGAAGGGGTTTACAATCAGTATGAAGTCTAAATACATAATACTAATTCTAAATATCAAGCATACACATTAGATACACACATGCAGACATTCAGCAATGAAAAGCAAAATGCATTTGAAACCAAGTCATTCAAATCTGCCTAATCAATTTTCTGTTAAAACATAGCATTGATTTAAGAAACAACAACTAGTAATTGAATTACCGAACCCTTAAAGAATTATTCACACAAACATACAAATTTAGCACCGGGCTGAAACGAATCGAGTGAGCTTCAGAAGCAATTGAATTACCTCCATGGCAGCAGCATTACAGAGAAGCAGAGTGACGAGAAGCTGGTGCTGTTTCTGAACCACGGGAAGTATAACCGCTGCATAACAATCGATCAAGACAAAGAAAGAGACATCGAGCAGAGAAGTATAAGAGGAATTGAGAAAGGGAGGTACCAGCTTGCTTCTTCTCGGAAGGGGAACCGCTGCGCTGAAGAATCTCGAGGTCGACGAGGCCAAGAGACATGAGGCCAAGGGTGAGACCGGACATGATGCCGGCGAAAACCACCAGGAAGCAGGAGATGCCAGCGTAGACGAACCACCACACCGATCCAAACGGTATTTCGCTCCCAACTACCGCCGCCACAGGGTGCTCCCGAGTCAGCATCCGAGTCACCATTAACGCGCTCACCAAATTCACCATCTTCAATTCTTCTTCTTCCAATTCCCCTTTTTTTGAGTGTGGTGGCGTCAACGTTGGTGATCGTCGTCGTCTTCTTCTTCTTCTTCTAACTGCTGCTCTTCTATGCTCCAAAACAGAGAGGGGTAAGGTACGGTACGGTCTATGGTACCAACCTGTGGGGTCGTGTTAAGCGCTGCAAATAATTGGTGCACGTGATCTCTGGGTGACTCCACGTGGTACAGGTCGGACGGTAATTACGGGCCCATCTTATGCTTGAGCGATCTTGGCCGTTAAATGGCGTGGCTTCCCGTGTGTGGTTCCAGATTCATAATTCATAATCATTGACGCAAGCATATACGACTCATCTATTTGGTGGTTATCGTATAGTATGTCGTAGTAGTTGGTACAACTACAAGTATTCCTTTACCTTACGTTGTTTGCCAAATTCACTTCTCAACTACTCAATCATTAATTAATTTAAGTTATTAAATTGGGAAATTGTCCTATTTAGGAAATGACAAGGACCCATATCCAACTCCCTCACTCCCTCCGCCAAAATATGGAGCGCAAACTTCTTTTTAGCCTATGTTTGCGATCTTGTATATATACACACACATCTGAGTAGACATGTTTTTGCGTTTTGAAACACCAAACATTATAAAATTGATCAATTTATTACTTCAGTTCAGTTTAATTATAAACTTTTTGAAAGAATTAAAGTGGTTAATATGGACTGGTTGCGACACATTGGTCAGCCAAGGCCTAAAACGAAAGATGTCATATCTGTTTTGAATAAACAGGGAAGGTACTCGAATCTTATCGTATTCCAGCATAGAGCCTTTTTGTCTCCATCCAAGATTAACTAACAAGAAGAGGGGAATCTACTTTGTCCCTAAAGTTATGTTCCTAAGCTAAGATGTCAAAAGTGCCAAATATATATTTTTCGATACAACTACCTAAATTGGCACAACCCACCCACCCACGCACTGATGATTAGGCAGCTGTGGAGCTCATAGATAAAAGAAAGAAAGAAAGGAAAAAAAAAAAAAGTGGAGTAAAATTAAAATACAATAATAAAAGCTAAAGCTTTGAGTCATGACGTTGCTTTTTGGTTGTGATTCAAAGTTAGAGGGCGTATGATATGAGATAATCCATCATATTAACGGTAATATGACTTTATATTGATTAGGCAATCGACGTTGACTTGTTTAGTTAAACATAATTACCCGCAATCCAAATTACCTTCAAACATGTACATTGTCCTATGAAGGGTGCCTATCATATAACCTCCACAACCATCACCACCCGTGGGTCCATCCATAGAAGTAGAGTTCATACTACTAAAATTTGTAGGGTTTTGCCATCTTCCAACTTTTAGATGATCCGGCCTTCGCAGTTGTTACATAGATAAACCTGCCATCAACAAACTGCACCGCAAAAAGAGTAGCTCCCAGGTCAACAAAAGTTTAGTAATGGATACCTCTTGCAGTTGGAGATTCAAGCTCATAAAAAAGTCATGCACAGCAAACCTTTCCATTCATCTCTTTCACGGCGGATTCGGCAGACTTCTCCTTCACAAACCAAATGTATGCAAATCCTAGAGACTGTCCAGATTCTTCATCTGTGAGAAGCTTGACTGCAATATGATATCTTAAATCAGTCAAAATGGAATTCAAAGTCCTCTAAAACTCAATACTTTCAAAACATGGAAGTTCCAATTGTAGCAAACATATATAATAATATCTCAGCAAGTAGCCCTCTGATGTCTGAAATAAAGGTTGAATCCAAAATTAGCATGCCAAAACCCAACACAAGAAGGATTTCTCATTACCTTGAGTAATTTCACCAAAACATGAGAACACCTTCATCAAACGTCCTTCAGAGGTTGAAAGGGGAAGCCCTGCATTGGCCCACCATGAAGACTTCAGTATAAGGACTTACAACTGCAAATGGAAATGGAGGAGCTGCCAATCAAGACTAACATTGCAGGCAATGCATCAATCAATAAGAGCCAAACAAAACACATTATCACCATATGCAACAGAACCATATTTATAGAAGATATAGTGCAACACTTAGTCAGACTCACATAATCCATCAATCATTAGATGAGATCCAATAGGTATAGCCCCACATTAAGATCTCATCCAATGGAGGATCATGTGTGAGTCACCCCACGGTATCTCATACAAAATGAATTCAAATAACACAATTCACCAAAGGGTGATGCTCAGATAGTCCCTAGCCAAGCTGTGAAATGCGTAGCTTTGCATTCCAAAATCCTAAGCAACGAAACTCTATCTCAAAGACAAACATGTCTCACTCACACAACAACCGTGGGGAAAATCTAATGTCACCAGGTTAGTTAGAGTTAGTTACACCAGCTCAGCAATGGCACAAGGGGCTGGTAGTTAAGTTAGTTAAGTCTGTTGGCAGCCTTGAATTTCAGCTGCATTTTAAGTTAATTTAGCTTAGATTTCATTTGACATCTTAGTGTAGAGATAGATTGTATACAAGCATAATCAGCTCTTTTTTTTTCTGGAACATAGATATATTTTTTTGTTTTTTGTTTGGACACATTATATGTCCGTTAGTAAGAGTTAAACACTATTCCTTTAAATTCGATATACCACTTGAGCTATTAGCTCTCAGCATTAGAATTTTCATTTGCAATCATTAAGCACTCTAGAGCATTCTCACATTCTCTCAATTTTCGCATCTCTTGGTACCATTTTCACATCTAAAGCAAGCAGTGGTACTAGTAAAATCCCTTTTAACGGATTCAGCCTTCAAGGACAAAAAGAGAACGATACAAATTGAACACAACCAACCTATGTCAAAGGGATATGATTCTGACAAAACTGAGGGATATCCATTACAGATATGAAGCACTTTAGACCGAAAAGTGTTACCTTTGACGAAGATTTTGGTTGAAGAAGGCATATTGCATTGCCATTCAACAGAAGAGCTGGAGCTGGCTCTACAGCAAAACCGCGGAAGAGGCGCGTGGCGAAGCCGAAGAGTGGTAGAGGCAGATATTGAAAATGAAGGAATCTTCGGAGATTTTGTTGGCATTGAAAAAGGTGAAATTCCAAGCTTTGAGGGATGCGGAAGCCATGGAATTTGGGGAACACAGGTACTCCGTGCCATCCCAAACACTCATGCCATGAAAGAGCAGCAGTTTTTTATATGATCCATACCATTTTTTATTTATAATTTTGGGTAATTGCTGCTTTTTGGGCCCAAACACGAACTACAATGCCTATCTTTAGGCTTAGAGTAAAAATGGCCCAAAACTCTCTGGTCCATGTGTAATCGATGCGGGGAAACACTAGGTACTCCTAAGTCCTACAAAAATAATAAATATATAAAAAAAGAGAAGAAGAAGAAGAAGAAGAAAATTAATTTGAAAAGAAAAAATTCCTTTACTTTATTATTTTCATAATTTATAACAAACTTTATTAATATAAATATGTTGGAGAGTTGTTGTTTTTGAGAAAATATACTATGTTCTTATTAACTCGGATAAATAATTTTCATTTTTTTTAATAACATAATCTCCTTTCTTTTTTGTCAAAATTTTACATTGTCTATATGATTTCATATTATTAATTATTTCCTCCGATTTCTTTTTCCTTTAACGGAAATAAGAAAACTATAAAGTCAATCTACAATAAAATAAGCTAGTGGAAGGAAGTATTATTGTTGTTATACTATATATATATATATATATTCTTATGGTGTTGTTTAATGTTAATATTATCATTAGGAAATGGACTCCTCACATGTGATATTTCATTACCGATTCTTTTCTATTATGTGTTTTTATTGGATCTCATTATCAAGATCAATGGTAAAAAAATCATACATGACTAAGTCATAGTCAAAATTTTCACTTAAGATAATTTATTATTCCCTTTTATGAAAAGATATATATCAAGGTCAATTTAACATGAGATAGTCACATTAATAAAAATAAATAAAAATATAAAGATGACCTTCTCAACTTCATTTTTAAAATGAGAGGATATTAATCCTGCATTTAACTTGCCAAATCAAAAAATAAATAAAATTTTAAAAAATAATAATCTGTTCACATGTGCGGCCAGGACGGATGGTCATGATAGCAAAATTAGTGAAGCTCATGAAATCTTGTTCTCCATTGAAATTTTTCTCTAATTAATCATATCAAAACTTAGTTAGCGTATGACAAAGATTCACAAAATCCCACAACTCAATCCGATAAAAGATCTTAGAGGAATGTAATAATGCCTACGTATCTTCTTCCAAAGTTTTCAAAGATTCTCATCTATGTTGAAAACAAAGAAATTATGAAGGGTATGAAAATCAAAGCAGGCACACAAGAGAAAAAGACTTTAACAATTGTTCGCACCTTCATTGTTTTCACGTTTTCAATTATATATATACAAACACAAATCTAATACGACCCGAAAGATTTGCAAAGAAATCCAAATAAATTTCCAAAATGATCATTTCAAAAGAATATAAATGAATTACATCTATGTGAATAGCACTAGATCCACCTAAGATAACATGTCAAACATTTTAATTAAACCACAAGGTCTAGCATAGTTTGCATTTAGCTAAATTTCGAAAGTATTTAGTAAGAGGTTTAATCCTTAATAGTGTATGAAAAAAATTTCATAGTCAACACTAAAACCCTTTTTAAAAGTCTATAGTATAAGAAGATTAATCATTATTATCAATAGCTTATACGCTAAACTAAAAAAACATGTCAAACATTTTTATGGTAGATATCTAACTCTAAGCTTATAAAATAGTAGTCATTTTGGTATTAGTTAGTTAAAAGATTCCAATGCTCAACCTCCAAAACCGTGTCTCTCTCTCTCTCTCTCTCTCTTTGAATCTCCCAGCTAGCAAGAGCTACGCGTTTGTAATAAGTTAGTTGTGACAATATGAATCAGCTAACGTGGACTGTATAGGACAACTACCACACCCACTCTTGCTAAGGTCGCATCGCACGCTACGAAGAAAGACTCATCAAAAAGCCTACAAACTTTGCCATAAAATAAAACAAAATAGGAGCTAGGCACGGACAAATTAAATGTAGACGGGGGAAGGTTCGAATTAATTGACTAGAGTTGCATATACATTAGAGAGAAGTGGACAAGGAGACAGGGAAGGAAAGAAACGCTTAATTTAATTTTGGAATCAAGCTAGTCATAAAAGAAATTGAGCTGACCCAGACACAAAAAAATTTGGCAGCTCTTACCACACTTTTTTGACGCCGAATAATTTGTTTGTCTTGGCAATAGGACATGCACACGTGCACCCTTCATGCATGGTAGATGATATGATCTAATGATCATGTATTTATAGAAGTGGTTAGAGGGTCACATGTCAAGAGAAGAAGTATGTGTGTACTTACGTATGCATTAATTTTCAATATGATATGCTAAGAAATGATGGCACCGTCGGTTGTTCATCATAAGAAACTGCTCAGAAACAAAATGCCGGTTTCAATAAGAGTTCATCCTGCTCTTCCGATAAGATCCAATCTACGTGCCCAAATATGCCTCCAAAGTGTCACCTACTACTGCATAGTGGCAATTTTATGGTCAATTTTGTGTGGGTTTGCCTATCGCTGTTGAGTTTCGGTGGAATCGGGTGAAATTTCTTTGTTATACTTCTTTTATCTACTTTGGTATTTCGTATATTTTTGTCAAGAAGTAGTAATATTTATTGGAAGAAAAAAAAAGTATTTCATTTGTCCACAAATAAAAGTCTTTTCAGTAAAAAAAGATGTCAACAAATATTTATCATTTTAAAATTTTAATGTAACATTAATTATTTATTTTCATGTTTTATCATTATTTACTACAAAGATAAAATTTAATAAAAAGAATTTGAAAAAAATGAAAAGGATAAATTTGTTAAGTTAATATAAATATTTTGGATACTTGTATAATATTAATGATTTTTTTAATAAATATGTAATAACTTTAAAAGACTCTTATTTGTAAACAAATAGAGTATTAAATTTTGCAAGTCAGTAATAATAATCGACCCATTAATTAGGCCCAAAATTACATTAACACGCATTAATTAGCAATAGTATGAAAAAATGGTGTAAGTTGTGGATCCTCATATTTGATCCCATCTTTTCAATCAATAACAAAAACGGAAATGCTGAATCGCACGACAATCCTTGCACGAAAGGATGTGCGACTGATTGCAACCGTTTATTTTCAACTCATTTATCACTTTTTATTTTTAATTACCATAACATAGAAAGAGCCACGGTTTGATTTGTAGTCGCACGTTTTTGTATGTCAAAGTTGTGGAGCTAAAAAGCATAGCTCTAATAAAAACAACACACGATCAAGGTAAAGTCACTAAAATTAGTATAGTAATGAATGATTTAAATAGTATGCATGAGATTTAAAGTTTAAACTTTATTATGATTAATATAATTTTTAAAATATAAAAAAAATATTACGTCTGGTTGCTTGGGACAAAATTGTGTCATGCATGTTAACCTAAGACGTAATAATTTATTTAGGCCAAAAAAAAGATGTAATAAATTTAAGTACGTACGTGAATAAAAGGAATAGTATATTGTCATTTAGTACAGCAACATATATAATGAACATGTCTACATTGTCATTAACGATGGACCCTTTGATTTTTCTTCTGTCGCCTATCGATCAAGTAATGGTTGCACTATCGCATTGACCACCGATTCGATGATCATTTGAGGGACGAAAGGGATTCTTAGAACCTAAATATCTCAATCAAACTTTAACTATCTTGCCATATATCATTAAGGACTATTGACTGAAGAGGATAAGTCAACAACGGAGTTAAATGGAAGGACAATTGCAAGGTACACTGCCTCTCTTTCTGTGTCTCTATCTGCGAATGCATCTCTTTCTTTGTGTTTATTTGTGGCTAGCGTTTTTCACCATTTCATATTCACAAATCGTGACTAATCGACAAAGATATTTTGTCCATGCTTTGTTGTTGCATATTGTTATTTATAACTAGGAGTAGCGCGGGAGTAAATTTTGTTTAATGAGAAATGATATTTTAACAACTAAAAGTGTTAATAACTCAATTAATGACATTTATAAATGTGTGAAATTTATTATAAAGATAGAAAAAAAATGAACATAATAGATTTCATATTTTTTTGAGTATGATTATTGAGTTGTTAATTAACCCTTTTGATCATTCAAATAATATAACTCATTATGCTACTTTTAGTCTTTGTGTATGTTGAAGATGTAATTAAGCGCACCAAGTTGATTGATCTAATGAACTCACAGATTCAAATTAACCCAATAAATTTGATTCGGATGAGTAGTTCATTAATTTTAAGGTAGAACAAAATCAAATCAATTATTGTTGATTTAGCTTTGGATTTATAATTTTTTTAGCCCGATGACTCAAACATCTAACTCAATCACCCGGTAGAGTATTTTTTTTTT
>QANU01011901.1:1985366-2079550 GCA_003254905.1 Nissolia schottii
AGTTCCCAAATCCTAAATCAATAAATCCTACAATCGTCAAGATCTATCAACCTAGAATTAACCCTAACCAATAACATGCAATCGCTATATTATTAATCACAGGCGGAACAAATCATGAATAAACATTAAGCACAAGACCTCGAATTAATCCTAATCTAGAGTTACCGCATGCAAGATATTAAGAAACTACTCCTCCATGGGTGGAGGATAAAAAATCATAATAAATAAAGACAAGAAGAGAGTATAGAATAATGGAGAATTGAAATAACAAAACCTGAATAGAAGAACGAAAGAAATTCACAAATAGTTGGGAGCTTGCTTTGTCAATGCGAGCGCCCCAACAATCCTTGAAGAACTAAGTACTACTAACATAAACCTAAAGTGCACAAAATAAAAGAGAAAAGTGCAGAAAATAAAAGTGGAGGCTGAGTATGAAGTTGTCTCCAAGTTGTTAAGAGAGGATGTCTATTTGTAGAGCATTGGCACAAAGTGGGTGTAAATCCCGCACTTTCAGCACAGCAGTTAGTAAAATAGCGATAACTTCGGCTACAGATATCGGATTGAGGTGATTCAAATCTCCAATTAAAGCTAAGAAATAGATCTACAACTTTGTAGTTGAAGTAAAATCGAAATTCAATCTCCATCTTGGCAAAAAGTCCGTGGCAAAGTCAGCATTAAAAAAATCCTCAGCAAATCTTTGACCAATTCTTTTTGAATTTGAATTTAATCTTGCATTTATTGGTCCAGATCTTCTCTTCAAATCTCTTCTTTAAAATTTATATCTTATCAACTCTCCTTTAAATCTTCAATGATCCCCTTTACAATTTATTTTCTGCAATAAAAATAGAAAACTAAAAAAGAACAAAAGAAATCTACACATTAAATTCTGAGATGAAAAAATAGTGCTCTAAATTGCATTTTTTGAAATTTATCACAAAAGAGGTTAATGTGCAAAATATATTAATTAATCATTAAAATCACACATTTTTAGTATGCAATGTTCAATTATAGAATAATAAAATAGGATACAAAATCCACCTATCACAATGTTTGCTGCCAATTGCGTTTAAAGAACTATCGAAGAACGTGTTGAAACCTCTGAGTGAACTAAGTCACTTCTTCAAGTCTTGTGCTCATCCACAGTTAATGTTGAAGACCTCCTACTGCTGGAACACAACATTTTGATCATCCTCTGCGAGCTTGAAAGATTGTTCCCTCCTGGTTTTTTTGACGTAATGGAACATTTGCCTATACACTTGCCTTATGAAGCTCGCACGTGTGGTCCAGTTCAGTATAGGTAGATGTATCCATTTGAAAGATGCATGAGAGTCTTCAAGAGAACCGTTAATAATAGAGCTCGAGTTGAGGGGTCGATATGCGAGGCATTCTTGACAAGAAAAGGAATATTAGATTACTCCCTATGTGTTTTGGGGGGTCGAACCGTTAATATTAGATTACTGGTTGAACGCACAAGAAAAGGAAGCAACCCACCTATGTGTTTTGCTCAACTGTGAAGAAGTACTCCCTTACTATGAGTAAGTTCGTTTCATCCATTCTTAATATACTTTATTTGATTAACATACATTTTAATTCATCTCTTACCGTTAATGCATGTTTTCAGGATGTTTTAACGAGAATTTGGTGACCATTGCACCGATCAAATGTTTCCTTCATGGTTTGCAAATTACGTATGTGTTTAACGGTTTTATGTTATATACTTTAACCAACCAAAACAGTTCCCTATCATAAGCAATTAATAACTTACTTTCACCATGCATTTTTTTAGGTGGGTAGTAATTTTAGTAACGACAGTAACTTGATGAGTTTGTCATGGGGACCAGTGAACAAAGCGATTAGCTGGCCCATTTATTTTGTTAATGGTACAAGTTCTACACACATAAATGGGCAGCTAATCAAAAGACAGACAACAGTGGTGTTTGTGTCAAGGGTGAATATTCTAATATTGATGAAACAAGCACTGATTTCTACGGAGTGCTTCAAAAAATACTTGTATTGGAATATAAACACAATGGCCCATTTAATCACATTGTTCTTTTCTTCTGTCATTGGTGCGATCCTTCACCAAATGGAACACGAACTTATCCGGATTACTCTATTACTGAGATTAATCATGCAAGGCGTTACAACAGGTATGATCCATTCATCCTTGCTGTAAGAGCAAAGCAAGTATACTATGCTAGCTATCCAGGAGCAACTCAATCAATTTGGGAAGTTGTGATCAAGAGCAAACTGAGTGGCTGCATTGAGTTGGATGACATGCAATCAGCTGAGCAATCATCGAATGATCAACCATATCAAGTGCCAGACCCAATCCTCTCAATAATTGGCGTTCACACAACAGATACAATCGCATTGGTAGCAGCAAACGACGAACCAGAGATACTTCAACTTTCTAACATTTATCAACAATCAACTGGTGACGTCGACGGTGATGGGGAAGAAGAAGAAGAAGTAGAGGAAGAAGAAGAAGAAGAAGAAGAAGAAGATTTTGACTCAGATCTAAATTCTGAAAATGACGTTGATAGTGTCTATTATTCATCATCAAACTAGCTGCGATTTGTATTTATTTAAATAATTTAAATATTATATTTCTTTCGTTATACAAAAACTTATTGCCTTGTGGTTTTTAATTGTTCTATTTTTCGTAACCTTTTCGGTATTAATTGCTTTATTTCAAAATTAGTTATTAAATATAAATGTATGTATATTAATAAACTAAAAAATTTAATTACAATTATTTATTAATAATTTTATATGATTTATTAAATTTGAATTTCTATAAATTTTCCGTGTTAATTAAGGGTTTAGGGTTTATAAATTAATTAAATAAAATATAAATTTTATATATTTATGAATAATAGGGTATAAATAATAAAATGAAATTAAAATTATTTAATAATATAATTAATTATTAAAATTTTATTGAAATATATAATAATTATTTTAAATAAATAATTATAACCCTAAATTTTTTAAACAATTAATTTAACTGTTACCGTCAGAATGTAACCGACGGAAACAATATTAAAATAATGCTATATTCACCGTCAGTTAAATACGCTGGTAATTAATGAATAAAATATTATTATAATTACCGTCATATATCACCAGCATTAACACTTTCAATTAGTTACGAAGTTAGCGTCGGTAAAGACCAACGGTAATCGATGAATTAAATATTATTATATTTACCGTCATAGATAATCGGCGGTGATAGGCTAAAGTTGGAACGAAATTAGCGTCGATTAATGCCAACAGTAATCAGCGAATAAAATATTATTATATTCACCGCCGTAGATAACCGACGGTAATAGGCTAAAGTTGATACGAAACTAGTGTCGATTAATGCCAACAATAATGAACGAATAAAATAGTATTATATTTACCGTCGTTATGTAACCGATGATAATACGGTTCAGGTTCGGTCACAATTGAACCGGTTACCGGCGGTTGTATCCGCCGAAAATTAGCGTCGTGCTTGCAGAACCGACGGTAAGTTGATTATCATCGACCACTTAACCGTTGGCTGGATGACCGACGATAAGGCCATTTACCGACGATGACCACCTAAATTACTGACGGTAATATCGACGGTAATAGTCATTTTCCTAGTAGTGTTTTTATTTTTTATATTACTTTTTAAAAGTAGAAAATAATATATTTTTTAAATTTTTATGTTGGTTATCTATATAATTTATTATTTTTTAAAAGTTATTTTTAATATATATCTAACTTTTTGATAAACATTTTGAAACACAAAACAAATATTTTTTATTGTATATTTAAATAAAAATAAGTTATGATGAATATTTTCTAATTCCTAGCTATTGGCCGACGGTATATTTTTTTTTTTCTGCGGGTGTTATGAATTATATGTAAGGTTATCAAACTCGAGAGTTTGAGTAAACTTGTGGAGCCTCCGTAAACTCAGATCGTAAACTCGTACGAGTTTACCTATTATTAAAAATATATTTAAAAAATATTTTAAAAAAACTATTATGCTACAAAAATATATTTAATAAAACTTGAAATTCATAAATACTTTTAACTCCATAACAAAGCACAAATAAAGATGAAATATATGAGTTCTAAGTTCAATTCATACATAATACATAAGACATATGTTTGAACCAGAACATATCCTCCTCCACTTAAACTTAATGACAAGCAAAATCTATCAACAAAAGAAAGAGGCAGTGTGTTGAGCAACCAACATAGCAAATGTATATAAAGAACAAAGTCACTCATTCTTGATAAAAGTAGCCTACTTCGAGCCGACAACAAAGAATTCAGTGATGACTTCGAGGGGCATGCCCTTTGTTTCTGGAACCTTCAAGAACACAAATATCTAGGAGATAACACACACAACAGCATAAACAGAGCGAGCATGTGAAAATGATGTCTCCAATCCAAAACACTAAAGCACAGATAGGGATGCAGAGGCCATGCACCATGGTAGGAAAGATCTCTGAGCAAAGGATGAAATACATACAATGGATTAGCGACGGGCACGATGGCACAACGGAGCATAATTGCAAGCGCAACTGTGAATGACAACTCTGAAATACTCAGACGACCTAAATCTAAAAACTCAGAGACGTGCAAATCGACGTCGTTTTGCTTGTTTTGTCCTTAAAAAAAACCAACTATGGTAAACTCGTGAACTTGCCAGTAAACTCGCAATTTTTATGCGAGTTCAACCGAGTTTACCCAGAAACGAATTTACATGCGAGTCAGCTCGATTTTACTACCTAGGAACGTAAACTCGTACGTTTACGAGTTAACACGCGATTTTGATAACCATGATTATATGTACATTAGAATTATTCTCTTAAACTAAACAATGCAATGGCAAAAGTATAAAATGTGTTGAATATTAGGCAGTGAGAGGCTAATTAAAATTGGAGAGATTTAAATTAATGAATTATATAAAATATAAAATGGTTAAACGTTCTATTTTAACTCAAAATCTTAAGATTCTCAAAGTGTAAGACTCAATATTCGTACACGCTTACCTCAACAAAAGCTTTGCATACTCATAACAAATAATGTTCATGAATATTTGGTACCACATTTCGAGCACAAACACGCATCAGTTAGGCCAACATAACTTAGGTGCAAAAATTGTGAGCAAATATATACTTAAAATCACTTGTTGGCTATAAAATGGTGAGAGAGAACTCAAAATTGAAGAGATTTAAAGTGAAGGGCATAGTGACACACAAAAAGGTTAATCATTACATCTTAATTTAAAATTTTAAGGTAATAAATTTATGAATTTTTTAAAATATATATTTTTGACTCAGTATAAATTTCATTAATGTGAAACTTTAACATTCACGTTTAAAACATAAAAAAAAGAGTAATAAATGAATTAATCTTTTTTTTCAATAAGCAAATAAGGCTCAACTCTCAATAGAGTAGAACATTTAGGATACATCGAATCAAATAAAAACGAAAAGACACAAACACAACAAATACAAAACTCGAATTTGTAAGATGCTATGCCAAAGTCATTGCATATTACTCCCTAGGTTTCCAATTATAATCCATTTTGGTTTTTTAGTTTCATTAAGAATTTAATGTATATTGACACAATTATATTCAAATGCATTAAATTGTATGCATTGAATTGTCAATAAATTTAAAAAAGTAAAAGAGATTAACATTGAGAAACAGACGAAGTAATTAATTTAAAACTAGTTAAATGACATAGCTTTAGGATTCTATTGTTGTCATCTTCTTTTTTCTCCTAAATGTTTTGTTTTCCTTTTGACGTTATTGTTACTTTTTGTTCATTCAAATAATAAGATAAATATAAATATTAATTTTGTGATTATATTTTGAAAATATTAATATTTGGATTATTTAATAAAATAATTTTTTATGTTAAAAAATCATTTATCTTTCTTCACCTTAAACAATTTAATAATAGTACTTAATTTACCTTATCTTATACAAATATCTTAAATAGATAGTTGAAGCGAAAGAAATAAATAATAACTAGATCATAATAATTAAATTTTGGCCTTTATGATTACAAAACCATTATTATCCTCTCCCGCATTAGTTGGCCTTTTCCCTTATAAATTAACCACAAACTTAATTAAATATTTATGAAATTGATATGATTCCCCACCCCTTTTTGGGTTTTGGTCTGGGTTAACCTGTCTAGAAAAATTTCATGAAATTGATACATTTAATCAATCCACATTTCATATTACCTGGCAGTGTTCATAACACTTGGGATAGAATAGAATTTTCCTTTTACATTTTGTGTCGCGTTATGTTAAATTGATTTTTGAAATGACAAGATATTCTCTTTGAGTAACTGATGAGAGAGGTTTCTTCTAATCAATTTAGAATTTTACCGTGGTAGAAATGGCTCTATAATAATTATATATTTTGAAAAATATAAATAAATAAAATTTGTTTTAAGTTAAATTGCAATGTTTACCCTACTCTCTAAATCGGAAATTATGGTGAATCACGTTATTCGCACACTTAAATTCAGCGCTATGCTGTACTTTGGCGACCTTCTTTCTATTCTATTCTGTTTGTCTTGAGGAATACAAATCTTAAGATCTGACATACTCATGATTGAATTCTTGGATCAGCATATGTTCGATGGACTTCTTTTGATTACAGATGTAACGTTATTGACATTAAAATCGGTAAAAATTTTAGTCACTAAGTTTCGATTCAATCGTGGCCTATATATGCCCACTAGCTAGAAAAGATAGATGATTAGTGATGCATGTATGTAGTTTAAATTTTTAAAGAAAGTCCTATCCAATGTAACTTACACGATTCTTTCTATTTTCATTATCACTAGTCTTCAATTTTTAAGTGTACTTTCAAATAAAAAATAAAAAATTTATGTAATTATTACCAACATGGAAATCTTACATAAGTAACGGGCGAAACATCAAAATAACTGATAATATTGAAGTCTGTCGTTTACAGGAACAAGGACCATACTACGCCAAAATGCTGCCATGTCGAATGGGTTACGTTTATTCATAGCTCCGTACAACAAAATTTTGGAAATTAATTTCATTACATTATTGTTAATACTACTACGAATTATCCATAAGTCTCCACGTGTTGTGTTCCCAGTTTCGGTCGCACGATGGAAGTGTGCGCGTATTAATTTTCTCAACTTATAAGAATCTATGAAGAGCAATAACAGATAATGGTAACAACAAAAACACACAAGAGAATAGACACAGATATTTAACATGAAAAACCTTCTCAATGTGAGAAGTAAAAACCACGGGCACAAGCCAGTCAATCAAGCAAAATAAGGGTACAAGAGAGTCTCAAATCACAACACAAATCGTGCTCAATATTCAGCCAAAGAACAAGGCAGGAATGATATAATAAAGAATAAGAAAAAAATCAGAAAAACCAAAATCGCTACTGCTGTGCACGGTCAATTTCTCACTGCTCAAGCAACTTCTCAACGATCCCACCGTCCAGATTAAATTACCACGTGTTTCAAACCTACTGAAAAAATTTCAGTCCGATCCAACGGTGAAAGAAGCGGTGGTGGCAGATCTAAAATTGCTGCCCAGAAAAAAATGTTTTCTATTATCTTCTCTCTTTTCTCTTCTTAGCTCTCTCGATACCCCAAAAATTGACCCCTCTCCCCTCTTAAGTGAAAATAGTGAGTTTGCATATATTGAGTCTTTCTCTACATAGGAAGGAAGCCCAAAGCCTATATATTCTGTCCTATGGCACGAGAGGGTTTATTAGGTCAATGGAAGGTGAGGTTAGAGGTGGTCCTTAATTAATTAGGGTTGACACTTCCTATAGGGCCATTAACTTTATTTCGAGACTCCGTGAGACCTCCTCGTTTATGTGTTTAGCTCAATTGTGAATATATATATATATATATATATATATATATATATATATGTATATATATATGTATATATATATAATCCTGTTGCCACTTGCGACCATCACAAAGTTGAGCATACTTCACAGCAGGATAAAAAGGTTATTTGGTCATTTTCACGTGTCATGCGGAGTATTTACTCCTTCTCGTTGCATTAAATATGGATTTTTTAAATGAGTTTTTTTTTTTNTATGGTTACACATATAAATTTTTCATAAAAGCTGTTAAATTGAAAATTCTTATTACGTAGATTATACTTACAAACTTTCATATTCATTCAAAAATATTTGTCTTGGACTATATTTTAAGTCATAAATATCTTTTAAACATATTAAAAATATGAATTATTTTATTACATTTTTTTAAAAAAAATATTGTTAGACCAGTACTACAAGTAATTATAATTCATATTGAAATAATAAAAATTACTTTTATGTAAAATTATTGGGTGTTACAGGAATACGACTAGGCTCTTTCAGAATATCCATACCCAATTTATTAAATATTTATATGATACTATTATTTAGCAATATATGTAATATGTGATATTTTATTCACATTATTATGTTTATTCAAAATAATCATTCAAAATTTGTTTTTGGCAATTTAAAACTGTTTTTGATACTTTATATATCACTACATTTCTACTGAGTGATGATAGCACACACTTGGAATTATTTATTAAAATATTTTTATTTTTTAATTTCAAAATTCCAATGCATCTTAAAAAGCTATTTGGTAGAGTAAGTATATCAAAACTTTCTCTTGGAATAAATAGAACCGCACCCTTCAAAGATAATGGTTAAATAAGTAAAAGTATAGATCCTCATCCATCTAAAGGTTAAAAGTAATGCAAAGTCATGCTAGCTAGCAAAAATCTAGCACAAAAACTATTTTTATTTCAGTGTTTTTTAATTTGGAGTTTGGTTGCGTGACATTTTTGCTTTGACTTCTTTTCACACATATCATAATAAGCTATTCTAAAGTAAAACAATTAATGCCTTGTTAGGACGTGGAGAAAAAAAAGGAGAGAAAATAAAATAAAAAAATGTATTTTCTCTTTATTTAATTGAATGAAGAAAAAATAAAAAAGAAAGAAAATAAAAATTTCATTAAAATTTATAATAGTGTATGTCCTAAAATATATTGTTAGGTAACTCAGCTAAATGAGATATCACATACCTAAAATGTTTTTCTTTGAGCAAGTCTTTGATGGTGATTTTGCATGATTGATATTGTCACGCTGAGAGTGATACTTACAAGCTCACTTTGACGCTCTAGTTAATGTATGTAGGAAGTCAGTAAATGTAATATCATAATTTGTTTGCCTTGACTAGTTTGTGTCCCGTATGTATTTAGGTACGTAGAGATTCGACTGTTTGTTGATTGATAACACATTCGCTCTAATCATGAGCTTTATGTCAGAATGGTTACGTTGCATAAGTCATGATGAACTCTTTATTGTATTTAACACCATGTCAATTGCTTCAAATGAAATCTACCTGTTTGAGTTGGTTTGGGGCCGAGATAAAAATATCTTACCTTTTGGGCCAAGATCCTTATAGCATTGTGTGATTGGATTACCCATGTTTATTGAGCTATTGTTAAAGAGACTCGACAGTTCGGATTTAGGTATTTAGATTTAGTCCGTAACAGTATATAAACATGTTATTTTTATTTAATTTCTAAATAATTTATATAACTTACATAAACAATACATTTCAGCATCTATGTAATTTAGACCTAATTAAGCGTGATTATGTTTTCTGGTGCTGAATTAAAAGTGTGATTATGTAGTTGCATACTTTTATTTATATATATATATATATATATATATATATATATATATATAGAGAGAGAGAGAGAGAGAGAGAGAGAGAGAGAGAGAGAGAGAGATGATTAATGATATTGCCAAATTGCATGAATATTTTTTCCTGCTTAATGGAGCACTTAGTGAGCTTCAGGACGGATTTGCATTTAATTGTACTCTAATTAGAGTATATAAAAACAAAGCGACAAACACTAAAGGTTGCCCGTGTTTTTTTTTTCTTATATACACTTGTCAGAAATTAATCTCCATTACTTTGCTTAAAAAACTATGAGAAAATCAACATCATGTAATCACGAGTCTAAAGCACTCAAGTGAGTGAACCGGTCATGATACCATGCTAATAATCATTAGGAGCATAATAATTTAAGTTATCTACGGGTACCAACTTGTTATAAACTTTGAGCTAGATATTGTGCCACACACACAGTGAAAATTGAGTTGAAATTAAGTAGAGTGCCTTAGCACAAAAGAATTAATAAGAGAAACAAAAAAGAACTATGATTCGTGTACGTTCTTATATTAATTATTTTATATTTTTTTAAGAATCATGTATAAACCAACTTAGTATTAAATAAATTTATGCAAAATAAAAAGTGCATGTTTTGGAAACAAAATTCATATTTACATAATTTTGTCCACTTAATATTACCCCTATATAAAAGAGTTAATTGTTTTCTTATGATTATGATTGATGGTGGGGTTTTATACATGAGTGAGCCAAAAAGTTGCTTTGTTTGTATTTCAAATTCAAAATGGTAGTCGCACTAAATATAGTGAGAAGAGATATAAAGCACACCATAAATTTAACATCTCTATAAGGCTTCTCCAAAGCTAGATTATTATTGTTTTGTTATTCAAATACTAATGATCAATGCCACAAACTAATCATTACTCCAAAATTTTATTGGGGGCGTGAAATATAAATATTACATTAGCAATCTCAGGTAGATGCGCTTTCTTTTAAAGCTTGTTAATGCGATTTTTTTTTATGGGTTTCTCTCATCCTTTGCATCATATCTTTATACTTCACGTGCGCAGAGAGAGATAGAGACATATAAAACAGCAATTGATGTACGTATTATTTTATAAAAATTTTGTTTTTACAATTCAACACACAAATACATCTAGGCAACTTCATTTGAATTGGAAGAGAAAAAGTGAGTCATGCCGAATGAATAGTTTATACGCAATTGTGTGTGCGTGCAATGACTATAATAGTGTGAGTCAATAGCATTGCGCAACGATATAGTGTTTTCACTAGTTCACTCACACCCCCACCAAGTCAAAAAGCATTATGGTTAATTAATTTGGACTTCTGAACTTTTGGCGTCAAAGTTACTATATATGATCTGCTGGGGTCTAGGGATCAATCCTCGGCGCAAAACCAAAGCGGAATTGAAAGGCAATCATGGGCAATTATATATAAAGTCAATAATGGACCAACATATATAGTATTGGTGGGTAAGAGTTCAGAAACTTTAAACATGTTGTCCTGGACTTGATTTTAAAATTTATGTGTATACAAACTTTTTTAGACAAAGTTTTAGGAAGATTGAACGAACATGTGTTGGGCAGTCAAGTTAAGAAAGGATTAAAGATTTTTAGTAGAAGAGAGTGTTGAAATTAAGTTTAGAACATGTTCTTTATAGCTTAGACTTAGAGTGAGTTTTTTATATAATATTTTGAATGATTATTGCAATGCCAAAAGTTGAACACCTAATAATGACTAGGTGATAACTGTCACAATGATAGTGATGAATTTGATTAATTATTGAGCCAAACTATTGTAAAAGGCCTGTGTTAATAGAATAAATAACTGGTAGTCGAATATGACAGAATTTAATGTGGACCATCAACCTTTATTAGAAGCTAGTCATGAGAGTCAAGAAACTCTTCCAACCTAAAAAAATGTGTGTAGATGGCCACAAGGTTGTCAAGCTCGAGAGTTTAAGTAAATTCGGGGAATCTTAACAAACTCGAATTGTAAACTCGTATGAGTTTACATACGTAAGAAATATGTTATAAGCAATATAATTAGGAACTAAACTTGATTAAATGTTGTATTTATAATTGAAAGTGAATAATGTTAACTTTAAATTAAATTAATGAAAGAAATATCATAAAATATATCTTAATGCATGACACTTAGTGGTTATGTCATACTTTATTCAGTATCTATATTATTTTATAATTCAATAAAACATAACTCAATTATGATAAATATATGAAATTAGCTAAATAAACTCAATATATATTATCTAATGTGAACAAAGTTAGGTAAGTATCTAACAAAATTACACAATTTGTACATTTTAAGGTAAATTCGTAAACTCGTAAACTCGCTAGTAGAATCAAGAGTTTACTTAAACTTGCACGAGTTTACCAAAAAAAGTTTACATAAGTGTTAACTCATTTTGTATAGTAAAATCGTAAACCCGTAAGAATTTATGAGTTAACTCGAGAATTTAATAACCATGGATGACCCATATGATTGAAGGAGGGTTTGGTCCACAAGCCCCTTCCATATAAGTTAAGAGTAATACCGACATAGTCTGTGATAATGTTTAAATAATTTAATTTAAAATCTTATCTATCTATCTATCTATTTATTTATCTATCTATCTATAGACCAGTCGATCCACAACAATGGGTGTGTTTCAAACAAATATATCATGATCTACGCAAATGATTGTATTCGAGAAACTAGTCTCTTACTTAACGACCGAGTAATACTATCATAAAGAAGAAAAAGAAAAGAAAAAGTCAATAATGGGATTTCATCGATCTGGCTAAAATATAGTGTAGATATGGTAGCCACAAAGTATCGACCCGTGCTAAAAACCCATTATATATAGTTGTAGTATTATGATGATGATATAATAATGAATGACTTTTTAAGAGGGCATATTTACATTAATGTATACAGTATTGAATGGGTTGTTTTGTTGATATTTGAGCCACTTATAATTTCTTTCGACCCCACAATTGTTCAGTGCATTCGTCCTAACTAGAGTTCCATTTTTGCAACCTGCCATTTCCGTCTCTGCTCTGTTTTTATATATATAAACTACTTCAATAGTTGTAGATCGAACCTGGTTTAACCTTAAAGAATAGTAGTAGAATAGAATATCACAGAACTCATTGACAAGAGGATATTTGTGCTTAATAAGGGGCATTTTTGATGTCAAGACTAATAGATTCGTTATGTATACTTATTTTATATGAAACACACTGTTAATTTATATCTCATTTACTATTATATTATTAGTATATAAATTTTAATAAAACTCAAATTTTTGAATTGACATGATTTCTCGTATAAAATGAATTTAAATATCACAATTCTAAAATGGAAGAACAAGGAAAAACAAATATGCTTAAACTCTAACCATTTAAACGAATCTTGCGGTGCTCTGTAGTATTTATATGTCATTGTCAACGCCATTGGTCATGTGCAAAGGAAATAAAAAAGGTCTAATTCATGAAAAATTTTATTAGGTGCTTAATTATAAGCGACAAGTAGATCAAACCAGTTATTTGTATATCTGTTATTAGAACTTGGAGTAATGTTTGATCAATGGCTTATGCAGACGAATTGCTTAAAGTCAAAGTGGTGCTGAAATTTATTTCAGCCTCAAATTAAAATTTTCCAAGGAATTCAGAACGTCCTATAATATAGTATTTAATTAATCCAAGTAACGGCTTAATTACACTACGTGGTGACTGGTGAGCCAAGCCACGCTTAAAGATTAACTTCGCTATTGTTCGATAACACGTTAATTACTCATTTATCTTTAGTATATGTTTAATACTCCTTTCATCCATTTTTTGTTATCGTTTTTCAAATAAAAATTTATTCAAGATTAATTGTCATTTGATTAAATTAAAGAAGTATTAAATGTGTTTTTTACACTTATACCCTTATTATTTATCATACTTTTCATAACACTTAATAACTATAATATTTATTGCTTAATTTTAATTTTGTCTATGCACTCTATATTTTCTCTATCTTAATATCAATTAAATGATTTTTAAAATTGTGTGTTTTTGTCAAAAATAACAATAAAAAATGGTCAAAAGGAGTACTAGAGTTTTTTTTTTTTTTTTTTTATAATTCATCAAAATGCAGGCTATGCTGAAGATTGTGCTGTCACTGCTGCCTCCTACTGGGTTATTTTTTAACCTAAATATTTTTTTATATATGTAGTTTTTTGACATCATTCTACTTAACATGTAAGTGATGAAGTCTTACTATAGCAATGAACCAAGTGAAAAGCATGAGTTTATGTAGTTTTTACTATAGTTTTTAATATAGCTAACAGTCTTATTATACCTAACAATGAAACAAGTGAAAAGTCTTAACAATAGTTTATAATATTTTTTTAGGTAGTTTTTAGAAATCATTCTACTTCATAAGCTCGTATTTTAAGGATTTGGATTAAAATATAGTGTTTAACGGCTATTGAAGTTTTTTGCTAAATCCACTAGTTCATATCTCTTAATATTGAGTGAACTTCAACGTAAGTGTAACTGTTTTAAAGTTGTGACAAATAATTGTCACCGTAATTTTACTCAATAATCATTACATGACCATCCTTAAGCATGGTACGTTTCTATGTAGTGTGCCTAACTTGCCAGTCCAAACTCATACTCTAGCTAGACATTTTAGGTCTTCCTATATATATTAGTGCATATGATAATCAGGTTTCCATTAAGTAATGGTCACCTTTAATTACACAATGAAGATAAACACTTGAGAAAGTAGCTCATTCAATTCTTTCTTTAAAGGTATAGCATCCAATTTTCCGTTATAAAGCCTTAATATATTGTTATTACATTAAATGGTAAGAGGAAGGTAGGTCTCTGTGTCTGTCCTTTATGTTTTGTTAAAATTAATTAGATGAATTCGGGTGTGAATGTGATGCGAGTCCAGTATAAGAAAATGGGGCGGACCCACGTAAATATAAATATTCTGGCCAACTAAAACTAGGATAGGAGCGGCCGAAGTAAAATACCTGCCACCACCACCATGCGTTTGCTGCTTTTTTTTTTCTTAATGTGTAGGCAATATTATTTTATTAGGATTATGACAATTTTTAGATTATTTGAACGTTTACAAAAATACTTATAGATCACCCACCAGCAATACTCACCCAGTGTTTGGTGAAACGTTTGACCTTTTATAATTTCAGCTTCTCCATTTGCTTTTGCTTTATTTATTCGCTTATTAGCACACCACCAAGACCCTTCAAATTGAACTTCAACGTTAATTGTAACTGTCTATCTAGGCATTGATTCCTTATATAAGTGCGCATCAAATCAACAAAGTAGTACTCCATCTCTTTAGATTTAATTATCCAAAATTAAACACTACACTTATTAAGATAATTTTTTTTTAATAAATGCATAAAACAATACTCTATTCATTTTGTTTTAACGGTCAAATACCAGACACTGCACATAATAAGATTAAAAAAATATTTTAATAAATGCATAAAATAGTATAAATTAACAAAATTATTCATATATATATAAATTAAAATTTTTTATTCTCAATATAATTATTATTCTCTTTATCTCCATTATATTAATAAATGTTTCACTACAACTAGATGTATGAATGGAAAAATAAATAAATAATTATATATAGATATTGTAAATGGAAAAATATTTTGAAACCCTAAAAAATAGAAAATAGATAGTTAAAACACAAAGGATAGGAATGTATGGATTTGTAAAATTATCTTTGGATAAAAGAATAAATTTTTTATTTTTAATACAATTATTACTTTCTTTACATCCATTATACTAATAAATTCTTCGATACAATTAAGAATATAAATAAAATCAAAATGATTGCACTTAAATATTATAAATAAATAAATATTTTAAAATCCTAAAAAGTGAAAAATAGACGTAAAAATAGGACGGAGAGAATACTCAACTAAGTTTCAGGTTTGAGAAGGCTGTATATATATTAACCTAATTAAGTAGGGTAGGAATATAAGCTTTAAGCGTCATAATTATCTGAGTTTTGAGAAAGACTTCTCCCTAACTAATTACTTTCGGCAAAATGCATGCTAGCTAGCTAGTCAAAATGACTCGTTCAATCGCGTGAAGAGGTTTGAGACGGAGAGTTCTAAATGGTCTTGTACAGCTGGAAATGCTAAATACCTCCAAAGCGCGCAATTTATATGAGACTGTTGTGTCTAATACACCGCAGATAATTACGTACAAAGATACTTATTTGATGTATGTATTTAAAAGTGTTTAAATAAAAAAATTATAATTAGTTGTATCAAACATATTTGAGTTATATCTAAGGTTGTCAAACTCGAGAGTTTAAGTAAACTTGTGAAGTCTCAGCAAACTCGAATCGTAAACTCGTATGAGTTTAAATACATAAAAAAAATATGTTATAAGCAATATAATTAGGAACTAAACTTCATTAAATATTGTATTTAAAATTGAAATTGAATAATGTTAACTTTAAATTAAATTAATGAAAGAAATATCATAAAATACATTTTAATGCATAACACTTAGTGGTTATATCATACTTTATTCAGTATCTGTATTATTTTATAGTTCAATAAAACATAGCTCAATTATGATGAATATATGAAATTAGCTAAATAAACTTAATATATATTATCTAATATAAACAAAGGTAGGTAAGTATCTAACAAAGTTATAAAATTTGTACATTTTGAGGTGAACTCGTAAACTCGCAAGTAGATTTTAACTCGTAAACTCGTTAGTAAAATCGATAGTTTACTTAAACTCGTACGAGTTTATCAAAAGAGAGTTTACATAAGTGTTAAATCGTTTTGTGTAGTAAACTCGTAAACTCGAGAGTTTAACAACAATGGTTATATCTGAAAGTTTTTTTTAGATATGTGTGTTGTGTGAATAAAAAATATTTTAAATACTAAATAATTTATAATAATATGAATCATTGAAAAATTAACAAGTATTGACATATAAAAATACTTTGAATGTTTCATATATTTTGAAAAGAGTTTGAAAATTATTAAAAATTAGTAGTTTGATATCAATAAAAATATTATGATATTATTGTAAATATTTAATTTCATACTTGTATATATCGTGTCTGTCTGAAACTTATAAAATTTTAAAAGTAGTGTGTTACCTTATTGTGTTCATTGTTTGTGTGGATTTCGATGCTTCTTAGCAAATACTCCCTCTGTATTTGAGTATCATAACTTGGAAAAAGTAATTGTAATAATGATGATGGATGAGATCACTTAAGAAAAAAGTAATTATAATTAACAATATTGCTGAAATCACTTACACTCATACGTATACGTCTGCTGTGGTATTAATTACGTAATACTATTACTTGATTAGTTTATTGAAATGGTGGATATGTGCATTATATATATATATATATATCCACGATTAATTTAACCTCAAATCCAGAAGAAGGCTCATTTAGTAATATGGTAATCCGGTGTGTGTGTGTGAGTCAAATTATATAGCGGCGGGTGCCATTTTCTCTTGGCCTGCAGCAGATACGCACGCACGCGTGGTTTTGTGGCATCATGTTGGGTTTGTTTCCCACATATATATTCCCTCCGTCATCACAAATAGGCACCATTGCCTGGAATTTATTTATAATCATTTCTTTTTCCTGTGTTTTTGAAACAAATTAAACTTCTACAGGTTGTGGGGAGACACAAGTGTTACTTCGTCTCTTAAGTGCAGTTTCTGATGCAATTTAATTTGCATTTTAATTAGACGGATCGGCTCCAAAGCCGGTTTAATTAAATCTGTTTTGATTAAGACATTTCTAGGTTTTGATCAATGAGAATAATTAAACTGGCCTCTTCAATATTGTAATTGTTGTCTTCGGATGTTGTGATCCACATGTAGGAGGGGCCGAAAGGGTCATATCAGAATGGACTAGAGATGTAAAAAAAAATGCTTGGATAATATTTGCATGACATCTCATCCCCATTATGCTTGGAGTAAAATTATCATTGGAGGGGTTGATTAATTAATGTCAGCAGCTAACTTCCGTTAAGAAGGAAACTCGATCGTGATTAACTACTTTCAACCCCATGCATCATTTATGTGATGTATACAAATAGTGAGAAAAGGGCCTTTTAGAACTTGTTTGGTTCTACTTAGAAATCAACATAAATATTCTCTTAGGATTTAAATTCTTCAACCAGATTATAATATGAGAAAAATGCACCGTTGAAAACAAATATCTTAGTTCTTGTTCTAAAATTAAATTGAAGGAGAAATTGAACAATACAATCAATAAAAGGCTCAATACTCTTACAATATGACAATTGTCTAAAAACGAGAATATACGAGTCGCGAACAAATGAGAAAGCCACTCGAAAATTAAAAAAACGAAAGCATGGTAAACACAAAGTTTGTAGAAGGTTTATTTCTAAGAAAAGGTTTTTCGAAACTGACATTTAATATGAACAAATGAAGCCGATTCGTTTTTGGTCAGACTGAAGTTTGCATTATGGGCCACACTGTTGGAGCTTGTTGATGGGCTTCTTTACCTGTTGTCTGCCGGGGCTTTAAAAAGAGAGAATACCATATTTGGATCTTCCAGTCCAAATCCAGTGGAGCCCATGGACCATCCAAAGCCCAGGCCTTCTTTAATCATCAAAATTTATTAATTTGTTATTTTATGAAGACAGTTCATCCACCGAGCATATTCCGCAAGAATTCTAAGGGACGCGCGGAATGATGACGCGGTGATGACACGCGCCCACGTAACAGTTGTGAGTTGTGTGATGGCAGGCCCAATCCCTCCCGATCATCGATCGCAATCGCCGATGCTGCGAACGCTCTCTCTACTCTGACACTCTCCGCTGCTAACCGGTCACCGGAAACTTGCTTCGCTCATTCATTTCTCGTGTTGTTGTGGGGAAGATCTGCAACTGCCACCACCACATGGCTATGTCGTAGGCTCGCTTAGCTAGAGTTACAAGCCAATGAATCCTTCTTCTCTTGCTTCTTCTTCGTCTTCTTCTTCTTCTTCTTCAGCTGTTTTGTCTTCTTCTTCCTCTTCGTCCGCCACCTCCTGGTTCTCTGGAATCGTCCGAGCTGGTCGCTCCGATAGGTCCGCCAGTTTGAAAATGTCAAGTAACTCCGCCGTCGCCGCCGCCGGTGACACCCCCGGCCCCGTCGTCCGCAGAAATCAGTTCCGAGGGGTTCTCTTCAAGTACGGTCCCAATCCTATTCAGGTCCGTTTTGATTTTGAATTTTGGCTTCTGATCTGTTCTTTTATTTATGATTGTGATTCTGATCTTCTAATGTTCGATAATCTTGCGCCCGCTACATTTTATTCGATCTTTTTTACTTCTATTGTGATTTGAATTTCCAGTGAGTGTGCTGTGCTGCATTAGTGTCACTATGAATTTCCAGTTACTTCTACGTGATGATGTTTAACTTGCTCTAGCATTTACGAAATCCGGATTTGAGAAGCACCTCGTGTGTGGCCCCTGCCAAAGGCACTCCCGATGCAAATTTACAGTGTGTTTTATGTGAATAATCAAATGCATAACTAGGGAGGGTTTTAGCTAACCGCTTCACAGCTCAAAATAGCGTTAGCAGTTCCTAATTCCTAATTGAAAAATAAATGAAATGCATGACTGGCTGGCTTGAACATGTGCTTGGAGAGGGTGGTGTTTGCAGTTTGGGGGTGCTAATATAACTCTTGTTAGGAGACAGCTAGTTAGTTAGTGAAAGAGTCTTATTCGTTCAAGGAGTAGTTGAGGTGCTTGCTGAGGTTGACTTTCTTGTTCAGAGATATGGTTTTCTTTCTGTTGAATCACGTAATTCATAATTTAAATGACTTATTCTTATCTTGAAATATTGTGGAGATTGCATTTCAAGGTGGGTAGCTATAATACAGCCTCTGTCATTACCTTCTCTCTTTAGGCTCTTCAGTTTTCAAAATCATTTTCTTTCTTCTTCTTCTTCTTTTGTTTACTTTTTCCTTTGTCTTATTTGCAGGTTGCATTTAAGACTGGTGATTGCAGACGGCAAGTCATATTTATTGGTGGATTAACCGATGGATTTCTTGCCACTTCGTACGTTTGATATCGTAGAGTTTCTTCTAAGCAATATGTCTTTCATCTCCTTGAGTTTTCTAAGAATAGTTTTCTTATATATAGAAGAGTTTCAATATCCATTTTCTTTGTCTACCTGCAGATATTTGGAACCTCTGGCAGTTGCTCTGGACCGTGAAAATTGGTCACTAGTTCAATTTCTTATGTCATCATCTTATAGTGGATATGGCACCTCCAGCTTGCATCAAGTAAACAAATAAATTTTAATTCCTGCTGTTGGTTTTGCTGTGCCTGTCGTTGTAAACTATTACAACAAATTATAGTGAATATATTTATGCTTTTTAATTTTACTAATTATGAACTTGAAGTTCCTGTTCAATTATCTTGAAAAAATTTAGGCCCCCATATAATGCCATGCCACCAACTATCGGGTGAAGGAATTGTTTTAATTTCAAAGTGTACAGTGAAATGCCTGTCTTTGATATAGTATACTGAGTAGTTGTGGAAGCATAGCCATGCGGTGGTAAAGAATTCCGTTGTTTGCTTGGTAAACAAGAACGATAAAAGTCGGCATCCCTGACTTTTTTAACGGATCCCTCACCATCAGCATGACCTCAACCAGCATATATTTAGAATCCAGTTATTTTGTTAAATATAGTAAAACCAGGTAGCCTGGGACCAATAAGTTAGTGACCATCACCCCTAGCAACATGTGTTTGGAATCTATTACCTCAATAATGTGACCATTCAAGACCTATATTCTCTAGTTTAATCATAATATTTTCAATGGTATTCTTTCATTCATAGTTTTAATTGAAAATTGCATTGTTAATATTTCCATCTAGTTGATGAGGTTAATTATCAAGATGCATAAGTTTGCAATTGCTTGTTGGATCCATGTTGAAGGATGCTAAGGATGTGGATCAGCTGATTAATTATCTAATTAACAAAGAAGATTCTGAAGGTGTGGTATTACTTGGGCATAGTACCGGTTGTCAGGTTATTAGTTATTTCCTTTAAATCCTGAATCACTCTTTAATTTTGCTTCTCTTCTTTCCTGACATTTTTTGAGCATGTCAAATAAACTTCTCTTGTTGGGCGTGCTATCTAGGATATTGTGCATTACATGCGAACAAATTATGCTTGCTCCCGAGCTGTTCGTGCTGCCATCTTGCAGGTACTCACTTGTTTATAGTAGATCACTGCTGAACATCTTTCGAACGTTTCTTCCAATAGCTTGTATCCTGTAAAATAGTGTTCGGCATTTAGATGAACAGCCTTTTACTATTGAAGTATTAATCTTCTAATACAGGCTTGTTTTTATGCATGAGAGTGGCCCACATACCTGATTTGAGTTACTATTACTGTATTTCATAAGGATACTTTAAAACTGGCGTGGCAGTATTTTGAACGTACTATCTGGCAGCATAGGATTGTTTTTACTTTAAGTGAATTTCCTTTTGGTACAAAGAGCTTTAGAATATTTATATCAAACCATGTGTTTCTAAATGAATTTTGGGTTATTGTGAAGTGTTTGCGTTTTTTGGCGCAGGTTGTGATAGACATAATATAGCTGCAACCTGAAACATAAAGGAAAATACGTTAATTTGAAATTCTATATACTAAGTAATATGAATGTCTGCATAAATAACTGCTTAAGTGATAATAAAGTCAATATTAAATTATTATTGCGAAACAAACATAAACAGTAAAAAATTAAACTTAGTTTCATTCAGCTGATGAAGTTAATTATTCTTCATTTCTGAATTGCTTTTGAACAAATGATAACAACATTTTCCCTGATATGTATATAAAGAGGGAATGATTCGTTGTGATTTTTTATAGCATTATTAGCATATATATATGTATGATGGTACTCTCTTTGTTCATACAGCTTTCTCAGTCACATGCAGTTGCATGTGGTTCAGGTTCACCTACTATCATACTTACTGCAGTTTTCTAAGGGCTATATGCTTTTATATCTTCAAGTCTGATGATTGAAATGTGGGATTTTGTGTTACCCGAAAAAAAAAAAAAAGAATTAGAATGGATGTTGTTCCTGGCCATTGCAATATATAATTTCTTTCCATATCATATGTTCTCTCACTGAAAGCTTGGTTTTCTATTCAAATTAAATTGTCCAGGCTCCAGTCAGTGACAGAGAATATCGTGCTACACTCCCTGAGACAGCTTCTATGATTGACTTGGCGGCTAAAATGATAAGTGAAGGCCGGGGTTCAGAGTTAATGCCAAGGGAAGCAGATCCTAGTTCCCCAATAACTGCCGACAGGTGAGTTTACAAAAAATGTAGGAGGAGCAGTGCAAATACTGAAATAAGCTTAGATATCAATATGTAGGGTCAGCTATACAACTACTGCATTGATTCTATAGATGCAATGATGCATAATTTATGTTTTGTTTTAGTAACTAATGAATGTTATTTGATTTTAAAAATTCTTCTTTGCTCTCCAATCGTCAGTCCACAATCATTGTAAGTATTAGCAATATCAATTTCTAAATGGCCTCATATGTAATAGGTATAGTTATTTTTCTTTGTCTGAAACAAATTTACTTTTGTTAGTTGATCCCTTCCATGAATGCTGTTGGTAGGACAGGCACATCCTTCCTTCTGGCTTTGCTTGTTAATTGCAAAAACCACAAGTTTAGCACTTAACTCTGATATTCCTCTGCTGCTAAATGTGGTTGATACAGGCTTCCAAATATATTTTTGCTCAAGGTTACAAGTCAGCAATATTGCATTTGAACTCAGCCTTATCAGATGTCAGATAAACAACAACTTGGCCCCAATTAATTCATCTTTGTTTTCAAAGACATTTCTTTGCTCTTTTTGTTTTCCTCTTCTTCCCTCCTTTCCTCGCTCGTTGATGGTGAAATACCACATGCATAACATGTGAATGCATAAGAAATATTTACTGTTTGCTAAACTTGAAATTGATTATATACTTCAGGAAAGGTCTTGTTTCATGCTATTGCTCCCTTTCTAAAAGGCAGTTACCTTTGCAGGTATCACTCCCTTTGTGCATATAATGGTGATGATGATTTGTTCAGTTCTGACCTGAGTGATGATCAATTGAAGATGAGACTCGGGCATATGTCTAGCACACATTGCCAGGTGAGTGTATATATGTGTAACCTAATCTTTGTTCTCGTTCTGGTGGGGGCTCTTGATAAGATGCTGAATGGCCGAATCTATGCAGCCTTTGGACTATTTAAAACCTTGGCTCAATTTATTATGCTGCAATATTCCAGACGTTAAATCAGTAATTTCCTTTCTTGGCTACCAAGGCTTGGCTCATATGGTTGGGTTAGGGGGAAGTCTTGTAGAGGTTATAGGTTAGATCATGGTAGTGACTCCCAATGATACACATGTAGGGAGAAGGGGTAGAATAAGTAGCCATAATAACTGAATTCAGTTGGCCTGTACAGCTGGCTCTAACTGATTTCCTGATATATAGGCAAATGTAACTGATAGTTCATTCATTGATTGGAATATACACTTCTCATTCTCATTCTCTGCTCTCTCTATCCGTCTCTGTTCTCTCTGTTCTCCCTTCTATCCTAACACCCAATGTACCCAAAAGAAAAAGTCTTGGGGGTTTTCACCATTTATTAATCAATTTGGCCTAAATAGTACTAAGAAATAAAGAATAAATGATGGTGCCCTCATTGTGAAATAATGCTACTTTGAATATTTTGTAAGTGCTGCTGAACAAACGTAAATCTTATTCTAATTTTGAGAGAGAGGAGTCTCATGAGAACTGCCAAACTATTTCAGCAGGAAAAATAAAATAGCGTGGGAAGATAGTGATATTGTTATGCCTTGTTTTTGGCAGGTTGTATTTTCAATGGCTGATGAGTATGTGCCAGATTATGTTGACAAGAAAGCACTGGTTGAGAGGTAAAATCTCTACCCTTATCTGGTCCAACTTCGTTAATATGCAATAACCGCAAGTTTGACAGGAGTGAGATGTATGATTATTGTTTGTATAGTCACGGGGTAATTTAAAAAAAAAAATGCAGGTTATGCAGAGCAATGGGGGGTGCAGAGAAAGTAGAAATTGAATATGGAAATCACTCCCTCTCAAACAGAGTTGAAGAAGCTGTCCAAGCTATCATTGACTTCTTGAAAAGAGAAGGACCCAAGGGCTGGGATGATCCATGGAATTGATATGGGTCTCTTAACTATTTTCAAAGCCGCCTTTTGGTTATTGTAGTTTTGGTTCCTTTTGGTCAATCTTGTTAGTTTTTCATTTTCATTTTTCTCCCATGCATCAATTTTCTTTTTTTGGGCTTATTTTTTTTCCTGCTGGGGAGTGGTTGAATTAGTTGCAGCCATATATTTTTTGTTAATATAATAGATGTTAATATAAATATTGTTGTATACGTTTTCAATTGAATTCATTTTAAGCCAAAAAATTGTATTAGCAATTCATTTTTGCATGTGAATCTTATGTCCCCCGGGAGATAGGGACTGCCTCCATTGGCGCATGTAGTTAGACGGATGATAGGAATGCAGTGGAACATAATCGCTAATTTTATTGCATAAACAATTCTGTGTTATAAGATTTTGGGAAATTTATAAAATTTTTAGGCATATAAGAGTTACAAATTCCTTCGTACGATAATAGTAGGAATGTTGACACTTGGCAATCATATTGTCCATGGGCCGTCTTATCCTCCTCTCCTCCCCACAGCCACCATTGCATCGCCAGCTGTTTCTACCAAACGATGCATAAATGCATGTTGGCCAACTCATTTTCAATTTTCTCTTCCCTTCTCTTCTTTGATCCCCCCCTTCCCCACGCACATAAATCAACGGTTCACGTTTGTAGTGTCTAAAAAATGTTTGTGTAATACTAATACTAATTTCCTTTATCTCAAAAATAGTATTCTTAATTTCCTACAAAGTTTCTGCATGTATCTTGGGATTCCAGCAATAGTTCAAGGAGCACTACAGAACAAGCTTCATTCACATATATGAGTATGATACCACATGTATGGCATTCATTTGAAGCAATGTTCTGAATCTATAGATGTGAAAACTTGGGATCACTGAAGAGAGCTATCGTTCAATTTCAACCTTAAAAGGGATAAGTGTTTTGTTTTTCCTCGAAAGATGGTTACAGTATTAAAAACCCCATAAGGAGGATAGGGTCTTGCACGTGATTAAGCTAAACTCATGATAGACATTTTCTCACAAATTATTCATTAAAAAATGATCAATCATAAAGGATGCCCTCTAAGATGTGTATCATCTGTCACCGCCACCACCATACATACATCTCTATGTTCTGAACTGGTAGATTATTGGTGGTGTTGCTGTTGGTTCAAAGAAACAAGTGTGGGTAAGAAGTGGGACATATCACGTGGCTGATTCGGGTGGTCACATTCCCATCCTCTATGATGCTTCGCCATTTTAGTAATTAGTAATGATGATCAGGATGACATAAATGCCACCGTCGGTTCCCCTTTCTTTAGTACTATTTTATAATTTTTTTAACCAGTATTTAAAATGTATTAATAAATATATAAAAAGAAAGTTAATAGTAATGAAATTTTTAAAAAAGTATTGAAAGTTTTCATATATTAAAAATTTAAAAATATATTGTTCAATTTAAAGATTTTTTTGGAAAAAATAATTCTTAATGGGACCCCTTATGAGTGACGCAGCTGCTTCTTAGAGTTGCAATCTATCATATCAATCCATGTGCGTCGGTGCGGTACACTGCAGACTGCACGGTGATTCAATGCACCCTACTAGGTATATTTTGGTTGGCTATCCGAATATTATAATTATTTATTTAAAATATTACATGAACGTCTAATTTCATACATTTATATATATATTATTAATAATACATAAATTTTTTTTTCATGAATATATAAATATTATAAATTTGTAAATAATACTCTCAATTATATTTAATTAAGTGCACAAACATTACATGAGTTAAAACACAAATTTTATGTATATAAATACAAAGTATATGTACGGTGTATAATTTTTAGTATACATGTACCAGAACCTAATTACTTATATCAACTTTTCTTAAGTATTTTTTTTTCCTTTAGATGAACATCCTAAAGATATCTTCCAAAAAAACTGAACATCCTAAAGATGTGCTATTTTTGTAATAAGGATATATTCTGTCCTTGTAATGCCAGTTGTGGATTTTTTACATTTATATGGCCTCAATACATTTGTATTCCCATAATATGGTCCATTAAAAAAAATTGTGAATGTATGGGTTTCTTATCTGAAATCGCCACTTCCTATGACAATTTCAGACATTTGAATTTTTTTTATTTTTTTAAAGTCTAAAATCGCCACTGGGGTCTGAAATCGCCACCTCTGACGATTTCAGACTTTTTGAATTTTTTTTTTAAGTCTGAAACTGAAATTTTTTTTGGATTTTCTGAAATCGCCGCCCCTTGTGGTAATTTCAGAAATTTGTCCCATATTTTCATAATTTCTCATATCAATTCATATTTTGAGAATTTTTCTCTCCAAAATCACATAAATGTTAAAACCCTGCTAGTTGTGGATAACTACTCCATATAATTTTATACACGGATCTCATTAATTAACCATATACCGAAGCGAAAGTGATGACTCGTTTTAAGATAATGCAGATGAGTGAAGAAAATGTTTCTAAATAAATTGATTGTAGACTGTCGTGTGTGAAACGACAGTGATTCCTTAGCTTGTGAATTTAACGTTGCATAACGGATTTATGTACTTCTCTTCTCCATTCTCAAATAATTCTCTATTTTTTATTTTGCACAAATGTTAAAAAAAATAATTAAAAAATCTTGAAGTTAATAAAATTTAATAATATTTTATAAAATTATCATTATTAATTTTTTTTATTTTATATTTTTTATTATTCTTATTAAATAAGAATATATTTAAAAAATATTATCTAAATTTAAAAATAAATAATTATTTAAAAATATATTAAAATAAAAAAATTATCTAAGAACAACTATATTAAGAGTATGTTAAAAAGAACTTCAACTTATATAACGACATGAATTCAAGACCCAAACAACCACACCGAAAGGTAAGGAGGAGTTTTTTGTTTTTATTTTTATTTTATTTCGGGGTACAGTGTTTGGAGTAGTTTTAACTTTCAATTAGCTCTTAAATTTAAGAATAAGACATACGCATCGCAAGACAACTTTCGTTGGAAACAGGAAAAAGGCAAAAATCCACAGCTGTAAGCAGATCAAAGTTTACAACAAAAGAAAGAAAAAAAAATGCTTTTTCTCACACTCACACACAAAAAAAAATATTAGTAAACTATTTTGATGTTGATAACTTCTTTTTGGACTTTCAATCACTGAAAATTTCTCAAATCAGGTCTCAAGTTATTTTCCTTGAGTACAAACATCTATAAAAAAAACCCATCTCTTTTTCGCTTGCCATTTGAGAACATTCTAGCTTTGCATGGTGGCCTGCAACTCTTAACTCCTTTGCTTCTTCAACCATCACCACTGCATTGGAACCCTCCTCCTGAGTAAACCCCACTACTTGTTCTTCTCTTTCTTCCATTAAAGTCTCGATTTTTTCCCCCTTCGAGAAAGTGGAACCTTTGTGCTTTTTAAGGGACTCTTTTGGACTGTTGTCTTCAAATGTACTAGCTTTTGTGGTTTTGGGAGCTGGATTTGGTTTTGGGGCATCTTGCTTAGCAACTTTCTTTTGGGAAGATTGTGATGCCTGAGAAGGTGGAAACGAATCAATGGGGTGTGTGGTCCCTTCCAATACTTCAATGGCGTGTTGGGTTGCTCACAGCTCTGGTTTTTGTTGGAATGGTGGTTGTTTGGAGCATTGATGGCTGCACTGTCAAGAACGCCATTCAAGCTTTGAGGCTTCGCCAAGATTACCTTTCTGTAAGGCCTAATTTCACTCATTCCCATCAAAATTTACCTTTTGTTGTCTCTCTGGATCAGAAAACACACTTAGATAGTTCCCACAATGATGTTAGTTCTAGTTGGATTTCAAGTTATTTAGAGCCCAATTTGAGTTCACATCTGCTAGCTAGATGGTCAGCTCATGGAGGTGAGCCTTGTAAGGATTCCAAGACTGTTGAGATTGCAATTCCTGGGTTGGATGGTGCTGGGGGTGTGGTGGAGCTTTCAGCTGGTGATGTTCATGAGATTGGTTTCCAGGCTTTGGATGATTCTGGGAAGCCTCTCTGTGTTGGTGGTGATTACTTTGAGACTGATCTCTCAGGGGAATCGTGGAAATCTCGGCCTCTGGTGAAGGATTTCGGCAATGGCTCTTACTCTATTTCACTGCAAGTTCATCCTGATTTTGATGGGCTTTACAATCTCACCATTATCCTGCTTTATAGACACTTTGAAGGCCTGAAATTCACCCCTTGGAGATTTGTTTATGACCGAGTGCTTCGAAATGTTGCTATCAGGTTCTACAAAGGTGGTGCTCGGTTGCCAGAACTGCAGGCTTGCAAAGCTTTTGATTTTGGCAGGGATGTGTGGTGTGGAAGGTGGACAAGGCATGGCAAGAGTGATGACTGTCTTATAGGCAATGATGGTAGGTACCGATGCCTAGCGCCGGATTTTCCTTGCAAAGCTCCATGGTGTGATGGTTCCTTGGGAGTTCTGGAGAGTAATGGTTGGGTGTACTCAACACACTGCTCATTCAAAATGTATTCAGCTGAGTCTGCTTGGAATTGCTTGAAGGGTCGTTGGATTTTCTTCTGGGGTGATTCAAATCATGTTGACACGATTCGCAACATGCTCAATTTTGTCTTGGATTTGCCTGAGATACGTTCGGTCCCCAGGCGATTCGATATGAACTTCTCGAACCCTAAAGATCTGTCTCAAACTGTTAGGATCACAAGCATCTTCAATGGGCATTGGAATGAAACACAAAACTATCTGGGATTGGATTCTCTGAGGGATGAAGGGTTTCAAAATTTGTTGAAGAAGTTCTTCTCGGAAGACACAATTCCGGACACTGTGATCATGAACTCCGGCTTGCACGATGGAGTACATTGGCGTAACATAAGAGCATTTTCTGTTGGAGCAGACTATGCAGCATCTTTCTGGGCTGATGTTATGAAGACAGTGAAACAAAGAGGGTTGGCATGGCCAAGAGTCTTCTACCGGACCACGGTCGCAACCGGTGGATATGCAAGATCGTTAGCATTTAATCCGAACAAGATGGAGGTGTTCAATGGTGTGTTCTTAGAGAAATTGAAGCAAGCCGGTGTTGTATCTGGCTTGATTGATAACTTTGATTTGACGTTTCCATGGCATTTTGATAACCGATGCAACGATGGAGTTCACTATGGAAGGGCTCCGGCGAAGATGAAGTGGCGAGATGGCCAAATCGGGCATCAATATTTTGTGGACATCATGTTAGCTCATGTCCTTCTCAATGCGCTATGTGCAACATAGCCAAGCAGCTTCAGCTAAAAGAGTTTGTGCTTGGATTAAGATTTATTGAGGTAGCTTCCACCATGTTTGGATTCTTGCTTTTTCTGTAAAATTAGGTTTGGCATTCTTTATTTCTCATAGAATATTTGTTTACGTGCGATTATGTATACACGAGATTGTTCCACTTGTAGATTAGCAGAGGATTTTAAACTCCTCAAAATACATTTTACTATTGGTAATCAATATCATAGATCAAAGGCTATTTTGCACTTTTCTTATTTTGTTTCTGAGGGCTTAAAATCAAAGCATTAGTGTTGTGACTTGCATCTATATATAAAGGGCTTGTGGTTAGTTTCCTTATGTTGCATAGATAGCTTTTCTGCCTTAACTTTTCCACCCCATTTCCTTTTTCTATGGCAAGCCTGCCATGGTTGCCCCATAATACATCTTTCTGTTTCTGGTTTCTTTTTCCCTTTTTTAGTTGCTTAAGAAGTAAACATACATGAAGAATGCTATTGGTAACTTAAAATGGAGAAACTTTTTGTAGTTTCCTTCAAGGCTTTCTTCCTCCCAAATATATAAACAACCAATGAATATTTAAATTTGCTGACAAGTTGCTCAACTTACAGCAGAAGGATTTTACCCATCTGTCAGGGGGAAAGAGACCAAAAGATTGTGCAAATTTGAGAGAACAGAAGTTAGTTTTATTTAATTTTTTTATCTATTAATTCTTGAAAGAGAGTTAATGACTCATTAATAAATGTTGGAAATAAGAATGCGTTCATTTATTAATGTTATGCATTTTGTGAAAATTTACCATCATACATCTCAACTAATCAAGGTTCTGGTTCCACTGCATTCCTAACCTATTTGGCACATCTAAGGGACTTGAATTTCCTGATCCAACTCAAATTTTGAATATCGTGATTTAATTGTAAAGTATATTGATAAAAAAATTGTAAAGTATATTATTATATTAGAAAATTTAATTACTCCCTCCCTTCTCCAATAACTTTCAGCATTTCAAATTTTGGTATTTTTATCAATAATTGTCCACTTTCTAGATCTAGACAATATTAATTACTTTTTTTTGTCATATCTTTGTTAAATAAACTTATCAATAAAATATTAAACGAGATAAAAAAGCAAAATAAAGGTATTAAATAGAGATAATTTTGTAAAGTAATTTTATTTCAATCATTTTTTTTAAATGAAAGTGGACAATTAATTAAGAAGGCTCTTGTGTACCGGGAAGGAAGTGATATTCTCTAAATAGAGAATATAGTTTAGCCTTGGTTGTGAGTACTTGATCAAAACCCAAAATACATAAAAAAAAATTAAATTAAATTAAAGCCAACTATTTTCCTTCGAGGCATTTTCCCCCCTTGGGTGGGTCTTTGAGCTAAGTAAACTGCATTTTGCAATATATTGCTATGGTTTTGCTGGTCATTGTTCAAACGTTTAGGCCTATACTTGTGTGGGCTTTTAAAACAAAATGGTAGTTTTCTACCAAAAACAAATACAGATCAGGGATGCAACAGTTTTGCTTTATACAATTTTTAAAGGGAAAATACAATAACTTTCTTTTTGACTCATGTAACCTTTTAATATTTCGACGAAGTGTAATGTAATTGTATCCAAACTGTCGGATCCTTTGGGACCATAATGGTAATTATATTTCTACTTTTTTTAAGTTACAATCTTGGATTTTATTTTGTCACCTTTGTAAGCTTGTCTTTGTTAATATTTTTTTTGGTAACTCAATTGGGTTTTTAATGGGTAGTTCTTGAACTAAAATTTAAGTGTGAGATTAATTTTATTCAAGTTTCTTTAAATTTTAATGCTCTCTTTTAGTTAAAGTAATCCAACATTTGTTTGATGTAGATTGGAACGTGTAGGTGTGCCATGTTTTCAGAGAAGCTAATTTCTAAAATAATGTTATAGCTAAGCATAGTCATGAGTTATCCTTAGGTATTCGTATTTTTTCCGTTGTTTTGAATTTTATTTTTCTTATCTTGTTAGTGTTCCTTTTTTTTTTTTTTTGGTATAATGGGGTTGTATTTTTTTAATTTGTTGGAAGTTTTAGCCCGTCGTTTATACCAAAATAAAATGTATCTAAATAGTAAAAATCCTATGTATTTTATGAACATTTTTTAATGCAGGTATAATTTCTACAAGTGTGATAAAATAAAAAGGAAAAGGAAAACTTTCGGAAAAATATTTTGAATTAAAATAAATAAACTCAATTAATTTATAAAAACAGTCTCAAGAATAAAAGATTTTGTATCATTAATCAATTTTCTTAAAATGATAAATAGTGGTAAAATACTTAAATAGAACCTTAATCTGAACAGGTGGACGGTGGTTTGATTGCAGACATAGAAGCTAAATAACAAAAGCAAGTAAGTACCGATTATTTACCATAAACTTTCTTTTCCCCATATTTTATTTAAAAAGATTCAATTTGATAGCTAAGATTATGAAGAGTGGAGAAGAGGATAGTGTTGAGAAGGCTATCTCAATTAATTTTGATATGATTTCATAAACTTCAAAGTTATTGATTGGTAGGTACTGAAGTGATGGCTTTAACGTGGACCTTTGCTCTCACTGTCACTTTTGTGCTTCTCCTTGTTGCAGCTCTCGTTTCTGCTTCTTTTTCTTCCCCGGTTCAAAAGGTTCCTTTTTTTTCTTCTTTATCATTCTAGTTTTTTCTTATTTGAAATGTGTAAAACCGTGTACAATGTTTAGTCTAGTTATAAAAAACAGGAGTATCAATGGAAATTAACGATTCTGTTTAAATTTGGTGGCATCTCTCAAGTTATAACATAGTGAGCTAGTTTTACATTTGGGATCCCTTCTTCCTTGTTCTGTTCATGCATGCAAACCGCAATGCCACTTTTATAGTGTTGTTCTTTATAACAGTTAACCACATTTGGATTTGCATTCCTTAAAGTTTATCCAAACATTCTGGCTACGGAGAGATTTTGAACCTTTTCCTCCTGTTTTTGCTATAATACAGATTCTGAAGGATTTCTTGACTTGGGTTGATCGTGATCTTGGGCCATGGGGTCCACTTGCTCTGTAAGTTAATTTTAATTTCTGGCCTTAAAATTTCTTATCTGCTAACTATCTCTTTTTTTTTTTTTTTTAACGAATTTAGGGACTCTTGTTTGTTTGATGATTTTCAGGGTACTTGCTTACATTCCATTGACTGTCTTGGCTGTTCCAGCTTCTGTACTTACTGTAAGAAAACTTTGTTATCCTGACATTATAAACATTTCACTCAGTGTTTGTTAGAGATAAATTTGTTAAGTTACCTTACTTAATACTGAATGTTCAGCTTGGTGGCGGTTATCTTTTTGGGGTTACGGTTGGCTTTGTCGCTGATTCGATTGGTGCAACTGTTGGTGCTGGAGCTGCATTTCTTCTTGGTAGAACAGTGAGTTTTTCAAGTTTTGCATTTATTAGTAGTTCTCAAATTAAAAGGGTAAGGAGTTAGTTAATGTTTTGTTCTTCTTGATTAGTGGAAGATGCACTCTCTCTGCCGCTCTCTTTCATCGTTTAAATGATTGTTGAAATTTCCTCTGCCTTTCAGTTGGTTGCATATTGGTCTGCTTCTGTATTGTGATATAGTTCTTTGTTTCCTTTGAGGTATGTTCACATATTTTTCCACTTGTGCAGGTTGGGAAGTCACTTGTTGTTTCTAGGTTGAAGGATTATCCGAAGTTTAGATATGTGGCAATAGCAATTCAAAGTTCTGGCTTTAAGGTTTGTAGACTTCATATTGATTCAAGCTTTATCATATCCATTTCTTTGTTTTAGGGATCAGACAGCATCTTATTTTTTATGACAATATCGTTATCATATTTCTAGGCAATTACTAATCCTTGCTTAAGAAGGCTAGTATTCTGATAGGTCTTTGCTTAATCATGTTTTCATTTGTGACTAGGCATTCCTTTGTTATTTTTTCTCAACCTAATATCTTACTCTTTTTGAATCTCCTCATCTGTCTACAGATTGTGTTACTGCTTCGGCTTGTTCCCGTATTACCATTTAGCATGCTAAATTACCTTCTGGCTGTGACTCCTGTTTCATTAGGGGAATACTTGCTGGCTTCTTGGTTAGGAATGATGGTATCTACTTCACCCCTGATCAATTATATACCGGAGACTTACTCTTGCAATAAAATTACGTTTTCATGTTTTACGAAATTGAAAATTGTTGAGCACGAATTGGATTTCCATTTTGTAGTCACTTTCTTGTAGTCTATTTAAAAAATAGCCTTTCTTGTTGATTGTCTGTAGTGCTGCACTGCAAACACATTGCGTATGAATGTGGATAATGGCTATCATTAAACTTTAAAAATGCTGTGTAAAAACTTTGAAAAATTGAGATCAGTTGATTTAGGATGGAATGTGTTTTTGATTGTGTTTGTGCCTTGTTGTGCTAAGACGGTTCGAAAATGCATTCTACTAATAATCAACATGGATTGATATGCCCGCTACTTAGGCTCTATGAAGATATTACATAAAATTAAGATCTTAAAAAAGGAGCTCTTAAAATGAAGTATGATTGTTGGTTGCATGCCTGTGAACAAATTGAAATCCCCCATAAGGTTCCGTAGTCTCATTCTGTTGTAATTGCTGTTACAATTTTTGTTCAACTCAACAATTAGTGCACCCTTTCTCATGCTGTCATCATCGGTAGAAACTGCACTTTGCGCTATAAACTAAGGTCTAGGTGTTCTTAATTTCTTATCATAGATGGCATTCTAGTTGCAGCAGTGTCATAATACATCCAATATTGTAACTTGTTATTGTTGCAGCCACTAACACTGGCACTTGTATATTTTGGAACAACCCTCAAAGATATATCTGATGTGACACATGGTTGGGGTGCATTGTCAAAGACTCATTGGGTAAGAGATGCTATCCTTTAAGGGCTTCGTGTTAGCCCTGCTTTATCTATTCCTTGTTTATGAACATCTAAGATTCCTTGGAGAGTGCATCTTTCAATGTTTTTAGACTGGATCAAATAGATGGGCTTCTATCTCATACTATTATTTTCAGTAGATATAACATATGTTTCTTTCTCTTTCGGATGCAGGCTTTCATCATTCTTAGCCTAGTAATATCTGGTAAGCAAGGTTGTCAAACTAGAGAGTTTAAGTAAACTCGTGGAGTCTAAACAAATTCGAATCGTAAACTCGTATAAATTTACATACATAAAAAAATGTTATAAGCAATACAATTAGGAACTAAACTTGATTAAATATTGTATTTATAATTGAAATTGAATAATGTTAACTTTAAATTAAATTAATGAAAGAAATATCATAAAATACACCTTAATGCATGACACTTAGTGGATATGTCATACTTTATTCAGTATCTGTATTATTTTATAGTTCAATAAAGCATATCTCAATTATGATAAATATATGAAATTAACTAAATAAACTCAATATATATTATTTAATATAAACAAAGTTAGGTAAGTATCTAACAAAATTACAAAATTTGCACATTTTGAAGTAAACCCGTAGGTAGATTTTGACTCGTAAACTCGCTAGTAGAATCGAGAGTTTACTTAAACTCGTACGAGTTTGCCAAAAATGAGTTTACATAAGTGTTAACTCGTTTTGTGTAGTAAAATCGTAAACTTGTAAGAGTTTACGAGTTAACTCGAGAGTTTAACAACCATGCTAGTAAGTTTCATTATTTCTTGACATAAATAGAGAATATGAAGGTCTTATTATTATAAATAAATGCAGAATACAAATACATATTAATTGCTCGTGCCAATGCCATGGCTTCTTGTGCACAGCAACAACCCCTTATTATTATAATCCGTTGTTTGTTGTATGTTGCTTGTTTCGTGTGCAACATGCACAATATTTAAAATGGGACCAGATTTTAAAGTTTAGTCTCCTCATGATTAAGGGCAAATAGAAATGTGTGGCCTTCAATTGTTCATGTGGTTTGTGCTTAAATTGTTTTGAATTTTGAACAGGTTTTGGGACCGTAATGAGTTGTGTCAGAAATGAAGCTTTTAACTTACACTAGTTCTTGTATGGTTAACTATAGATCATAATGATACGTTTCTTGAGCTTGAAAAAGTGGATTGAATTAGAGGAATAATATCTTTTCTCTGATTTGCAACGCTGAAGAAGTGTTTTTGGGTTATGTGCAGTGGTTCTGATGATATGGGTAACTAAAGTTGCCAAGTCAGCTTTAGATAAAGCCTTGGCTGAATGTGAAGAAATAGAGGGCACTACATCTTCCCCAGAGTTACTCACTGATTTCTCTGCAGATCTCAATCAGCCTCTCATAAGATAGATCAGGCTGAAGACAACCATGGAAAGTAAAATCTGTGTGTGAATATTCAATTCTTTCTTCCTCCTTCCATAGTCAGTCATTTGTACAGTTTAACATTAGAAATGTAGGTTGTGACATAAATGGTTAATCATATCATTATTGCATGTCTAACGGCAGAAAAGTGCATGATATGAACCATTCCTGATTCTTTCTGTTTGTTCTGTACTCTCTTTTTTTTTTCTCTAATTCTCCGAAAAGGAACAAAGATCACAGTGACCCCAAATTGTTTTGTACTTTTTAATCTGAATTGTGACTTCTTGTGGATGCTCTAATTTCTGTTCTCTTTCAACTAAGCAGGGACACAACGACTGCTTCTATTTCATTTGAATATTTGACGGTTGGCATTTAAAAAAGGTTGGAATTATTAGGCCTAGAATAACTAACGCTAAGAAAAAATAAAAATAAGAAATAGTATTGTTTAAGCATATTCAATCTCTGTAGTTTAAATTCTTTTGTAGAAAAAGATGTTTGACCCATGCAGTGACAAGACTTTGTTTTTTAACATTGTAATCTCTGTCAGCAACCAGCAGTAACCACCATATATATATGACCTGTTCCAACCAACAGTACCTGGTCCACTGTCTCACAATGAAATGTAATAAAAAATAATAGTTAAGGGCTCAGTACACACCAAATAGAAAAGGAGAAGAAAGCATTACTTAATGCGNTGATAAAGGTGAGGCAACATGATAATGAGACCTCATCATGAATCTTTGAATGCCCTTTTTCTGGTGCCAATATACAATGGTTTCTACAAATGAAAAAGCCATCCTCCCTAGCAATTTTACAATGTTTGCCTCTCCGAGATAACTTTTTCTGCTTTCTCATTGCTGAATCTTGGGGCTTAAGGGACCCCACCAATTCCTTGATAGAAGGGCTAAACAATATTCTTTGTTCGTGTGAGGTTTCTAAAGTGATACTCTCTACACATTCTGATTTATGTTATTATATGATCATATCATAGAGCCTCAGAAAAAGCTCACCAAACTCTCTTGGGGTGAGCCACAAGAAAGACTATAAAATAAAGCCTTGATTCCCCCAAATAACTCTATTTATGTACTTAGTGAAGTTTCTATAGCACGAAAACATATATTGCTTGGAAACTGATGGCCAGGAACAAGAAGCAGGTCAAGTCCCTGATGGGGAAAGTGCAAGGTTTGAGCCTTCTGTCTCTTGGCGGCTGCTTTGATAGCTGCCGCGACCACAGTCAAGGCTCCGGATTCGGGACAAGGATATGGAACCTCAGCGATCGTCCAGTGGAGCTGCAAATAAGGGTGGGAACAATACTGAAGAAGATTCACACATTGAAGCCAGGGTGTTCTAAGAGAGTGAAATGTAAAGACATATATAAGGCATATATGCCTGGTAGGAGTGACAGTGCTGGTGGGAACTTGAAGAACTTGTTATATTACTATGATGAAACTTGCCACCCTTATATGTGGATCCAAGACACAGGGTGTGATTCCTTGAGGATGGTTAAGCAGCAGTATATTAGTCTTGAGCATCTGAGGGATTCTTCTGAGATCAGAATCTTCAGGGATCATCAGAGAGGTTGCATATCGGTTCACAAGAGAACCAGGCCAGATTTCTGCTGATTTTGTTTTGAATTTGACTCTTATCTTCTAAAGTTTGTTTGTCATGAGTTGGAAGTGACATTTTTGTTTCTTGGATTTTGATTTCATTGTGGGTTCGTTTTGTTTTTATCTATTTTCTTTACAGAGTGCAATTAATTGCACAATGCAATGGTCCATGATCATGTCTATATTTCGTGTACTGAAAGCACAAGCTGCACATGATGTGGTTTTCTGTTATAACTGTTAGTTATCCTGTTTTGCTGTTAGTTAAAGGGGGTAATGTTGCAGATCATGGAAGCCAGTGAATTTAAGGTGATACGTGCCTAATGATAATTAAAAAACTTGGGGCTAATCAAAATAATCAAGCAAGGAATTATCTCCGATCGAACAAAGTTAAAAACAATTCTGTGTACTCTGCCTGAACAATAATCTCCATGTGTGTTTGGTATGAGATAAAAATGCTAAAGAAATTTTCATAGATTTTACCCCATACCCAAACACCTCATTATATCAGTTTTGGGGTACAGTTTAACGTTAAAATTTATGTTTGGCACTTCGTTTCTACCCAAAATGAAGACCAGGGATCACAACATTCCTTGATTTTGGGATCCGATACTATTGCCCGATCGAAAGGGGAGATCACCCATTCACCCTTACCTGCTTGGGCGATGACCATAAATTGCAGCCAGTAAAATTAACTTATTTAATTGTACCAAAGAAATAACTTATTCAAGATCAAAACAATAGACACACTTAAAAAACCCTTCTGCTCAATCACTAGACTGATTGATTCTGTAGACATAGTGGACACTGAACACTTCTGTATTTGCAAAGTAAATCTTGACATAAATTACAAAGCTCAGTGTGATGAAGCAGCAAGTTGTTCCTTTTCTTTTTCCAATGGCTTTTTAATTATGTATTTTTCCAATTTGGATTTACAATGAATGAATAGAGAAATAGCTGCTGTTCAATGGAAAGACCAAGGTTGTCAAACTCGAGAATTTAAATAAACTCGTGAATGCTCAACAAACTCGAATCGTAAACTCGTAAGAATTTACATATGTAAAAAATATGTTATAAGCAATATAATTAGGAATTAAACATGATTAACTTTTGTATTCATAATTGACATTGAATAATATTAACGTTAAAATAAAATAAATAAAAAAAATATCATAAAATATACATTAATGCATGACATTTAGTTATACCATACTTTATTCTGTTCATGTATTACTTTATAGTTTGATATTGTCTAACACACACAAAGTCAATTAAGTATCTAAAAAAGTTACCAAATTTATACATCTTGAGGTAAACTCGTAAATAGATTTTAACTCGTAAACTCATTAGTAAAATCGAGAGTTTACTTAAACTCGTATGAGTTTACCAAAAAAGAGTTTACATGAGTGTTAACTCGTTTTGTATAGTGAAATCGTAAACTCGTAAGAGTTTACGAATTAACTCAAGAGTTTAATAACCATGGGAAAGACCCTTCTAGACAGGACCTTGGCCTGTTGGACCTGCCTTCACTCTCAACATTTCAGTCCTCTTACTTTTCTCCATCACTTCCACCAACCATTCTGCACTTTCTCTAATCCCTATCCTGCAATGACATTTCACAACCAAATCATCATATACTTATTTTTTTCCTTAGAAGGCAATGTAAAAGAAAATGGACCTCAGTTATGTCCATCTTCATTGCAAATGAACATCACTCTCTAGATAAAGCATTGGGAAGTTGATCCATCTTAATACTTACCCATCATATGCTGACACGCCTTCGAACCTATAAACTCTTTCATCCAGCTTCTTTAAATCTAGATACTGTGCAAGTTCTTCAGATGATACTGCTTCAGGAAGGTCCTGCAATCGCTAGAATGTTGTTCAGGTGCAAGAGATTGAACGATATTATGAAGCACTTAGATAACATGGAATGAGGAATCTGAGGATATAAATAAAATGATAAAAAGGGAACTAATAACAAGAGATTGAACATGTACAGCAAGAATACATACTAGACTGTATTATAATTTTTTGACACACACATTATATATGACGGGGAAAGTCAATCAATAGGATATGGAACTAAGGAATTCGTTAGAGTATAAATGAAAGGTCAAACTTATATAGGACAAAAAGAGGCTATAGTTTATACCAGTTACACTCACCTGCTTGTTTGCTAATATCAAAAGAGGAGCTCCTTGTAGATCTACGTGCCGAAGTGCCTTTTCTGATATAATGATCCGAGTTATTAAATCATCACTCCTAAATGCATATTAAGTTTGCAACAGCAAGCCAAGACTAAATATTCACAAACACTGAAGTCAAATCTCACTAACCAAGTGCAGACTTTGCATCTTCAAAGCGGGAGGGACAAGCAGCATCTATAACAAATATCACAGCATGTGCCTCTTCATAATATTTCTCCCAGATTGAGTGAAGACCAGGCTAATAAGTAAAAAAAAGTGCATCAATAGCCAATACATTTTTATCTTTCTCACTTCCAAACAAAGCAGCAACACAAAAACAGAAGGTATAGAAAAGAAAAGAGTAGTGGAAAATGCGAAAGTATGTTCTTTGCGTAAAATGACATAAGAACATCAATATGGTGCATTACATACTTGACCTCCTAGGTCCCAGAAAACAAGTTTTGAATTTGACACTTCAATTCGGCCAATATTCAATCCAACAGTTGGAACAATTCGATCATGAGGGAGACCTTCTAAGTTTGAGTAAGTAGACTTCAACTTTTCCAACAAAGTCTACAAAACAAAAGAAAAAGGAAAAAATGATGTATTATTACTTATCAAGAACCACAGACACAACACAAAGTTGAGTATAATCCGAAAGATGCATTACCGTCTTGCCAGCCTTGTCAATGCCGAGAATGAGTACATGAAACTCAATCTTACTTATCATATACTTCCAGAATCCATAAAACAACGAAAACATATTGTTCTCTTCTTGTTTAAGCTAAGCTTTTATATGATCTCCCCCCCTAATATGAAGTTCGCTACACACTAATCGATAGATAGCTCTTGTGCTCACAGTTCATTAGTCTCGGAATTCCTGCTGTAAAGGTTATAAGATGAATAGGTTTTTTGTTTTGAATTTGATCAGTACAACAGGATTTGATTAAAGCGGTTGTTAGAATCTCTAAGCAATAGCAGGTAACATAAATTGCATTGAATTCAAGGCACAAAGCAAATCAGAATGAATAAGAATACAAACAATTGGTGAATTAGAAAGTGGGAGAAGAAGGAGGTCGATTCGAGGGTTGAGTTGCAGTAAGTGTGAAAAGGGAAAGAGGATAACAGAATGAAATTGTAACATAAGAGATAGATCAGATCAGGGAAGTGAACAGAACAAGAAGAAGATGATTAACAACATAATAATAGAGATTAGATTAGAGGAGAGAGGTGGTTTAATAGCGTTACCGGTACGCAAGCGGAAGACGGTGGCGCTACCTTTCTCTTCCCACTCACTTACGGCGGCGAGGCATTAACATATATGTGTTTCGTAAGTGTAATTCTTTCTTAAATTATAATTTACATAAGTTTGAACTATAAGGCGATTTTAATATTTTTGAAAGAAAAAAAGCTAAAATCGTCGGGCTTGGTGATTTCAAGCACGGTGTTAAAATCGTCATCTCCGTAACAATTTGAACCCCTTTTTCCATTTTTTTTTAAAAAAAATGTATTATTTCGTATACAATTATAAATTTCGTACCATGGGCATATTAGAGGAATTTATTATTTTTTTAAAAATATATTTGTTAAAAATCCCACCGAGGAGGCGCCACTAACTGCAACAAAATTATAAATTTATTCTTTTTATATAAAAATAATTTTATCAATTTATATTATTTAATATATTTCTCAAGAAAATGTTTTTATTTTATTTTATTGACCTTTTGACATGTACGGTGTCTGGTTTAAAAGGGAATGGAGGGAGTCAAAATAGGAAATTAACGAATTAATTAATGATTAACAATATTGGTAATGGTAGCTTCAAATGCATCCAATCCAAGGAAAGCAAGTAGGTAATAAAAATGAGGAGATTTGGAATTGGTTTGAGGAAAGAAAAGATGTCAATGCTTCCCAATTTCTAAGAATCATCGGATCCGGAGCTGACGATATCTACCTCTCTTGCTTCCTGCCCTCCTTCCCCGCAACACAGAGTACAACAACTTCTTCTTCTTCTGGGTTGACATGGGAATTTCTTGGAGCAACAGTAACAGAAGAAGAAACAGTTACCCTCCCCCACTCCCCCCACATCTCCCTCCACCTTACTATTACTCCTCTGAGACTCACCCTCACCCTCCTCTGCCACCGCCTCCGCCCCCTCAAGGTTACTACTTTACCTCAACAAACCCTTCCACCCCCAGCTACGTGGGTCCCCACCCTCTTCCCCCGCCACATCCCCATCCCCATTCATTCTATTACTCCTCAAATGGGTATGCCGCCACCGCCAACGCCAACGCTCCCAATAACTACGCCAATTCCATGGTGGGTCGGAGCCTTCAGTACCAGCCTTTCTACGCAAATCAGGGTGCTTCCGGTTGGGCCCAGGTTCGGCCCCCGCCTGGCCCTGTTGCCGCGCTGCCGCCGCCGCCGCCGCCGTACGTTGACCATCAGACCGCTAAGAAGATAAGGAACGATGTGAACTTGCATAAGGATACTTTGCGCCTTGAGGTCGATGAGCTCAACCCTGATCACCACTTGGTCTCTTTCGTTTTTGATGCTCTCTATGATGGCAGGTAAAAATGCAATTTTTTTCTACTGTCTGAGATCTGTTAACCATTAATTATCTTCTTAATTGTATGTGTAAGATGAATTTAACATAAAAGAAGGTTATTTACGGTTTCAATTTTTCAACTAATGGTCGCTTCAGCTACAAATTCAATTCTGCCCAGGTTGAGTGAACTCTCTTAATTGTTTCTATTTCTAACTATGCTTTTCTTTCTCTGTGATTTTGGTTGAACTCAAAAAAGCATATTGAACTATTGTTGATTTAACTTGTTTTTCCATATTATAGCTTACGCTGGAGTAATTGAGGAAGTTGGTTGTTGTTTATCTTGATTAAGCTGCTTAGGTGATTTGAGCATGAACTTTTTATGTTAGTAAAGTTGCTTCTTGAGGTATAAGCTGTCATGGATATTAGTATTGGTTGGATAAACTATAAACATGTAGAATACCTTTTCTTTTTTAAGTTAACATTGATCCAAGAAGTCATTATATTTTCATTGCTGATGTCTAAAGTCAGCACATATGCGATTTACTTATGTATGGATCATCATGTATACCAAGAACCCAGTACAGTAGCATTTACATTTACGAATCTTATGGCTGTGTATGCTCTGATTGAGAGCAGTTGTATTTTAAGGTGTCAAAAGCAATAATGCATGGACTGACTTATTGAAACTAATTCACATGCCAATGAAAGGACTGTTTGAAACAAAATTTATGGTTTAGAGTTGCTGTCAGTTTGATTGATTATTTTGAAATGATTGTTCTTAGAAGATAATCTTTGAGGTGTGTATGGAAGAATATTTTCACTTGTCTGACTTCATTTTCCTTTCATTTGTAATTGGCAGCATTACGATCTTCTACTTAGCCAAAGAAGAAGAAAAATGTAGGTTTATTCCACTATTCCCTGATGCATTTGAGCCAGTCACATTCGCCTTTCAGAAAGGAGTTGGCCAGCAATTTCGTCAGCCTTCAGGAACAGGCATTGACCTTGGTTTCTTTGAGTTGGATGATCTTTCAAAGCCCTCACCTGGAGAAGATGTATTTCCCCTTGTAATATGTGCTGAAACAAGTTTGAAAACTTCTTCAGAAGATGAAACTGCGGGTGATTCCATGATAGGCGAATCCCCTCACATGCAAATAACTCAAGCTGTCTTGGAGAAAAACAACAGCAGTGGTCCTTTCCAGGTAAAAGTAGTTAGGCAGATTCTGTGGATTGATGATGTTCGTTATGAGTTGAGGGAGTTGTATGGAATAGGAAACTCAACAGCAGCAGACTTTGATGATAATGATCCTGGGAAGGAGTGTGTAATATGCATGACTGAACCAAAGGACACTGCTGTCTTACCTTGCCGACATATGGTATGCTTTCATTTCATACCTGCTTATATATAGTGTGGATACATTGGACATGATGTATGATGTAGAGCAGAGAGGCAAATAACTTCTAGATATAACTAGTTGTTGATCCTTCATATGATAACAAGTAATGATGGTTCATGCTCACAACCTTACCATCATTTGCATCTGAAAGAGATTTGTTATAGAAAATCAAGTTCATTGTTAATATTTCTAAAAGACTAAAATGGGTTGATTGGTGATCCTTATACTGCATCAAGGTTTCTTTTCTTCTCCTGCTACCCCCTTTCAATATGGTTTTGAAGTTGTGATCATCTATGTGTTGTTTAGAATCATAGAACACAGTATTTTATGTCAGCACTAATATATACTAGGGGAGAAATTCACAGTATTTTATGCCAGCACTAATATATACTAGGGGAGAAGTTGATGTCTAGTGCTTCTCTTTCTTAGTGGCTAGCAAGGAATATAGTAATTGTTCGGTAGAGACTACTACACACAGTTGTTATTTCACATCACTGTGTGTATTATTTTGCATTGTATTCTGTTACAACTGGTACCAAGGGAAAGAAAATAGCTGAAATATCCTCTGTATTTTATTTAGAAAAAACTGAAATTCCAATGGGGAATTCAGGACAGAACCGCACAAGAAAAAATAGCAGAAAGCACACGTAAAAACAGCAAAGTAACATCTGGGAGTAAGGTTCCCTTGGCCCTCGTATTTTCCACTCAGGTTCTGAATGATGATCTTTTCTTTTCCCCCTAATCTGCACTTATACTCCTCAATAGGAAAGAATCAAGGAATGTGCTTGATTTTCTCTTGAAATTCCTCACTTCCCTATTTTTTCTCTAACTAATTTATTATTGATTTATTCTTTCCCCTAATTCTCCTAATCCCTGATTTGTTGCCCATAAATCAGTTATTGCTCTTTCCTTTCTTGTGTCTTCTGGAATAATGAAAAGGAATGGGAATTATTTTCTTTCCTTTCTGGTTAGCCAGCTCAGTTTCAGCGGTTGGGTACGTAACATATTCACTTTACTACTTTGATTATTCTCACATTACATCTGTTGTATTTTCCAGTGTATGTGCAGTGAATGTGCAAAAGCTTTGCGGTTGCAATCAAATAAATGCCCTATCTGCCGCCAACCTATTGAGGAACTTATAGAGATCAAGATAAACAATGTTGACCAATGATATCTTTCTGCCCATTGTGAAGNTATATTCCTTCCCTTTTTTTTCATCTCTGCAGTCAGCTTATATATAGTTTTTCCCCTTATTTGTAAATTGTAGTCAATAATCTGTTTATAGTTCACGTGTAACGTGGTCAAAAGAAAATTAGACACTATGTGGTTCTGAGTGTTACCCTCGCCTATCTATATGACTATATTGTACAGTTGATTATGCTTCCTTAGTTCTTGTCTGTGAGTGATATTTGAGAGAGGATCATTTGTATAGAAAACCATGTTTGGTTGCTGGAAAGCCTTCCTGTCCAATGAATTATGTTTGAAAATGATCGAAGGTTTAATTTAATCTTATATAGTGTTAAACATTATTGCTCTTCCTTTATGCTATTCATCATATTTAATTAAGGGGGTTAAAAATATAGAACTTCTGATCTCAAATGCCTTTGCTGAAAGAGTTGGTTTATCTCATGAGTGTGACATAGTGAGTATAAAGAAAAAAGCTAATATTCTAGGCGTTGCACATTCTTTATCTTCTTTTCACTAACAAGAAGAAAGAGGCTCAACTAATGTTGCTATGCAAGGTACCTTACACGTAGGTGCAAATTCAGAATCTTCATAGCATGGCGATGCTTTCAGTTCAGACATTAACTCTCAAACAAACCAAGATGGGAAACCTATGAGTTTTTTTTATTTTTTCGAAGATCTTTTAAAATTGGTGACAAGATTCAAAATCAAGCGTATGAAAACGATTTTTTATCAAGAGTATGAAAACGATTTTTTTTCTCCCTCGTTTATGCAGATGGAAATTACACTCTTCACATTCCTTAATTCAGTAATTCAACTGTTACATCAGCAAACGAGGAAGCTATGAATAATTGGAATGCGTTAGGAACAAAGTTTGACTGAACAAAATTATAAAATCTCTGGATTTCAAAATTCTGATGATGCATGTAACACTTAGTTTAGAAAATGATATAGCAAATGGAGTAATGAGCGTTATGAGAGATGATAAAATTCAAGCCCAATGTAAACAAAGCACGGAAGAAAATTCAAGTGAATTTATCTATAAATCATATTCAATTAGACAACTATGCTTCTGATTTTCTTCTAATCCTTTCTAAGAGAAAATTTTACATGAGGCAAACCATATTATGTGAGATTTTCCTTATGAGTTATGATAATCCAATTGAAGAGTAATTGTTGCCAAACGTGGTAAGAGCTTTTCCTCAGTAAAACACAGATGAATGATCTCCTAGTACAAGTTGTTAGTCCTCATTGAAGCCAAAGGCAGTGGTGACCAACACGTTTTAGAATTCAACACATACACGAGTTCCCCATACCTTTTTCTTTAGGTACATACAGCAAAAGAGAAAAAAGTTAAAAACCAAGAAGAAGGGTAAGGTACAATACCATCCAAAGTTGATCCAAAACACCCAACAATTTCAAGACAATCGACTCAACATGTTTTGGTAACTTTTGATGCCTTTTACTTAGAAAGAAGCAGAAAAGTTAAACCAAGTCCAAGGTCTCAATCATAAAATGCTTGAATATACAGACAAAAGAAAACGTAGGCATCTAGATACTCTCTTTTGTCCTTCAATATTGGAGGCTACTACTACCGCTTTAGCATTTTGCTTTTTCCTCCTTAAGGTATTAACTGCTTGGAATGATGGTAATAAATTGAAGTATGTACATACATAATATGTTCTCTTCCAAGCAAGTAGAACAAAGGGTTGAATAGTTACCAAGAATCAAAAACTTTCCCTTGTGGTCAAAGCTTCTCAACACCTACACTCCATTATTAATTTCCCATACCATACTAAAATTTAAACCCTATAGTGAAAAAAAAAAAAAAGAAGGCCATGTGTGTTATAGATGCAGCTACAACTACATTGTACTCTTCTAGGTGAGGGTCAATAAATACTCACTCTCCCCACCCTATATAAATTTCCCCCTTCTTCTCATCTCTCAATTTGTAAAATTCATATACTCTCTCCTCTGTCAATCACTGTCCTAACACCATGTGGTTGCTCATGTGAAGCCTTCAACATAAATAGCAATTGGATTTGCATGGCTCCCCAAGTCATTCCTCAATGGAACCTTGTTGGCAGAATATGTAAAACTCATTATCCCAATTATAGATGGGCCTAGTAAACTCACCATAAATTTTTTTACCCATGTATAAATTACATGATATCACATATAACTGTGCTGTGCCTGTCACAATCATATATACCAAAGTTTGTTCTTTCTGGGGTGGGATTGGATTTGGTTGCATTTGAGGTCAGAACAAGTCCACAATGGATTTCACCAAACCCATCAAACAGTAAGCCTTTGGCATTACCACTCTCTTTCCACTTGGAGCCAAAATGGACCAGTGGATTTAGCCAAAATATTACTGCCTTATTGAAACTATATGCACAACTGGCACTCACAATAATAAAAAGGCCCATTCCTTGTCAATAATTTAATTCCCCATGTCTCTTTCTTTAGACCAAGGTCAAGGAAAAAACCACCAATTTGCTATGGTTACCTTTGTCACACCACAATTCAAATACCCTTTGACGGGTAAAAGTGACATGTTCTTCAAAGAGATAAAGAGGACAAAACAAAAGAGAAATTCTTGTATGATCTTAGAGCAATATGTTATCTATGTTATAAATTATATAATGAATGACATTTTAACTAAAAATGGTGGATACCCATAAAATGGAACCCATCAAGCATGACACTTCTAGATCGCATCAAAAACTTCTCGAAACAAAAAGGGACAAAGGGAGAAGGGGCTTGATCATGGTTTAGACTTTAAAGAATGGCAACAAATGGTTGCTTGTTGAAAAAGAAGAAGGGGGAACAAAATGAAGAAAAAAACAAGAGACCTAGAACGTGATTCATCAGTACCAAGAGGGCTATAGCTAGTTTTTCGGTTGCTTTCTTTCACCTAATTGCTGTTAAAGTTGTGCATATGCATGATTTAATCATCACAAGAGCTTTATTATTCGTAGCAAGCAAACATATGACCTATGTGTCTACTACTCAATTGCTTTTTGAAAGCCCAAAAAATGTGACAAGCAGCAAAACTCATTTTTCATTTCACACAAGTTTGGCACCAACACAAAGGAAAGAAAAGCCATAATTCTTGTCTCACCCACACTATTCCATATGCGGCGATTTTTACTTATTCTGCAAAATAATTAATTAAATCATTGCTAATGTGTATTAAATTTTTTCTCCTCATGGAATAGCATACATAAATGTCTTCCTTTAGGCTAAGGCCACCACCCACTTTAGATCGTAAAGTTGGCAAATCTCATCTTACACGAAATTTTTCCTTCATTTGTTGATAACTAAGTATCAACGACGGATACTCCATGTTCAAACATTTAAACGTTACAAACAAGGCGCAATTGCTCCTGCCATAGTAGATTATGCTTTTATTTTCTTAGTTATGCTAGCTAATGAACATTTTAAGAATTTATTCTATTGTCGTATATGATATTGGTTCATTTTAAGAAGTTGTGTTATTTCTTCATTCATTCTAAACCTATATTGAAAAATACATAATTAAATGTCATTGAACAACTAAATAGAGTTGGTAATGAATAATCGCTCACGCAGGTATAGTGTCTATTATGCTGATTTTTCATCTCTTTTATAGACCTCACATGTTTATCAGTATGATTGTTACTTGTCAATAATATTTAGTGGTACAAATAGAGAGTAACTAAGTGTATGTTTGGTATAGATATTATTTATTATAAACAGATGTGGAAAAAAAATTGAATTTCTTTCATTATAATTGTATAATTGCATAAAAATCTTATTATTTTCCTTAGTCATGAGAAATAATCACACTCTAATGTTGTTATGTTTGGTCATAACCCTCACTAACCAGCAATGCTAAAGAGCACGATACAAGTCGCACGAAACTGTCTCGACATGGAAATCAACGTTGGTTATCTTAAGTTTATATAAATAAAAATTAAATACAAAAAACAAAACAAAAACAAGTTAGTGATCTTGTTACACATGTGTCGAGCAACAGTTTTGTCGAACCAAACCTCATTTCCCTTAACCAATATTTAGTTAAAGAAAGGTTTGACTTCTTTTTTATAAAAAGTCGTTTAGAACACAATTTTTTTGTTAGTAATACAAACCAAATGCGCACTACTACATCTAGGGCATAACTCTCGGAATAGAAAAAGATTTATGGCCTGAGAGTTATGTTCCCTAAACGACGTACAAAAGATAAAATGTAGAACAAGTCAAATACCTTCTGAATTTTTTGATTGAAATCGTTTTTTTTTCTCTCTCTCCACTTAATATCAACCCCAACCCATTATTAGGTATCAAAGCATTTTGGTGGGGTAAATACATAGGGGGGAGTGATATTCCGTATATGGGGGAGGAAATTTTACAGATGTATGGGATGATAACCTGAAATCGGTTGTAGATGATCCGATTTCAGCACCAAAAAAAAGGGGGGATGAAATCGGGCCCAGGTAGGCCGATTCCAGAACTGGGGGAATCTCAAAAAAGCAGCGGTGGTAGGGATGAAATCGACAGGGAGTGGGCCGATTTCAGCCCCTGCCACATCAACATCCCATCAGTCCCATCGGACCAGAGAGAGGAGGTTCGTCAGGCGCAGAGCACGCGGGGGGAGGGGGAGCACGCGGAGAGTGAGGGAGAGAGAGGGAAAAGAGAAAGAGAGGAGGAAGAGAAAGAGGGGGAATAGTGAGAATTTTTCCTATAAATTCTCTCCACCTGCACTTTACACACACACATTAGCCAACCTCCCTTCAATACTTGTTTCCATTTCTTCTTTTTGTTGTAATTTCATTTTCCTTACCTTCAAGTTAATTTTAATTAGGTAGGTTCTAAATTTAGATTATATGATTTTATTTTTTGAATTGGTTATCTTTTTGTATTGCGAGATAATTTTTGTTGTAATTATTAAGCTGTTAAGCTGTTTTTTAATTCTAAATTTAATTTTAAGTTAAGTTTAAAAATACATTGGTCGTTTAGATTAGTTATAATAAAAAATTATTTGTATGTATTTAGGTGAGGAAAATAATATCACGACGGTGAGAGCTCGTAGAGAAGATGATACCGTAAATCCACTGAAATACGTCTTGAAATAAGTTTCTTGGACCAATGCTGTTATTAGAAAATTGCGAGCCTCAAGAAATTTCGCGTTCATTGACTCAACTAGATTTGTGGTCATATGAGAACAATGACGTCCACCATCGAATGCACAAATCCACTGTTCTCGAGGGATCTTATCAATCCAAGCGGCATATGCCTCAGAATGCTGACGGAGATGTTCATAACGCCGATTGTACTGCTCAACGGTGCTCGAATACCCTGCAAAAGAAGCGCCCATAAGCTCATGCTTAACCCCTAACATTTTAATTTACATGGGAAAATGTAACCTTGGTTTATTACAAAATGTAACTTACCAATTTTCGATGAACTTCACTTTGAAGTGGCGGGCAAAATTTTGTGCAATGTGTATGATACAAAACAGATGGTATGCCCACAAACCACCCATTCGTCGTACGGCAGATTTTATGGACTCATGCCGATCAGATATCAAGCTAATGAGTCGCCCTTCTGGTAGGGATTGCCGCAAATTGTGCAAGAAAAAAAATCATGCATCTGCAGTTTCACCCTCGAAGATCGCAAATGCAATGGGAACAATTGATTGATTGTCATCCTGAGTTAACGCCATCAACAAGACACCCTTGTATTTTCCATACAAGTGTGTCCCATTTACCTGGACCATTGGCTTGTAGTGATTGAATGCATTTATGCACGGACCAAAACCCCAAAATGCACGTCGAAAAGTACGCGCATCTGTCCTAACAGATCCATCAACGCTGTAAGCTTCAGTCGTATCAACATCCCATGTGCATGATGGATCAAAATGTTGTAATGCAATAACCAATATGGCAAGTCATTGCATGATTGTTCCCAATTTCCATAAACTTGTGCAATTGCATTTTGCTTCGCAAGCCAAGCTTTTCTATACGATGGGCAGTATCCTTCACGATCCATAACATTTGCTTGAATTGACTTCACCGACATTGTTGGCTTCACCCTTATCTGCGCCAGAATCATGCCAGCAATCTTAACAGAATTCAACTTTGAGTGGTCACGAGTAAGCCACTCTGCAAGGCAAGTGTGAATGCCGTTGTATCTTGTGACCTCCCAATAATAACTATTTTTCTTCAGGGATGTCCTAATAAGCCATTGACAACCTTGGCCAAACTTCTTGCATTTGCAGAAGTAAGTCACCGGTTCTGACTCTTTTATTTTGTAGTCGGCCTTGACACACAAGCAATGGCTTGCAACGGCTTCCCTAACTTCATCCCTGCTTGCAAAGAATTTTCCTTTGTACAGCTCATCGCTAGCAAAATATTCATTATGCAGATCTCCTAATTCAGTTGCACGCATCCCCCCAATATCATATGGTTGCAAGAATGTGGGTGTATCCTCGGGCTGTGAATTTCGTTCGTCGTCTATATCAACAATTGACACATCAATTAATTTCATGTAATAACAAACAATCAAAATAAGGCATTCAACTGTGATAAACAGATTTATAGTTCTGATATGCAAGATCCTCATAATGAGGCAAGCATAGAGCATACTTTGCATTTCTATCAATGTACATACATAATTTAGCCATAAATAAAGTTAGCAATTTGAGTTACAATTACATAATCCCAACCATTAACAATAATCAAAAACACAAATATTATCATAGTTTTTATTGGCCCTAAATTTATATAACAATACCTGAATCATCGTCCGATCCATCGCATTCAGACATGTCACTTTCGTGTTCGCTCCAACTTCCATCACCTTCTTCCTCTGCCCAGAACTCATCATCTTGATGATGCAATTTGTTTGCGTTTGGATTGCCGCTTAACTCCTCATTCATAGTTGACGCCTCTATGAATTTCGCGTACAAATCAATACAACTCAAGTGTGTCTTATATGTTTCATACTGACAAAACATATGTTGCACTTAAGCGTCGTTTGATATTGTTATAGGCCGATATTTTGTCAGCCCATTTAAGAAAGACACTGGCGATTTGTATCTTATTCTCTTCACCCTCTTTTGAAAATGATGAGAAATTACACTACACAAGTCGGTGAACGAAATAGACGGCCACAGGATAATGACCTCGGCCTTATGCGGACTAACAAACTCGACACCCTCAACATTATTTTTTGTAACTGAACCATCATAAAAAATATATGCAGCAATCCCTCCCCTATCCATTTTTTTGTATCTAAACAAAAATGTAAACACACTAAGAAGAATGACAGATTATAAGAGCAGTGAGAGAATAATAACAGAATAACAATAAAAGCAAAGTGATAGAATAGAAGAGGAAGATGATTGAAAATGAGGAAGAGGGAGTGTGTGAAGTGGTGGGGAGATATCAGATCCTCCACCCTTTTTATAGTGAAAGTTTCCCGGGTAATTTACGGACAGTCAAATTTTGTCCTGAAATCGGCAAAGACCGGACCAATTTCAGTGCAAAAAGTACTGCTGTCAGGGGCTGAAATCGGCCAAAAATACGACAATTTTAGAATAAAAGTATTTCAGCCCTTTTATAAAATAAAAAAAAAAGTGTTTTGGGGCTGAAATCGGCTGACCTTGGGCCGATTTCAGCCCCCTAATGCTGCCGATTTCAGCCCAAATTCCTATACATCTGTAATTAATTTATACCCATTTTCAAAAATAATTTCTCCCAAAGCCATTAACATGTAAAAAAATCCATTTTGGTACCCTTTCCCAAAAAATTGTCAGGCTACCAAGTACTATTCTTTTCTGAAGAGCTATGCTAAATGACACAGGATGAAATGCACAAATTCAAGTTGGCTATGATGAAAAAGTAATAACAAACTGAAGAGAGAGATAAACATGATTTTGATTCAATAATAATAAACTAAAAGTAACATCATTGGTTACTAGTTGTTTGTAGTTTTCGTGTGATGATTTTTCCGGCCATAAAGCATTGCTCTTTTGAAATCGTAAAAAAATTGACCAATCAAAGGTTTTGTATCAAAGTGATGGAAAAAATAAATCTTGCATGCAAATAACCATTTCTCAAAGGAAAATGCCTTATAGCCTAAAACTTGGTTTCGTGCGGTCACAACGAATATATATTATTGGTCATTATCCTTTGATTTTCGGGTAATCTTAATTTTCTCCCACCCCTGTTTATTTTCACTTAGACTATTACAAGCTGTACTTAGAATTCCAGTATCTTCCTCAAACGAAACTTGTCTAAAACTATCTATAGGCGGTAGTGGTTGGGTTATTGATGCGAGATAGATCCAAAACAAGGGGGGTTCTAATTCTAATCCAGAAACTATCTGTATATATATATTTCACAAAAACGTGAAATCAAAGTAGGTGGTGATAAAGTATCTAGGAGACATGGAAATAAGGGTATCATTTCAAAATTTTTGTCTAGACAAGATATGCCTTATTTGCAAGATGGAAGACCTCGCTGATATGGCCTTCAATCCATTAGGGGTGCCGTCGCGGATGAATGTTGGACAAATCTTTGAATGCTCACTCAGATTAGCGGGAGATATGCTAGATAGACATTATCGAGCATCACCCTATGATGAGAGATATGAGCAAGATGCTTTGAGAAAACTAGTATTTTTGGAATTATATGAAGCCAATAAACAAATATCAAATACGTGGATATTTGAACCTGAGTTGATGGTAAAATACATGGGCGTTCCAGTGGGCATCATGCACTTGTTCCACAACAACCCCTCAGAAGAAGGGCCAAACAAGGAGGACAACGCGTAGGTGAGATGGAGGTTTGGGCCCTCGAGGAATTTGGTGTTGTTCATATTTTGCAAGGGATGCTTGCTTATAAATCTAATCATACTAAAGCTCGCCAAGTAGTACTCGGGACTACGATCATGGGAGGAACAATACCAAAACGTGGAGACGCTATAGAATCTTTTCAATTGCTCGTTTGCTATTGGTTTGTCAAACTTTTGGGTTGCTTTTCACGAAAAGCCTTCGAGCTAAGTAGTAGTTTCCTTTCTCAAAATCGCAAATGTAAATGACAATGTTCTTATACGAATTTTTAAATGAAACCTTTGCATTGTTGGATCAAAACTTTTAGAAGTCCTTGAATAGTTACAAAATTAGCACATGAAAACCGATAAACAACTAGTACTCCATTTATTTTTAAATAATTGTTTACTTACTCAGTTTAAATATCATTAATCACTCATTCAGATTTAAATAGTTGTCCACATTTTGTACTTGTTTTCGGTTTTTGGGTGCTATTTTTTCACATAGAACATTAATTTTTTTTTAAAACCGTAGAAAATTGATCAATCAAAGATTTTGTATCAAAGTGAGGGCAAATATATATATATNATTGATTTTTTCCGTTGGGTAATGAAAAACCCAAAACTCAATGGTAATGGTAATAGAGGAACAAATTAGAGCCTAATAAAACCGCAGTAAATGGATCGTAGAATGAAAAATTGTGTCCTGCTTGATACTGATGTTAGTAAATGGAGAACTACCTTGACCTGAGTATTTATTGTTGTTTCAAAGAGAATTGAGAAGTGTCTCGGTAGCGTTTGATAATGATGTTAATTAGTACAAACTCTCATGTATGAGTATTTCAGAAGTGTCAAATCCTAACAAGCAACAACATGAATCGGGTACTCTTGTATATCCCATGTCCGGTTTAAGGAAATTAGAGAAAATAGTTAGGAAAAATAAACTAAATTAAATTAAATTAGAAGGTAAAACCCATTTTTTATATTCATGCTTAGGCTATAGTTATTTGAGAAATTATAAATTCTACAGAATCATGTGCGTGTATCGGTTACTAATTTGTAATTCATCTATCTTTAGCTTATTGACCAAACAGGAAAAGAACACAACAAAATAATTTATTCTATGAGTGTAACAATGCTTGGAATGAGGCAGCTCTTTCCTCCCTTTCTCTGTAATCTTATTGCCGTTGTTTGCTAAAAATAGAAGAGCTTTTGTTTGGTGGATTAAATAATGGAATTGACCCAACAATAAATATAAATATTCCATCGAATTGAATCAATAGAAAATTGTACTATTTCCTTTCCCAACAATATTATTTTCTTCTTGAATTGAAGAATAAATTTGAGAATCCATCATTCACCTGGGGACCATATTTTTTATTTTATTTTTTGCATCATGTTGTTAGTGAAAAAAGTGCTAGGACAGAAGGAGGACTCGGAAATGAGAAAATTTTGGGGGTGATTCAGCTATACATGATTTCTTGGGACGCTCTCAAGTCGGTAGCAAGGATAGAAAAGGAAATTTCAGTGGTAGAGTCTAGTCTGGGGAGAACTGGAGAAAATGTACCAAAAACCAGTTCTAGAAAAGGCTATATTACAAGTCAGCCACTGCCTAATTAATACTTAGTATTGAGTACTAGCATTATTTATTAATTGTACCACCCAATTTGAGATTAAATAAATATGAGTTAAGTTGATCCATCCGTTTTAAATACTATTATATTGTACTTATCTAATTATAATTTATTATCACACTCATTATTTGAATAATCATCCAAATAAAATAAAAAAAAATTATATTGCAAATACATCAAAATTAAATTCTTTAAAATATAGACAATAGTAATTATTTACTTTCAGTTATACCTCTATTAAATGAAAGCAATAAAAGATAGAATATGAAATAATTAATTACTAGTAAAAGTAAATAAGTGTTCTTAAATTTTTTTGGATTTTGCTAAAGTTAATTAATCAATGAATGCCATTAAATACATATAATTTTTCATATTTTTCAATACAAAATTATCATATATATATTTTTTTAACCAATATTCCTTTTAATAAATATCCTTAAAATATTTGTTAGTAAAATTTAACTTTTATAAATTTAATTTTTTAATAATTTCTTTAATATTTGATTATGATAAAAGAATTACAAAATAATTACTAACTCATGGTCAGTTGAAATAATCATTTCATTGAGTTTGAACCTAATAATAAAATAAATGGTGTGGGAAAATTTATATCCTATTTGAAAAGAATTTTTTTTTGTGTAATTTTACAATATTACGTAAACTACTAATATGTCTTAAATTATACAATAAACAATATTTTAGTTCTTTAGCTTGGGATCATCCTATGAAGATCACACAAAATTTTTTACAATAAATAATATTTATTTATGTGTGCAATATCATCATGTCAATACACACATATTTATTATTAGACAAAATTTTAATAAAACTTAAATTTTTTAAAAAAAATTATTTAATGATAAATATGTGCATGTTGGTATCATATGTAACACAAAAATGAAACTTTTCATCATAAAAACTAACAAATTTAATCACGTTATAAAAAGACAAAATTATAAACATTTAAATTAAGTGTTATTAATTTTAAAAAGTTTCACATATTTAAATTTTGTATGTCTTAATCTTGATAATATACATTTTTTTAAATATAATATGATTCATTCTGGCGGAAGACATAGATGGGTATACATATGCTGACATTTTCTATACGAAAATGATTAAAAAAGGGAAATCTCCACATAAGATATGACACATTCTCTCTCCCCCTTTCGTCATATCAATTTATGATTTTTTGAGCATCCCCACCTCACAGTCTTCAAGCTAAGGAAGACAAGAGAGAGAAACTGGGTAAGGAAGGGGGTTAAAAGGTAGATTCTTCTTAGCCAAGCCCAAGCCAAACGGCCCACATGGCCAGACAGACACGGTTAAATTGTGTGTGAGAGAACAGGACTTCCCTTCCCTCCCCTTTTTCTTCTCCGTAGAAAATACCAATAAATAAAGGCACCTACACATTGTGCTAACGCTTGCACCTCTCTCGCTTCACTATTCTCTCTTCCTTCTCCCAATGACTCTCCCACCGTTTCACTCTTTCTCTCCCAAACTTTGAGCCTTTCTGTTTAGGATCCCTTGTCTCTGCTCATAGACCTCACCCCATTTGCTCTGCTTTTTTGCTTCCAATCAATCTACCAAGGAAGAAGCTCTGTTTCTCTGTTTCCCAGATCTATTTCTATTGCTCTTTTTTCCTTTCCTGGTTTTTTTTTTCTTCATTGTCGTTTCAAGTTGCAACCTTTTGTTTTTGTCGGCGGTGTAAGAGATGAGTAGTAAAGAAGAATTTTTGAAGATACAGGTACTGACTTCCATCACAACCTCCATGTTTTTTTTGTTGGTTCAAATCCTCCGCTTTATCATTTGAATGGCTACTTTTTTTTTTCCTTGTGTTTTGTACATTTCTGATAAAGTAACAAGTTTTGTCCCGTTTTCCTTTATTTCTGGTTATCTCACAAATGAGACTTCTCTTTATTCTGTTTTGATTTGTTGGATTGCTTGTGCATGCAGAAATGTGTTCTCAAAGTGAACATACACTGTGACGGGTGTAAACAGAAAGTGAAGAAAATCCTGCAGAAAATTGATGGTACGCTCTTCAAAATTAAAATCTTTATGATTCACATTAAATCAATTGAAGATTAAAAAAAAGAAAAAAAGAAAGTGTGCATTTCATTTATTATCTTTTAAGAAGTGGGTAAAAAGTAAAAATAAAAATCTCAGCCTGGCAAACCATATCTTGAATCTGAGGGCCTCTGTTTGTGTGTGAATTAATTGGAAAAACAGGGGTGTTTACGACTGAGATAGATGCAGAGCAGGGGAAGGTGACGGTTTCAGGGAATGTGGACCCCAACGTTCTCATCAAGAAGCTTTCAAAATCAGGGAAACATGCAGAGCTCTGGGCTGCACCCAAACCAAACAACAACAACAACAACAACAACAATCAACAGAACCAGCTCGCAAACCAGTTGAAGAACATGCAAATCGACAACAAAGGGCAGAATCAAAAGGGTGGTGGAAACAACCACCCCAATAACAAGGGCGGTGGTCACCAAGGACCAAATCCCCAGCAACAGCAACAGCTACAGCAGCTACAGATACAACAACAGCAACAACAGCAGCTGCAGAAGCATCTTCAACAGCTTCAGCAGATGAAAGGGTTCCAAGATCTGAAGCAGCTGCCTCAATTCAAGGACATGAAGCTTCCGCCCCACCCTCCTCAGCAGCAGAACCCCAACCCCAACGCCAAGGCCGTCAAGTTCGACATCCCCGAAGACGACGAGGACTTCAGCGACGACGAGTTTGATGACGAAGACGACGAGGACTTCGATGACGAGTTCGATGATGAGATGGAGGAGCTTCCGTTGAGCAAGATGAAGCCCCCTATGGGGGGGAATGGCGCCCCTATGATGTTTGGAAATCACCCGCAGATCATCAATGCCCAGAAGGGCGGTTCAAACGCCGGAGGCGGAGGGGGTAACGGGAAGAAAGGCGGTGGACCTGTGCCTGTTCAAGTACACGGAATGGTCGGTGGAAACGATGGTAAGAATGGCAATAATGGAGGAAAGAAAGGAGGTGGGGGCGGAGGAGGAGGTAACAATCAGAATCATGGAGGAGGGAACAAAAACAATGGTGGCGGTGGTGGCAAAAATGGAGGCGGGGCACCAAATCCAAATGGGAACAATGGTGGGGGAAACAAGAATGGTGTGAATGGGAATGGGAATGGGAATGGGGGTAAAAAGGGAAATCCGATGGGAGAAGGGGGTGGTGGTGTTCAAGTTCAAGCTATGAACAATGGATTCCATAACATGGGCGGTGGTCACCCTGCAGCAGCCATGGCCATGGCCATGGCCCCTGCTAGGGGTAATGCGGGGCCCCCAATGGGCAACATGAGCATCCCAATGCCAATGAACAACCACCAGATGGGCAGCATCCCTGCAGCTGCAATGAACGGTGGTGGCGGCGGAGGAGGCGGTGCCGGTGGTGGCTACTTCCAAGGTGCCGGCGGCCCCGATGCGATGCCGGGGAATCCCTACCAGCAACAGCAACAGCAACAGCAACAGCAGCAGCAGTACATGGCTGCCATGATGAACCAGCAGAGGGCAATGTTGATGAACCAGCAGGTTGCAAGGCAGCCTCCTGCAGTCAATTACATGTATGCCCCTTACACATACCCTCCTCCTGATCCATACACCCACTTCTTCAGTGATGAGAACACTTCTAGCTGCAATGTCATGTGAACAAGATGAAATTGGGATCCTCGGCGGCGGTGGTTCAGTTATGGCTGCTTCAGCTGCTCTCTTCTGTTTCTAAATTGATGCAATATTATATACAATGGAAATGAGTTTTTCAACTTTAATTTGATTTTCATCCTAAGTTAAATTTAGGGGTGGTTTCAATTACCTTAGGGGGAGAGTAGTTTTATAGAGTTTATAATATTAATTAATAGTATTATTTGGGGGTAGTAGGCTAGTAGCATGAGATGAGATGGAGATGGAGATGGAGATGTAACTCGATGGGACTTATCCCCCCATGACATGTGATATGTCTATATGTTGTTTATAAGTTGCCAAACAGAAATAAAAGACTTGAGCACAAGGGTAGCAAACAAATGAAGTAGGGAGCTGGGGTTGATGATGAACAAAATCCCCTTCTCTCTTCCTCATTTTTCTTAGAAATTTTAATTCTCGTCTCTTTTTGGCACTCCTGCATAGCTTTGAATGTGAGAAGGAGAAATCATGGATGGATGGATGTGCACACACCATATGATCAGTTGAGTTGGGCCCACACACAAGCCAAACAGTGTGATATTAAGCCAGTTCAGTTCTGATTGAGTGGGCTGGGGGCCACACCGGTCATCATAGCCATCCACATTTGTCATAGACGAAGACGCCGAATCATCTCTCGTGAACGTTTAATCCCCCCCCCCCCCCAACAAAACATAATAAAATAAATTGTAATATGCTAAATAATACATTTGGCGCAATGTTTTTGCAGCTAGCTAGCTTAGATTAACTAACTCCTTGACTTGATGATATGCCTGACGCTGCAAATGGGCATGAGTTGACTGTCTTCTGAGTGATGAGTTTTACTAGTTCCGTAGCTGGAATCATTCTTCTACCAAATCACCTACCTTTCTTAAAGCCTTGCGTGCATTTTGCCATTCTAAAATAGAGGTTGGTTGTGGTAACACATTGTATTCGCACACCATTTTACATATAAATTTTGTAACAAGGTAGTGATGTTATAATTTTTTTTAAAAAAATTACAAGTTAGATTTATTAAATTAGTAATGTAGTGTAGGGTGGGTGGTTCAGGCTGCTGGCATTGAAAGTTGGAAACACTCGAGGGGTGCAGTGATGGCTCCTGGCAGTGGTCAGAGAAATGAGCCCGTAAGAAGGATGAAGTGGGATTGGTCATGTCCTACTACTCACTCACGGAAGCGTAACAACGTGAGCAAGGTTGTTTTTGACAGAGACTACTTAACTACTTTTCATTTTTTCTCTTATGTGAATGTAAAATCTAACGGCGTACGTTTGACACCTTCTCCCACCACCGATAACTATTCTTTCTTGTAAGCGTCTAGTCTTTTCAATTTCAACACACTTTGTTTATTGATTATAAAATAAAAAATGGGGGAAGGGGAGGACCCCACCTTCATGATGATAATCATCATGTGGTTGGACGATGGATTGGATAGGTCATATTATGATGATGATCATCACCATCATGCTAGATAGGAGTCATCCCATCCGTCCATCTATCTAATCACAATTTGATTCTCTCTTCTCTCCTCTTCCATTATGTTTGCGATCCGATTGGGTTGGGTGTGGGTTCCACTCTCACATTGCCCACTTACACAATAACCAATTTACCATTACCCAAAATAGTGAATGCGTTCACTCCCCTCACCTTAGTTGGATTGGCAGGAAAGTGTTATTTGAATTTTTGTGATTATGAGAACAAATGTTAACTCATATTTTAAATGATAAATAGGATGAGTTACTGCAATATTTTACCATTCACAAGTTTAAATAGCACACCTTATATTCTCTTTTATTCAAAATATTTGTCAATTTTTTTATTTTGATTTATTTTAAAGTAATTGTCACTTATTAAGTTTAAATATTATTAATTATTTTTTATAACATAATTTTATTAAATTTTTTTTTATATTTATCTATTATAATAATTTTAATCGTTTACTATAAATAAAAAATAATTACATAAATATTATCAAATTTTTTAATTTTTTAATACTAATGTAGAAGAAAAACGAATGGATAACTATTGAAGGAAGACAGGAAAAGGCAGCATCAAATTATTAATTCCTTTGCAGTACTGCTGGCAACGGTGGATTGGATGCAGGAGCAGTGGACTATGCTTGCTAGGTTGCATCTGATCTGATCTTACCCACAGTATATACCGTGTTCCGGTAGATTTGTAGGATCTGAGTGTGGTGTGCTTACGCCAAACTTGTGCTGCAACCTCACTCACTCAGCATTTAATGTGGGGGCCACCCCTCTCTCTCTCTCTGCTACGCTATACAGCTCGGGATCCAATATTGTTTTTCTCCCTTCTGTTTGTGTGGAAAGGAGATTAGATGTTCCAATCTGGGTTGGGTTTAATCCTATTTTTGTTTTGGTTAACTAGTCTGGATTTGATTAGCAGATGCGGTTTGATTTGCAGTAGGATGCGAAGGCTTCTTCACAAGTGAAAGTTAATTTTTTTGTGTTTAGCTTAAAGATCATCAAATAAAGTTTTTTAGAGTTAACTCTAACTCTTAAATTTTAATAAAGATTTAATATTATCATTCATTAATTAATAAAAATTAAAAATGTAAATTATTTTTTAATATTTATGTCTTTTATAATCTTTTTTATATTTTAAGATTAATTTAATGATATACTTATTAAATATTGTTTCTATGATTGTTGAGAAAAACTTTTAAATTGTTTTATCAATTACTACTACTACAATATCTAAAGAGCAATTTATAGAAAATTCAAAATGTTGAATAGCTTTTAGAGAATGAGAACATTACTAAAGTGAGTCTAAGGGAGGAGTCACATGGTAAATGGGATGGGGATAAGGACGTGAGTTACACATAGTGTGGGCATTGTTTGGACATATGTATGCAACAGGCACAATGGGTTACATTACACACAAACCTAACAACAAATTGCGTGTCTCCGTCACTTTTGTTTGTTGCTCCCTTCACACTTTCACACTTACATTTTCTAATTTGACCTAACTGAGTTATCTATGACACATTTTCCATGCTTTATTAAATTTAGTTTAAACAAAAATAGGAGCAGCCGCCTCACGTAGAACTCAAAATTAAGTATGATTAATTTGAGAAAAATAGTTTATTCAATTGATGGATCAAAATAATTTTACTATGGGTAAAATATTTTAAGAGAATCAGCTTATATAATCAAAATAGAAAGAAAAAATATGCTACTTTCGTTTTTTAACATGTAGCTTTTGTACAGTGGGTTGGAAGCCAAAAATTCAGGCAGAAATTAGAAAAGTGGGGAAAGGGTTCTGGTGGTGTGAAGTGTGTGTATCATGTATGTTACATAGGTGAGAGAGACAATTAAGTTTAATGAAGAAAAAACGCACAAGATGTTCATGTATTCTGCAGTTTTGCAGCGCTTTTTCTTACTTTTATTGGGGCCCTCTTAGTTTTGACCAGAACGAAACCGCTACCCTTTCAGGTGGGCCCTTCTCTCTTGAAACCTATCCATCGCTTTTACCATTGCATCTCCCATCAGGTAAGATAATTCTTTCCGTGAATATTATTGTCTTCGCTGCTTTCCAATTTTTTTGTTTTGACGTTATTTGGTTTTGTAAAAACAAAATGGCATTCATTTATTTAGTCTTATTATTTTAAAATTTTTCTAGTAATTTAGTTCGATTAATATGTAAGCTAAGTATAATTTATTTAATCTCGACAAAATTTTGAAGATCAGAGGTATTTTCGATGACTTCCAAACTATATATAGAATCCATCTTATCAGTCATATATATATATATATATATATATATATATATATATGTATAAATACATTATAACTATTAACTATTAAGTGTGGTTGGTTGACTATACTGAATGAGACAATGTTATAGTGTTTTATTATAAATCATGTGCATTGACATATAAAAAAAAAAAAAGTTGTCTTCAGTACAAATGTTCTGTTCCAAATGCGTCTTTGTGAATAGTTTTACTAGAATTTCATGATATAGATATAGTATTAATAGAAAAAACGTGCATAAGAAAAATTTTATGTTGAGTGGGATGGTGGCAGCTAATGTAAATGACCAAAGTTTCATTACATAGTGGAAGTAGTGGGAGACATATATAGAACAAAGAGTCTAATCCTTGATGAAAACTAAACAGTTTTTCAGTGCTTAAGCACAAGTTTTGTTGATACACAACTATTAACCCAGAGATATGCACGTACTTCACATTTCATGCAAAATGTTTCGAAGCGCTTGGAGTACACAATCATAAAAACGTGAAGCTATGAAATGACATAATTTATTCAAGGAAAAGTACACCAAACGTTCAATGCACTGTCGTGTATTCTTGAACAATCCTTTCGAGAAAAATTATTAAGTATTTATAGAGCATTCTGAAAATTTATAAAATAATATTTTAAATTTAAATAATTGTTAGTAGCAAGATCTCTTCTTTTATGAAGATAAAGTGTCCGTTGATATATAAAAATTTCTCAACCTTAATAAGTGAGGTACTCTGTTACAGAAAAGCCGTTTAGTTGGGTTGCCTGCACATAGCATTTCAACATGAAGATGAGTCTCTCAGGTCAACTACTCTACTAGTAAGGTTTGTGGATTTATCAACAAACTGTGGCTTAAGTGAATGGGTGGAGGATGCACTACGAGAGGAGCAGTAAGTTTTATGCATAGCAATTATGCTAGTGAAAACTTAGACGTGTTTTAACAATACATCTATTTGATTTTAATATTTTATAAAAATAAACAAGGATAAAAAAAAAATGAACGACTCCGCTGGGGATCGAACCCAGAATCTCTGGTTCCGTAGACCAGCGCCTTATCCATTGGGCCACGGAGTCACTTGTGCCAAATCTTACGTGTATTATATAAAATAATTTACTATTGAATTTTGAGATCACAGGTTAATGATTATTTAAATTACAATAGATACTAATTCTTTTCTTGAAAGAAGAGAAAAATAAAAGGAAATAAATGAAATATAAATTATCTCCTTTATTATGTAAATAAAAAAATTAAGAAAAACGAAATAATTTTTATTTATTTAGTTAGAAAAATAAAGAAGAGAATGACTTAGTATTTTATTCTTTATACAATATTAAATAAATTAATAATTTAAATAGAATATTTATTTTTCTTTAGTCTTTCGCTATAAAAGCAAAGAGGAAATATTTCAACACGTTTACTATTAATTTTTATTTTATTTTTGCTTATTCATGAGTTTAAACTTTCATTTAAACATTAAAAAAAATGTGTGACACCTATTTCTTTATTTTTGTTTCTTCACACCTAAGTACAAAATAATATAATAATAAAAAAGGATTAAATAATTAACCGACTAAGAGTGGGAAGAAAGAATTATAGAAGTCAAAGTTAGGAAATCAAAGTTGAAAGCACAATGACCAAGGAATTGAGAATGAGCAGTAAAATCACATGGGAGCCATAAGCCCCATGCTGGTTTTGGTTAGGGTCGGGGAACACTCATGGGTGGTGGCTGCGTCCTCTCTCGGATTTCCCTTCCTTTATTTGGATTAAAATTCTTTATTTCAAGATTTTAGTTTATTTAAATATATAACACTAACTAATTTAATTCAAATTGAATCAGTCAACTATAAAATATATTTTTTTCAGCAGTAACATTTTCATGGAGCAAGTTGCATGTTTAATAGTAGTGCCTTAGTTGCAACTGATGTTGCATTTCTAATAGTGGCTCATTAGCAACTCATATCCTACTATACTTAATAGAATTGGTCTTATGCTGTAATTATATGAGACACTAGTTGGTCAAATTAATACAAGTATATATATATATCAATTATGTCATGGATAACTTAGAGATTAGTTTACTCGTGGTCAACAAGTAATTAACAGTTTTGTGGCGGCAAGCAGCCTATGAAAGTGAAGATTCCATCTCAACTCTCAAGAATCGTGAAATTGTACCCTATAAAATATAATATTTGGTTCTTATTCCTTGATTAGCTGCAAAGAGACAGTTAGATTGACCAAAGAATACTAGTATTATATTATTTAAGAAAAAAGTTAACAAGTGTTTTTAACAAGTTAAAGAGTGAAAATAATTTATGTTAAGATGTAAAATTATTCAAGAATTTTTGTCTATTAACTTTAACTTTTAAAATAGATGATTTTTGTCATTGTATAAGAATTTTTATTATTAAAAGGGCTAGAGTTTGCATAAGAGAATTTGTGAAAATATAAAATTATTTAATTTTCTCTACTCACTCGTCAGCTTAAGCTTTTGATTGATATGTTTTTACAATTTTTGAAAATTTCAATATATTAAATGTAATAAAAATAATAAAAATATTTTCACATTCAACTCATTAACAACAAGAATTCAATATTATTTTGTAAAAAAAAACTCGTTATTATTAAGAATTTTGCTAAAAAGAAGATAAATACATTCAAACTTGAAAATGAAAATTTTGATCATCTTGTTAATCTTACTCAACTTGAATAATATTGTCTTTCGTAAAATATATATATATATATATATATATATATATATATATATATGCGAGATTTTGCCATTATTAAAAGCATTATATAATTTTTTTATAACATTTTATTTAGTTTCAAATAACTCAAATTATGAATGCATGTACTATGAATCAAGGAGACAATTTTATATACACTTTACAAAATTACCCTCATTTTTAATGATACTTATTCTCTTTTTTAAACTTAATACTCCTTGACTTATTCATTAACTAAGGGTAGAAGTGAGAAAAAAAAGTAACAGTCTTGGTTTCATAAATAAGCATTTATTGGTGGGGAAATTAAATTTTATACATCAATAATTATTTGAAGAATTTTGCTAATAAATGCCTTAATGACACTTGTTAAGAAAGTAAAATTGATAAATTTACATTAAAAAATTAAAAATTTTAAACCAAAAAAAATATTAGGGGTGTTAGTGATCCAGCCCCATCCACTTAATTGGTCTAACCCAATAATATTGAGTTTAGGGTTTTGCAATTTGACATATGGTACCTTTTTTCGGGAAAGGTTTGAGTCATGCTTTAGGTTGACTCAACTTGACCTAAGTTAAATATTTGTCAAGTTATCTTCTTATTTAAAAATAACAGTTGTGATAATTTATAAGATTTTTGCACTTTAATTAATATATTTTATATAATATTATGTTATTTTTTATTGGTATAGTTTTTTAAAAATATTTTTAAATTTTGATTTCTTACGTCTAAAACTATATAATTTTACAATACATAATATTTAAATCTTCATATGATGTCTAATCATTAGATTTTCTCGGTTTGACGACTCAACCATTAGTTAGATTAGTAAAGAATCGAGTTTTATCTTAACTCAAAAAAAAATGATCCAACTCAGTTTGAGTTAGTTTAACTTGATCCACACCAACGATGTATGCTCCTAATTGTTAGGACACTTATTCACTTTTCCATTAAAAAAAAAAGTCATAAGCAAATTCTTTAAGTAAAGAGTAATAATTTATTGCAAGTTATTTTAATTTTTAAAATATTCACTCTCTCCCTCCATTTCATAATGTTAGTCCATTTATCTTTTTAGATTTATTCATAATTTAATGCATTCAAACACAATGTGTTCAAGTGCATCAAATTATGGATAAACCTAAAAAAAGATGAAAGAAACTAACATTATAAGACGAAATGAGTAACAAATATTTTCAAAGCACTTATAAAGAATTCAATAGTATAAATTTTTAAAACTTTTATTGTATTTAATATTGAATTTTTATATTTTAATAATTTTTTTATGAATCTTTAACATATTAATTGCATGTCTTTGACATTACCAAAAAAAAATTGCATATCTTTGAGCTGCAGCCATAAACTGCGGAAGATATGTTTGTGCTTGTCTTTAAAAATTGAATGGAATTAATTAGTACCATTGCCTATTTGCAACTGAGACCAGGGCAATTAATTTGGTGGATACGTCCACCCACCAATCAAGAGGTAGCAGGAGGACATAGACCCTAAGTTCCGAGTTTCCGTTTCCAAGTTCTAAAGTACTCCGTTTATTATCTTTTTGTTGTAAAAAAATACACAAATCATTTAATTGATATTTAAAATAAAAAAATATAAAATATATAGATAAAATTAATCTTAAATAATAAGTATTATAATTATTAAATATTATGAAAAATAATAAAAATATAAACATAGAAAATATATTTAATATTTTTTAATATAAATAAATAATACATCAAAACAGTAATCCAAAACCCATGATGCATGAATTGAATAGACATAGTAGCAGTGTTAGTATTAGGAGATACTCTGAAGTTCGTAGTTTAAATACTAGGCAAAATGTTTCGTCACTGAATACTAAGCTGCAGTTTAAAAATTAAAATCTTAAATTGTACTGAGGTGTAGTTTAAGTTAATCTTTTAATTCTATGTCGTGGCAATTTTGCTTATTTTCATCACATTAAATAATATAATAACGCATATCTTATTATTCATTCCCTTAAGAGACAATAATTCTTGTCACTTGTAATCTTAATTCATCTTATTATTTGTAATCTTAATTATTATTATTTTTTTTTGGTATAGAACAAAGACGTTACTATGAGACAATAATTACTTTATTAATGTTATTATATGCATGTCGTACGGGAGTTCATGACATTAATTTACCGAAACCTTGATGGAACGGTTTTTGATTTTTCTTTTCTTGTATACCTTATGCATTTTTAATTCATTTGATGCACTTATTTAATTATTTCCCACCGAACTTCTTGAAAATATCATCATGTTAAAGGACCAACTATGATAGCAGTACTAAGGGCAAATAATATATTAACATATTCTTAGGTTAGAGCCAAAAAAGGAGTTCTCATGTTAATTATCCCGAGTAGTTCTTAGAAAATGACGACAACTAATGCTCGAAAATTTCTTTTCATCTGACCCTCCATCCCCTCCCCCCACAAGGTCAAATTCACATGCTCTCCATTCCGTTGAATTGGGTGGACATACAACCTTTTGTTTTCCACCTATATAGTTCTGAGTCTCTGACTTCTTGTCTCCTACTATACCTAGAACTCCTAGAAGAGAGGTTTGTAATAAATTAATCGTATCTTGCATCATAACATAAAATAATACACATATAAGATCGTCAATTCTAAAATAAATAAGAATTAATATTTTATTTGGACTTAGACACACGAGTTTTATTTTAATACCTGAAAAAACATATTAAAAACTTTAGAATAGATCGTATCATTCCTCCTGATAACGGGCACATGAATGTTTTCTGTTTGTTATAATAGCATGCTGCAAGCCCGCAACTATAGCAAGCACAAAATGCATAAGTGAGTCGAGGATTTTATCTTTATCTAAACCATAATTTTTGCCCCAATTCGGTATGCATCTTACCCTTTAAACGTCCATTATTTTGCCCAGATTTTAACTTATATATGGATACAATATAGCCTATATATAAAAATATAGATCGGAACACAAATTTATAATTGTATGAGTTTAGATCTGAAATCGCCACCTCCAATTATAAATCTTCTTTTTTTAAAAAAACCTGGGGTATGAAATCTCAATAGCGATTTCAGACTTTTTTTAAAAAATAAAATTGAGGGTCTGAAATAGACATAAAAGTGACGATTTGAGACCTTTTTTGAAAAAAACAATCTGGGGTCTGAAATCGTTATAAAAGTGGTGATTTCATATATTTTTAAAAAAAAAATTGGCGTCTAAAATCTCTATAAAGATGATGATTTCAGATCAGAACGATATACTTATAGATTTTTTCTCCGAGGCATTATTATGAGCAATAAAATTTGCTGGACTCATTTATAGGTAAAAAATCCTCCAAGCAGCACTCTAAAGTTACTAACTTTGTTTAAAATATGATCTTATTATATATTTTTTGTGTAAATATATTTAAATACAATGCATTAAATTTGTGTTTATACGTGAATGTTTTTTCTCACTTGTCTCCCTGAATCTCGCGTTCTCTCTCACTATTTGCTCATTACTTTTTCTTTCAAAAATATGTATTTAAATTTAATTCATATAAAACTAATTCTTCTATAAGTTAAACCAAATGAAGGGTTATACAAGAAGTCCTGCAACAGCAGTACGTAGATGTGGGCTTTCAGGAATGCCCTTGAATATTATCTGCAAAGATCAGCGAGTGTGGCAGGGAACGTAGGGACAGTGGCGTCAATACATAAAAGGTAGCTAGTGGGTGTAGAACCATATCGTAATTGACTAAATATTGGTACTTGTACATATATAGACATAGTAGTACATATTACTTACATGACATGGATGGTGTGAGGGAGATATTTTTCAGGAAGAATACCTTACTAAACATATTCTCCGCGCAACAAACAATACTGCTCCCTCCTCCCTCTCATAAATGCTCGTGAAATACACTTAATATCGTTTTTCATAAAAATATCATAATTCATAAATTTTAGAAGATAAATCTTGAGTCTAAATTCATATATATATATATATATATATATATATTTTTTTTTTTTGAATTTAAATTTTTTAAAGTAAAATTACTCATTCTAAAATGTAAAATGAAAATTTTTATAATTAAATTAATAAAATAAAAAATAAGAATCAGATCCAATTATGAGATAATTGTCGTATGTTTTTAATTCAAGATAGCAAGTTCCTAAATTTTCAATAACTATTTTATTTAATTAAGATGGTTTGCTAACAAATATAAATGAATAAGAAATCTTTAAATGTTAGTGATAAATAATTAGGGAATCTTTATATTCAACTTTAACTTTTAAGTGGGTCCTACATAAGAGGAACAGTAAGTACAGACACCTAAGCTTCATAATTACTCCCCGCCGCGGCAAGGCCCAGGCCCAGACCAGAAGGGAAATAGATTTACCGTACGAGAGGCCCATTGATAGAGAAAACGTATTCGTCGTTTTCTGGGCGTACACGTGGCAAGGGGATGTACTTGCAATTTTCATTGTTTGGTGATTACGATAAGGGTTATTGGCGTCACGCGCGGAAACGACGGTGTGCTTTGCTGTGTTAAGTGAATGTGAGGTCGTTTTATGTCAGTAGTGGACAGTAGTGTAAGGTAAAGGTTTTTGCATTATTTGCATCACCCCTTGTCTGGTCAGCGTTTCATTTTTATAAAAAAAATTTAAAGAATTTTGTTAACGTGCCTTCAAAAAAAAATGATAATTTATATTAAAAAAGAAAATTTATAGTTTTTTTAAATATAATTGAATGCTTAATTAACTTAAATTTATTAGTTTAACTTTTGTAATCATTGTCTTTAAGACAACACTACTTATTAGAACATTGGTTAGCAAAATTTATTTTTTAAATGTTTCTCTCTCCTTGCCTTCATGAGTAGTGTGTAGTCAAACCCTTCTCAAAGTACTAACTCTCCCACCCCGTTATAAGAAAGCAAATTGAAAGAGTGATTTGATTAGTGTAAAAGTTGGATGAATTTCCATACAAATATCATAAAAAAAATAGATTGATTTTATATCAGCAAAATTGATAAAATTCCCATTCATTATCTTAAACGTCTCACAAATAATAATACATAATTTTAATATTAATATACTTATTTTATACACAAATATAACTTAATAAATATTCATATTCATTTTAGTCATTATATGCATGTTTTGCTTTATTCAATGGAATTAACAATTAATGACTTAGTCTGAAATTGCTAAAAAAAATTCAATTCTATCTCAAATTTTAATTTCCCTTAGCCACTTTGATGGATGGATATACAACACGAGACCAACATGGTTTGGGGCATTCAAACAAAATTATGCAAATAAGAAGTTAAGGGCTCAAGCCTATATAGTTAGCGCACCATAGCATGCTCCCCTATAACTACATACTTAGTAGTAAATTCAAACAGATGTCTCGCAGCTAATGGCCCTAATCCTACTAATTATTGCTACGACAAGTACATTATTGGTTCAATAATGGAGTGCTTAATCAGGTACTAATAAGCAGTAATTTGTAGAAATTCAATCACCAAAACTTCAGCTCACAACAACATAATCAATTCTCTAAGCATGCTTTGGGCGGGTCCCATGATGTCACAAGGCGAGTTTGAAATAAAGTGACCGCAAGTTTGGATGTTAAATGTATATATTCTTCGAAACAACAGCACACAACCCAGATGAACTTTACACACTGTTTTTCTTAATCAATACTGAATGGAAGCTACTTTATATTTACTTTCACATCAAGTAATTTTAGATATAAGTAAGATAAGTCTAATTAGAAATTGAATTCTAATTGAATTGAACAGAATATACTATTCAATCACGCATGCATGGAATAAAGTGTACACTTAATTATTATACAGACAACACTACATAGAATTGTGTTTCTTGAAATTATTATGTTACTTGAGATTTTTGTATTGACTCATTATTCTTTTTCTAATTATTTAAACTAGCATCTACAATCTCTTGTAAATTAATCAATTTTTTTTCAGATGGGGGGTGGGTTTAGAAACCCAAGGTTGCTCTAGATCTTTAATCACCGTTGCTCTTTGTTGACCTTTTAAGAGATATTCAATAGACCAAAGCTCAGTTGTTTCACATGAACCCATGCCTCAGCAACCCAAACCAATGATTATGCTTAATAATTAACATTAAATCACGTGTGAGCATATGAAAAAGATAGGGGGTACTAAGAAAATACTAACACAGACACTAGTACTGTTTGTTTGTGCTCAGAGTTTTGGAGTTAGGAAGATGCTGGATGCGTCCATTTTCCAACCAAATGGGTCCATACCTAGGCTAGAGTAATAATTTAGTAGTGAAGGGGTTTGTGAAGAATGATAGGAGGGTCCAAAGGGGAAGAAAGTGGAAAATGATATATATGAGAGTGCTGCCCAACAGTTTCTTTCATTATGGTAAAGAATGAAAAAAGGGGCGAGGTAGCTTTGACTTTGGGCTCCACTTTTTTGTTCTTTTATCCCATTAAAATATATAGATGCAGTAACATTGCAGTTTATAGTTTTTCTTGTAGAAAGAGTAGTGGCATAAATAGAAAATAGAAAGCAATAAAACATGGGAGATAATTTCCTGGTACAAAGATTGGTAAGCTCTAAAAAAAGCATATTATGGAGGGAAAAGTAAAACAACGATTACCTGCAAGTGCACCTACAAGATTGGTGTTTTATAGTTTTTAAATTATTTTTTAAAGCATTTAAAATGGAATAATGATGCTCAATAGTTTAAGTAAATACTAATATAAAATAAACAAGTAGATTTGGGGGTTCGCAAGTGGTTATGAAATTATAAAAAACAAGAGATCAAAATTAAATCGTTAACGCTTCTATCGAATTATTTGAAGAAGGAAATATTTTTCATGGCTTAATTAGTTAAACTGAGAAAAAGCTGAAGTAGTGGCTTTAATCACATGGGCTTTGATCTAACCAAAACAGAAATAAAAGGACACGCACTTTTCCAGTGATTTTAGAGAATTACCACCAAAAAATTCTTATGTGCATCTTGAGTAAGATGTTTTTGTTATACATGAGATCAATTATTATACATTTTCTTTCTTTTTTGGTCTAATACATTTTCATTTAATAACTAGTTCAAGACTTTAGTTTCTTTGGTCCACTACACACTAACCTTCAAGCAAAATTGTAATGATGCAGCTGGTTATGTTATTGTATGAAACCTAGAAATGGACCCAAACCTTAAAAGTTGTAAACGGCGATCCCTAGATGTGGTTTTGGACCCATAACCTAAAATGGACCTCATATAGCATGTCCTGTTCTGCGGTCCAAGGTTTGCTTTTTCTCGTACCAATATTTCTTGAAGATCTTATACAAGAAAACAAACTTTGGACAGCATAGCTAAAGCCTTAAGACTTTCTTGTACCTTTCTTATTTACTTGAAGCTCATATGGATATTATTAACTTCTTGACCAAGAAAAAGGAAATAACTTACTATGATTTGGAAACAAAGGACCCTGTTTTCTTTTCCTCTGTGTGTCTATTTTGAAATGTATATCCACATTTCATACCTATACATCTGAACTAATTTGGATAATTGGATGAACGTAATTAGTTCAAATAGTTAATCTACGTGAGATAATATTTATTTGTAAAAGAAAAAACAAATTCTAGAGAAAAGTTTATCGCAAACAAATAGATACACACCTCACAGTTTGAATAATGCTAACCTCAATTCTTTTCACGTGGAAGTTAGCGAACTTCCTGTGCTAGATTTAGGGGGGAGAAAAAAACAACTTCCATCTAAAACGTATTCTAGAAACAACTTTATGTCATTTTAGTGAATGAGCAGAATACCTTTATTACTTTTCTACTGTGCAGATAAGCATATCATCTTGGTCGTTAAAGATGGGAAACCCCCTCATTTCTCTGCTTTATTTCTCACTTATTTGGTGGATCATTACGTTCACAAATGATTTGACATGGTTTTTTGGTCTGGCATTTGAAGTAGGCCCATTGCTTGTGGCCTTTGTTTTTCCCCATATTTTTCATCATTCTGTGCTATCCACTACAAAAGTATTTTCAGGTGCATCCTTTTAAATATAAACCATAAATAGTCTACAAAGTTCTACTTTTCTTCTCCTGTAAGCACAAAGCAAATACATGGGAAGAAAAAATGCAGACTGGATTCAACGGCTGATGTGCGTGGCCACAATCCATCTTTCTTCTAAATGGGACTTGTGCACCTGAAGATTAAGTTGTAGTTCCGATATCTAACTCATGTTGTCTTGTGATCATGTGATTGGCCATATTCACAGTAATAATCTACTCTACACTACCTTGTTTAATCACCATCATGTTCCAGAAACAAATGAGATCCAATCAATTCCATGTTCAGTCAATCCACTTTTAATTTGTAACTGCATAAAGAGTATACGAAGAATAGTTAAAATGCAAATTCAATTAAAGTGAAGCAAATGAAAGAAAGCCAACATATAAAGGAGAAGATTCCATCACCAAATGCCGATTATCTAAGGCCCCAAAAGTAGATTGAATTTAATTTTAATCAAGGAGATGATACCTAGCATTATCATCCAATTATCTTGATTTTTGAACAAAATGCAATATATAACTCAACAACTTCCTTAGTTCCTTTACCTGCAGTTATGCTAGATTTACCATATTCGGTACAAGTTGTTTCTCTCAGTTTAAACTATTATTACTATTTTCTATCCCTTACCATTCATAAATTAACTTTGATGCGTTATTAAACAATTGTGAATGTATCTCGACAGTTTCACAGGTGTATCAATCCAATATACACTCAAATCGTAAATGTATCTTTCATGTGGTGATAGATGATTTATGAATAAATGAATATTGCATCAAACTGTGTAGCAATTGTAAGTAAGACTAATGAAAATTAGAGGCACCTTGAAGTGATTTTTCAAAATCCTCAAGCTGATGAATGAAACCCGGGTTCGGAGATGCCAATGGTCGTCTGCTCTGTACATGTTGCAGAGCTTCAGATAAGCTCATTCCACGAGTCTTCATTAGATATGCAACAACCACAGTCACACTGGATGGAGGAAAATTTAGAATCCATTTTCTCAGTTAACCAAATGAAGAGGGAAATAATCAAATGAACAATATAAACACCAAGATTTTTTTTTTCCTTTAGAAAAAAATCCAATATGAACATTACAATAGGAAATGGTAAGAGGCTGGCGTCATCATGCAGTGCAGAGGTTACAGGCCCAAAGTAATAGAGGAGATGGTTTTTCATCATCATTAATATTCAAGCTACATCCCTAATCTCAGTTCTATGTATGTCAATAATCTTGACGTCTAGCTTAGCTTTCAAATGATTCAAAAATTTGATAGCATTGCAGGAAAAAAATGGTTTGATTCAACTCAAGCTACAAAGTGTTTTGAACTTCTATTTCTTTGGAAAGATAGACAATAATCTTGAAGCATGCACTTTTAATATTGTTTCAAGTTATCAATACTTGTGTCGGGGAAAGATCCCCACAAAATCAGATTCCAGAAAGAGAATATTAGGCTTGAAGAGAAGTTATCATGTAACTCGAACAAAGGAGAAACATGGGAACAAAGAAGCTTACCTCCTTGATTTTCCAGCAAAACAATGAACCAAAACACCTCCTCCTTGTCTTTTGGCTTCGTCAATAAAATCAAAACACTCATTAAAGTATTGCTTTATGTTGGCATCTTCTTTGTCAACAACTGCCTCAATTTTCCAGTAAAACATATTTCAGTATGGATGTAGTACTAGAAGCATTAAAATACTTGTAGGGACAATAAGCATCATACACGCAGTCCATTTACCAGTTTGAGTAAAATCAATAGAATCACAATGAACCTCTATTACAAGCAATATGGAAGACTAATCTGAGCAAACACCCCTATTTGAAAACAATACCATATGAGCAAGCTAAAAGGCTATTGACATTCCAAGACGACAACATGCCTCACAAAACTATCTGGTTTTCCAAAATATAATTTCTTAAGACACAAGAAGCAAATTATTTTTCTGCAGCAGTCTAAAAACCAAAATATTTTAACAGCAGGTGGAAGCTAAACTGCTGTAGGCTAAAGCATAAACTTCCAAAATTGCTAACGATACTTGTTCTCAAAAGTGCACAAAGTAATTGCTTGAATTGCAACCCTGTTGTTGTGAATTCAATTACAGACACAAAACCCCTTTAGATAGCTACACAATCAAAAGGTCCCCATTTTTCTAAACCTAGCCCACTGGAAACCAGAACAAAAAATACACTGCATTAACGTCAAAAGCAGCTCATTAATAATCTCATTCTATGAAAATTGAAAACTAGCTTACCATCTATAATTTTATATACAAAATCCCCAGGATGTGCAGGTGACAGTCTACCAGCCACAGTCAAAACGTGAGTAATATTCAAGCTTTTCAATGCATCCCTGTTAGCTGCAGTGCCAACCGAACCCAAAAAGAGACCCTGTATAATGCAAAATTATAACAGAACAAATGCCTCAATCAAAATTCAGAAGACTAATAATATAACACACTTAATGAAAGCCTAGATCGCAGTTAGTCACAATCACAAACAAACGAAACAATTATACTACTACCTCATCGATTTTGGAAGGAACATTATCCTCTTTGAATGATTTAACTAAATTCATAACCCGCATAAGTGATGATATTTGTTTCCTCATGGATTCATCAAATTGTTCCACAGCTGATGAGGTGGCCATTCTCGTCGGCTTTTTGTTCTCCCCTTCAAACTATGAATGAGAGATTGCCACCAATTAAATACTTATAAAACAAATAATGGTTCCTACAAAAGTACATCATCACATCACAAAACTGAACTGTGAAAAAACACAGCACACCGTAGAATCAGAAATTTATGCAGAATGCACTAAAATGGCCCTTAATTGCGTACGAACGCTAATCATCAGATATTCAACATCAATAAAGAAAGAACAACTGCGATCACGTCTCATTGTAGAAGAATGAAAGTTTTTTAAACGATGCCTCGAATTACGATACATTTGAACAATTGAAATATTGCTGAAACAGGCGCTAACGAACAAATAACGATTTCGAGACACACAGAGATTCGTTATTCTACCATAAAATAGAAAAAAGGAAGAAAAAAAGCATCTCGATTAAAACTGAAAACAGCTTAAGAAAACGTCATATAAATAAATAAATGGGTGAAAGATCCCAGAAGGTGATCCAAAGGAATCAGCGAGGGGAGAGAATAAAAACTGACTCTCACCTACACCCAAGAACAAGAGTTGGTTTCCCAACGGAGCAGAGAAGAATAGAATATATTTGCTTTTTTTCTTTTGGTTCGATTTTGGGCCTTTCTCTGGATGGCCCAAATTCTAGTATAAATGACAAAGCTTGGCCCAATAGCAGATCCGCTATAATGGGGCGGGTTAACCGAAGCAAAAGCCCTGTTATTATTTATGGTAAAGAAAAGCCTTGTTATTTAAAAATGACCCAGTTACTATTGGGACTGTAGGCATATTAGGGCCTTTAGAGAAATGGGTTAATGGAGGAGCTGCCACGTGGGCCCATAAACTTCATTGTGTCATTTTTTAATTATCATAGGGCAAAATATCCAAGCAAACGACTACAAAAAAACTAAAAAATACTCTCTCATGGGGATAACCCATATATTCAGCAATATAACAAGGTTCTAGAAGAGAGGAAACAGAGTTAAAAGAAGTCGGCCTAACACCAAAACCATGACCTAACAAAGTTAAAAGAAGTTAGCCCAAAACTAAAATATGACCCTTCTTAGCCAAAATATTTGTACAGAAATTAGCTTCCCTATAAATATAGTTAAAAACAACGGAAACATCCCTCAAAGCAAGCTTACGATTGGCGGCAACAAGGGAGGTACTAGAGTGAGCAAAAATAATGTCGTCACGACATAAACCTATGGCACAACTAGAAAAAGAGGTTGGGTTTAATTGGGCAATAGTCCATTTTACATGCTTCAAAGGGTACTTAGGTTTTGGGACGTGCCTATTGTAACCTGAAAAAGACGTCATTAACTTCCACTAACATATCTTACTCAACCTAAAAGGAACAATGCAGAACCCAAAATTAATATTAGTTTAGAAAAAGAAGAATAGAAAATAGTTACTGCTCGACAATTACATTAAAAAAAATGTAGAATCTGGGAGCCAAGTGTAAATGATAATGAATTAATGTGATATTGAGGGTTCGTAGACTTGTTTTGAAATTTAAGGAACGTAGGAATGGAAAGGTGAAAGAAAATAGATGAAAGGAAAAGGGAGAAAATGAGGAATATGAGGGTTGGATGATGAGGGGTGAACAATCCTGCCTCCTAATCCAAGCTTATGTGGGTGGTTTCAGTTATGGAGCAATTTCAGGTTGGTTTCGGATACGTCTTTGGGTTCAGGCTTCTTCGTTCTGGTGTGGTTTTTTGCTAGTTTCTGATGTCTCTATGTGTGTGTTCTCTAAGTGTTTCTCTCTGTCTCCTCTCCGAAAATCCTCTATTCTTATCTGGTTTTTCCTCCTCTTTTTTCACGCCTAGGATTCCTTTGATGTGTCCCTTTCAAAGGCTGGCCCAACAGGGCTTTTTTCTGCCCACTCCTCACTTGTCATCATCACTCCATCCTAATGCAAGTTCCTTTCACTAAAAATCTAGTATGAACAAAACCTCCTTTTGTTCCTCTATCCTAGACCATGGTGAAAAGGTCCCTAAAGTGTGCAAGGTTGGTGGAAGGTGCTGCTTTGTTGGCAGGTCGCCGGGGGCGTGTCAGATAAACCCTGGTGCCTGGGATGTGGAGTAAGGCCCAAAACCCTCCAATCCATAACCCCTCATAGTTCCCATTCTTGTCTCTTTGTAGACATATTTGGGACATATCTTATCGCACCACCCTATGTCAGCCCCTTAATGACCGCAAGGAGACAAGTGATTATGTTTTAGCCTAATTTAACATTAATAATTATTCTTAATCTCCACATTATAAAAGGGTCTACATTAGAGATAAACATATTTTTTTGCTAAAATAGAAGGAGAGTTGGGAATAGCATGCTTTTGTCTTAATTGTTCGATTCCTCAGATATATCAAAGAATAGGACTTGTCTTGGAAGTAAGAAAATAAGAGAAAGGCTGGGCAGACTAGTGGAAAAGTGAGAATTGTAAGAACTAATTAATTAAGAAATAAATTAAACACGAAAACAGGAAGTGGGTTTCAAATGGATAAAGAATTAGCCTATAAATATGGTAATTCTATGCCCGCACGCTTTTTGGCTTTTCTGCAAATTGCAAGCAAAAATGCTAATAGTGGTTGATGCTGTCAGGTTAGGCCCTTTACCATATACACTTTCCTAGCCACGTAACCGAATTTGTCTCAAATCATTCAGCACTTGAGCAATCTTTATCCCTCATCCAGGCAGTTGAATTGCTTATAATTATTCTTTTTGGTACTGATATTGCTTATCATTTTGGACAATCTTTATCTCACCAATGCAGTACTTGGAACTATTTATCTGTCTTCTATGTTAGTAAATCAATGGACTGCTGTACAGAGACGAAAAAATTTATCTTTTTGATGTGTCTTTTAAAATAACATTGTTAATGAAAATCTTTTGTTTGAATAAGTAAGTGAGAATCACTCACCACCACCATTGATTAATTTACTGGTGGATTTCAAAGCAAAAATCACTCATTTAATCCATGATAAAAATTAGTACGTCACGTGAAAAATCTCACTTAAAGTAATTTATTTCGGAAGAATAGAAAGGAGAGTGCCCCAATGGAAATCACAAAAAATCTATGGCCGTACGACAGTGACTCAGCGTCAGCATAAATAAACGAGTGAGAATTCCACATCCACACACTGTGACAGTAGAGAGAAATAGATAAGCACATTGCCACATACTGAGTCTCTATAGCCTATCAAGCAAGCAAAGCCATCACAACCTGCCCTGCCCCTATCCATCCGCGGCGACCCGCAGCAGCAACCCACCCTTTCCATTAAATTAATTAGTGTCCACTTCTTCCCAACCCAGAAACAAAAAAACCATGGCTACTACTTCCTTCTTCCCTCTCTTCTTCTCCTCCCTGTTCCTTGTTGCCAGATTCTCCCGTGCTCAGTCACCAGCGGAGTCTTTCCTACTCCCGGTCACAAAAGACCATTCCACCCTCCAGTACTTCACCACCCTGTCCTACGGCACCCCTCTGCTCCCCACCAAGCTCGTCCTCGACCTCGGCGGCCCCTTCCTCTGGCTCGACTGCTCCTCCTCCCGCGACAACATCCCCTCCTCCTCCTCCCTCACCACCCCCCACCGCTCCATCCAGTGCCTCACCGCCAAGACCCACCAGTCCCCGGAGACCACCGCCCCCTTCCTCTCCTCCCCCGCCGACCAAGACCAGTACCAGCCATGCCAGGTCTTCCCGGAGAACAGCATCACCGGCGCCGTCGCCACCGAAGGCGAGCTCGTCGAAGACCTCGTCTCCCTCCAAATCCAGCCCTCGCCACGCGCTCCCTTCGGAACAGAGCTCCTTGTGCGGTTCACGTGCTCCCCCACCCTCCTCCTGGAAGGGTTGGCCACCGGCACGAAGGGCATGGTGGGTCTCGGCAGGTCACGCACTTCGCTGACGTCACAGGTGTTCGATTCCTTCAGCACGCACAGGAAGCTCACCCTCTGCCTCTCCTCTTCCACCGGCGTCTTCTTCTTCGGCTCCGCCGTCTTCGAATCGCCGCCGCCGGTGGCCGAAATCCTGAGATCTCTCGCCTTCACGCCGCTTCTCACAATTCAGAACCAGAGGTCACAGGAGTATTTGATCAACGTCAATTCCATCAAAATCAACGGCAAGAGATTGCCCTTGCTGTTAGAGTCGTCGTCATCGGAGCCCCAATTAGATCAAGATGGAACCATTGGAGGGTTTCAGACCCTGCTGAGCTCAATTGTGCCCTACACCACGATGCAGAGCACCATATACTCTGTTTTCAAGACGGCTTTTTTGGATGCTGCCCTGTCCATGAACATGACCAGGGTGGCCTCCGTGGCGCCCTTCGAGGCTTGCTTCGGCTCCAGAGGGATCGGCGGGTCCCAGGTGGGGCCCAACGTTCCGGTTATCGAGCTGGTGCTGCAGAGTGAGATGGTGAAGTGGGCCGTGTATGGGAGGAACTCGATGGTGAAGGTGAGCGATGAAGTGATGTGCTTGGGGTTCGTGGATGGAGGTGTGAACCCTAAGAATCCCATCGTGATTGGTGGGTTTCAATTGGAGGATGTGATTGTGCAGTTCGATTTGGCTACTTCCATGGTTGGGTTTAGCCCTTCGCTCTTGGCCAAGAACACTGCCTGTTCCGACTTCAAATTAGGGTCCTTGCCAACAGCACAATCAGCTTAATTTTAGTTTATTTTATTAATGAGATTGAGATTATTCTACTAATTTTTCTTCTTTAGTTTTAATTTTGTGGATCTTGTATCAATTTTGTTTAGGAGCTTGATTTTGATTTTGGTGTTGTTTTAGCACTATTTTCCGGTTGAGTGTTGTGCTACATGGCAAAAGAGCTTCAGAAAATGTTGTTCAGCTCGTGTACAACTTGGATGAATGAGTGAAATTAAAAATCCATTTTAAATCTCCTTTGTTCTCTATTTTCACACTAGTATCCTTTTGTATGCATGTTATTATTCTTGGAGATTATGGTATTTTCAAGGCTAGTGATTTCTGGTAGCGGAATACCCTGTTCTTGTGTACCATCATAAGCTTGATTACTTTGTGAAATTGGGAATCTATCATCAAAGAAAAAGAACCATGTTCCAAATTGAATGGATATCATTCATCATTCATAAAAAATTAAAAGCAATAGAAAGAAGAAAAACAAATATATTATCGATGGTATATGATGAATGTGAAACATAATTTATTTTTAACTATATGGAGGATAAAAGAATTTTTTCTATCATCAATCTTTTTCTCTTTCTTTTCAATTTTTCGTTTTTTTTTTTTGGGTGTGATAAGAACTAGGAAGTCACCTCATCGTGGAATATTTGACAATGGCAAAAGCATATCCATGATGTAGGCCCCAAAGAAATAAAAGATGTGGTACACATGAATTCTTTTTTCATTTTCTTTTATTACCAGAATATATGGTTCAATAATTGGTACTTGCACAGGACACGTCACTTGGCCTATTCGAAACAAAACGACATGACACATATAGCTGTATGACAATTACCAAATTAGGCTCCTTACAACTTCTTTTTTTCCATGTGCCCTTTGATTAGGACATAAAACCGTTCAACAACGAAGTTGTTTCAAAATATGTTGCACAGAAGACCTGTAATTCAAGCAAATCCAAGGATATGGTACTTGGATAGCAATTAAACTTGGTTATCATATTTTGTATTTTAGAGATAAGCTTCATGTAAATTTAAACAGAAGAATAAAAACTAGTCAGGAAGCAATATTGTACTTACTTTAAACAACTTGCAGATATATAGTTACATTTGAATTTAGTCAAGCAACGACTAGTCCAAAAAGAATGTATGTCAAGATATTGACATATATTATTGTAGCGGTGGATTTTGTGCTGAAGCAGAACCATAGCTTAAAAATCTTCAACTTCACAAGCAAGAGCCAACACCGTATAGAACAGCTGCGGCCCACAGTTATGATTATGGAGACAATTAGTTCAACTTGTATTGCATTGATTCAGTTAAAATGAAGCCATGTATGAACGACTCTTAAACACCACTTGCAGACCAGCTTTGACTTGGTTTGGAACTTTGTCAATGAGGCCACATCTCACCAAATCTCATTCATTCAATGATTGCCTAATAAGTAATGAGTTAACACAATGTTTTATATCAAATAAGGACATAACATTTCTCTTACAACAAAGTACAATTGAATTTTCAAATCACACTACACCGGAGTAGAAAAGTTGAAAATTATTAACCAAGGCATAATTGACATGCTTCAGAAACATTAAAGATTCAAGAGTGGGAACAGGTTCTGTTTTGGAGAAGAAGCGAGGAGATAAAACTTAATTTTGAGGAAGCCAGATCAAACACCAAAAGATTGTCCTCCAACTGATGCCCACCAATAACAACTGAACCCATGAAAGACGACGTTCTCGGGTTCGTCCCTCCATCGATAAACGCCAAACAAGCTACATTTTTGTTTGCCATTACCATGGAGTTGGCTCCATGAATAGTCCACTGCATTCCCCCTGGTAACACTAGATCAATAGTTGGCACGGCCAATCCAGTGATGGTGCTAGAATCAAAGCATGCCTCAAATGGTGGCGCTGATGCCACTCTCTTTAGTCTTCTATCTGCAGTCTTCTTCTTAATGAAATCTTGAACAAAGGGCTTGTAGATTGAAGTATGTAATTCAGTGAAAGGAACCAAGGTACTAATTTGGTGCCCCCATTTCTCTTCTTGTCAAAGGACAGCAGAGAAGGGTTTATGTCCACAATGTGTCCATCAATCTTAATAGATTTCACATCAATGAAGTATTCACTAATGGGAGGAACATCTTGTCCAGACAGTCCTCCTGATGCAACAGGGTTGGCAACCAGAGGTGTGGATTGGAGAAATTTCGACTCGACTTGATGAGGGTAGGCACCGATGAAGATGTTTCCAAAACCTTTCTCGTTTGAAGAAGGAAAAAAGAGAACTTGGGAGGAAGCTTATTCGCCGATACGAGCAGTGCTGGGAATGCAAGTTGTGAGCTTGAAAGGCCTAGAATCCCTTTACAGCTTTTGGGCAAGCCTTGCAAGGCATTGCTACCAGGGAAGACATCAACACAAGCAGCAAGCAAGCCATGCACTTGCGTGCGAGACAAGAATTGACATCCTCAATCAGTGACCCGAATGAATCGAATCCTCCTCCAGCTAACGGGTTGGTTATTTTGATGTCACAGAAGGCAATTGAGCACTCTGGTTTAGGAGGAACATTGCAGCCAGAGGCACTGCATACAGCATATTTGGGGCATTTCTCCGACTCGCATTCGACGTAGCGTATGAAGATGAGTTGTGGCTCGTTTTGCTTTCGTGCCAGGGGTTTTCTCCTGAAAGATGAATGACTAGATCCATGATTCGTTGAGTTCCTATGCCAACTGTGGTATACAACATTTTGGTTGCTGGGTCTTTCTTAATGGAAAGGGAATTGGGATATTGTGATGCTGATGAGTGAGTGGGAAACCGAGGAAAGTGCCATTAATAGGAAGGAGAAATAGAATGCAGCAGCAGCAGCAGCAGAAAAAGAAGCCATTGTGAACATAAACTGAAGAGTGTTGCTCTATGCAGTTCATGGAGCAGAGTTTCCTTTTATAGCAGTGCATATGTAGATATGATATTGAAGACACCCAACAAAGTACAAACCCTGTCACTTGTGAGTAAAAATCGAGTCAATCGGTCAAAAAGCAACGACATCCGTGGTCCAACTTGCCAAGGTACGGATTTATACATTCAATTACCTGCAACAAACCCCACCCTGGGAAAGAAATATAAATATCTACTCATTAAAGTCATGCAGCAACATCACCCTTGACCCAATCTAATTACAAAAACTATAACAAATTGATTCTTTTTAATTCGATAATATAGTTGAAATTTATTTATATATATTTTTTGTTAAATAAATATACATTATATTCAAATTTGTTATTATATCACTATTATATGTATTATCAAATAATACTTATAATTTATTTTTGTATTATTATTTTTTTTTATTATCAAATATTCAAATAATACTTTCAACAAAGTTAGGCGCTGTTACTATTTATTATGTAATTGTTTTCTATGTATAAAACATGAACATTTAAGTAAAAAAAGAATTAATTTGTCAAATTAAATTTTGTATAAAACATGAACATTTAGGGAGTAGTAACCTTTCATTTTTAATGCGTTTTTAGTCTCTACTATCAAATTATAGTTTAACAACCCAACTTAAACCCAAAGCACAATCCAATTAAAACCCAAAGCACAACCCAAAATTTTAAAAAATAAAAATAAAAAAACGAAAAGGCAAAAAACCGAACCCCACCCATGGCCCCCCATCTTCTTTCTCTTCCTTCCCCACCTTCTTCCTCCTCACTCACTCCTCAGACCTCTCATTTATTTCTATTAATTTTTTCTTGTTGTTTCTCTTTTTCTTGTGATTCCATCTCTTCAGTCTTCACAAAACATAACGAAGAAAAAAAATTCGATTTTTTGTAGGGTTCTCACTTCTCGATGTTATCCGTGGTTCTTCCATATTTTGGGGGAATTTTGCGATCTTCTCTATACGCTTTTTTCATCATGCACAATAAGCTGTTAAAAATGTGTTCCTTTTATCTGGCAATATTTTAGGGTTTTCTTCAATTGTCACTGTTATTTTCAGTGCTTTGTTGACTTGGAAGAAGATTGCCATTAGTGGCTACTGATACTGTAAACAAAAAATTGGGGGAGTTTATTATTGACTTTGGTTTATGCATTTCTGTTTTTTTTAATAGGAACTTATTTTGAAATGTTTTGGTATTCTTGGTTGATATCCTAGTGAGCGAAAAAAAATGTTTGTTCTTCTCTTCACTCTTTATTTGAAATGTTGACAGACTCGAGATCTGCAAAGGTGAGTGGAGAGAGAGGTTCTAGAAAACAAAAAAAAAAAAAAACAAAAGAAAAGGGGGAAAAATAGAAGAATTCTCTACCTGGGTATAATTTTTCTTCTCTCTGTGTTGCACAAAATAGAACCAAAGAAAGAAAAATAGAGTCATTTGCCCTCTTCATCCTTTGCTTCAACCCCCCATAAATCTCATTCATCTTCCTAAAACTACGCACACCTCAGCCACCATTACCATTAAGTTTATTTTCCAGAAAACCTGTCACCAACACACCCCAAACCAAGAGTTCAAACTCACTCAAAAAAAAAGACAGAGAGAGCTTTCTAAAGAGAGAAAGAGAGAGAATAGAGGCTCGAAACCAGCTCCATCGCTCATCACTCCGCGCGCCGCCGCCGTGCACCGCCGCAGGCCCTTGTGATGCCTCCGCTCATCCATCGCTGCTGCCGAGCAACTCTGCGCGTTCCGATCGCGGATCAGGGCCTTTTCGTCGCGTCGACGGAGTGGCCGTCGCCGGAATCGTCTCCCTCTAGGGGCGTAATGTGAAAACGCTCCCTCTTGCTGTGTTTGCGTCTAGAGCTCTGAGGAGTGAGTGAGGAGGAAGAAGGTGGGGGGAGGAAGAGGAAGAAGATGGGGGGCCATGGGTGGGGTTCGGGTTTTTGCCTTTTTGTTCTTTTTGTTTTTTTTTTAATTTTTTTAAAACTTTCGGGTTGGGCTTTGGGTTGAATTCTGGGTTTTGGTTTCTTTTTACGTTTGGGCCGTTTAACTGCAACGGAAGGTAAGGACTAAAACCGAACGAAAAAATTTTACAAAAAACTTTTAGGAAACTAAACACAAATTTTTTAATATTACAAGACTAAAAATATATTTAATCTAATAAAATTTCTTAGTTTTATGTCCGGACAAGAATTCTTCCGAGTATTATGCCTTGATATTCAGCAACATTCTTGAATGAGATTTGATGATTGATAGGAAACAGAAAGTAAAAACTATGAATTTGGTATTATGTTACTTTCAAGTTCAACGTTCAAAACTTGGCTTTTGGCTTTGTAAATCATATTGCACAAAGAAACAGATGGCTCTATTCCTGAATTTATCATCTGTCCTTGGAGCAGCTCAGCTTCCTTCCACTTTCCTTCCTTGCAAAGAAGCCCTATGGTTGAGCAAAAGCTAGCCACATTTGGAACCATTCCATTTTCAACCATTTCTTTGAGTAACCTAAGAGCCCTATAAGAGCTTCCTTCTTTGCAGTAACCATGAATCATTGTATTAAATACTACATCGTTTGGTTTCAAGCGCAGCTCACCCAATGACTTTAAGAGTTTTGATGCTTCTTTCATGTTGCCATTCATACATAACCCATGTATAAGGACACTGTATGTGTAAACATCTGAAACCAAACCAGACTTCTCCATTAAAGAATGTATCTCAAATGCTTTCTCCATATGATTTAATCGAACAAAAGCATCAACAAGAATTGTATATGTCACTTCGGAAGGAGCAACACTTCTCTCCTCCATTTCCTTGACCAAGTTAAGAGCTCCAGCCAAATCCCCAATCTTAGAATACCCTGCAATCAAAGTGTTATAGGTCACTAAAGATGGTGAAAATCCATTCGACTTCAATTGACTGAATAATCTAGAAGCGGTGTTCATCTTTCCAGCATCACAAAAACCACTGATCAGTGTGTTGTATGTAATTAAATTAGGACTTAGGCCAACGCTGTTCACTTGTTCAACCAACTTCACTGCTTCCCGAAGCCTCTTCACTCTACACAACCCGCCAATCAAAATGTTGTAGGTCACAACACCACACGCCAAACCTTTCTCGCGCATTTCATCAAACACCTTAAAAGCCTTGTCCACATTCCCAATATTACAATATTCACCGATCACACAATTGTAAGCATAAACATTAGGCACCATTCCACTTCGCTTCATACTCTCATACATCTGAAACCCTTCCTTTTGAAGGCCTTGCTTGAAAAACCCATTAATCAATACACTATAAGTATGATGATTTGCAACTAATCCCAATCCCTCCATCTTGCAAAACAACTTCTTTGCGAACTGAACATCGCCATTCTTGCAACACCCATCAATCAGCGTAGTGTATACGACAACATTTGGGGACAAACCCATCTCCACCAGCATAGCCAAAAGCCGAAAACTTTTCGTCAAGTCACCGACTTCACAACAACCCTTGATCATAATCCCAAAACTGTAAACATCCAGAGCAACCTTACCCTTCATTTCATCGAAAACCAGCCACGCCTTACCGAAACAATTCGATCTGATAAGTGAATTCAGAAGGCTGTTGAAGGTGTTTGACGTGGGAAGGTGGCCGTCGCGAATCATCTGTTGCAAGAAACAGAGGGCTTGATCGGGCAACTGGGAATGGACATGGGCATTGATGATTGCCTCATAAAGAAGGGTGCGGGAGGAATGAGAAGCGAAATGGGTTTGTGTCAGTTGATGCATGAGCGAGGAATTGGAGAACATGGGTGAGGAGATTCGACCGGAGATGAGGCGAACGAGTAGGGATTGGGCTTGGGGAAGCATGCCAGATGAAAGGAGGTGGTTTAGGGTGAAGGAAATGGATTGGGAGGTGTGGTGAAGATGGGTTAAGGAATCGAAGAGAGAGAGAGCTTTTGGTGGAGGGACTTTCACCATTTTTTGGATCAGAATCAGAGCTTCATGAGAATGAGGCATGTTTTTCTCTCAGTTCAGAGCAACACAGCCAGCTACGGCATCTAATCAAATTCTATGGAGCTTCTACGGTGCCTACCTTGGAAACTCAATTGCTGAAACAGGGGTTCTGGTGCCGTTCAAACCCTCAAAAGAGCTCAGAACAATAATAAAGAGAGAAAACAATAGACTGAAAGGGTCAACAATTGCACATACACATAACAGAATGAAATCACAGCAACATGGGAGCTTGGGGCGGGGTTGAGTGACGTATGCTAAGCTAGAGATTTTCGATTTTCTTCTATCTTCAGAGCGGCGAGGCCGCGACGGAGGTGGAACTGGCGATGGCAATCGGCGGGCGGTTGCTGACATGAATGGCCAGGAGACGGAAGAGGAAGATGGAAGCCACATCTCCATTTTCAAAGTTGGGTTTGGGCCCAAACCGACCCAGAGTAGCCATATTGGACGGGCCCAATTAAGCAATGGAATCCAAGAAATTTTTTTCTTTCTTGTCATGCACTTGGGTCTAAAAAACAAAAAAAGACAAGAATATTTCTTAAGGATTTATAATTATTGTTTTTTCTTATTGTAACAACCTGTATAAATGTCACTTTTTTAAGTGGTATGATGATTTAGAGTTTCAATTTAAATCTTATGTCTTTAATTTGAGACTAGAAAATAAAAGGGAATAATTAGCCAGTATACTAAGAACATTAGTAGAGGTGTCAAATGGGCAGGGCCGACCCATTTAGGCCCGGCCAAAATTATGTCTTTTTTTAGAGTTCGGCTTATTTATGGTCAGTTTGCGGGCTTAAACGGGCTAGCCCGCCAGCCCTTTCTTTTTTTAATTTTTTTTATAAATTTTGGTCTATTTTTTATGGTTTTAAATACAAAATTGTGAATAAGTATGCGCGATCATTTTTAACTATTTTTTATCGTTTGTCTATTAATTAATCGGAAAGAAATAGTTTAAATGGTCAATTGCAAGATTATATTATTTTTTTTGTTCCTTCAACTATCTTACTTGAAAGATATCAAATGCTATTTAAAATCAATTCATGAATTAATACAACTTTCATTAATTAAATGACGGCATATAACATTGATGTGACTATTGTTATGTCATTGATCAAAAACACAATTGGAACTCTTTCTCGTAGATTAATCAATAATAAACAATGTTTGAAAGTATATATCAACTTGTAGGGCGTAAGCACTCATTGAAGNGTCAAATGGGCAGGGCCGACCCATTTAGGCCCGGCCAAAATTATGTCTTTTTTTAGAGTTCGGCTTATTTATGGTCAGTTTGCGGGCTTAAACGGGCTAGCCCGCCAGCCCTTTCTTTTTTTAATTTTTTTTATAAATTTTGGTCTATTTTTTATGGTTTTAAATACAAAATTGTGAATAAGTATGCGTAGTCATTTTTAACTATTTTTTATCGTTTGTCTATTAATTAATCAGAAAGAAATAGTTTAAATGGTCGATTGCAAGATTATATTATTATTTTTTGTTCCTTCAACTATCTTACTTGAAAGATATCAAATGTTATTTGAAATCAATTCATGAATTAATACAACTTTCATTAATTAAATGACGGCATATAACATTGATGTGAGTATTGTTATGTCATTGATCAAAAACACAATTGAAACTCTTTTTCGTAGATTAATCAATAATAAACAATGTTTGAAAGTATATATCAACTTGTAGGGCGTAAGCACTCATTGAAGGAACAAAACGCAAAATTTATCAATATCTATGTCATAGCACTTCAGCTATATAGCAATAACAAATAGTTAAACATGTTAAATATAGTTAAGTAGTTGAGCATAACAAATAGTTAAACATGTTCAATTATAAGTCCAAATAGTTAAACTCTAAACTCTTAAATTCCAAAATAAAATTTAGAGTCCAAAATGAAACTTTTAAAATTTTGTTATTTTTTATAAAATAAAAAATTCACGGGCTCACGGGCTAGTTCATGAACTTGCCGGACTAGCCTGTTTAGGCCCTAAATGAGTCGGGCAATTTTTTTTTTCAAATTTTCACGAGATTATTTTTTTACATATAAAGTCCGTCTATTTAATCAGGTTCGCAAGCCGAGCTCATTTTGATGCCCTAAACATTAATTAAGATTGTAAGAGTGAAAATGCTTTATCAAAAAGTGTGAATTTTAAATCTCTAATATGTTGAAACTTGTAAAACTCAAAAAAATCTTATTATTTTTAATCTATTAACCAGTGTGCCTTCAGAGTGCTGGCTAGAGAAAAAAAACTGTATAAATCATCATCATCTCCAATCTCAATCATCAACTAATAAATTAGATTTTTGTGGGTCAATAGAATTAACAAGTGTAGGGGTTCCTTTCTTTGCTGAGTCATAAGGGACACTAATTAATGAAGTTGAACCTCCAAGTTACTGAATTAGATGAATATTCTTCTTAGAGTACAAAATAAATCAATTAATTTATAAGTTCGCATGGCGTCCCATAACAAATACAAAAAAAGATAAACAGGTTCTGCTAACTCCTTATGTCCATATGAGTGTGATGACATCTTAATTTTATGACTGTATATGAAACTTGACTTGGTCAATATACAAATGATCGTAGGTTTAATATTGAAAATTTTTAGAGCAGCTGAATCTGGTGGAATCCAGCCAGGATCAACAAAATATCCCAATCAATGAAGGGATAAAAATCTATGAAATACAAAGTTAATTTTTTATTCAAATGATTGCTTTCCATGAAAATTATATGTATACTTTAAGCCCTAAGGTCCACTTTACAACATCTACCACGAAAAATGAAAAAGAAAATTATGGTTTTTCTCACCAGACAAACGGCAAAATGAAAAGAAAAAAAAAACTACAAATTTCTAAAATTTTACGATAGTACAGAGATTTTCTTCCATTCACTCTGTTGGAAAATGATAAGTATTTTAAAAGTTCTAGTTCTACATTGGTTAGCTTTCAAACCTTTTGAGTGTTTATATACCTTAGTAGTTGTTATATTGGTAAAAAGACTTGAGAAAGGTGTTGAGCTTAAGCGCATGAGTCCAAACCATTTGGGCTCGGCGAAGTGCAAATCAATGGATTTCTCCCTGCGCGCACAATAAAGAGCCTCCTGGTCTTTTTTTAAAATTACTTTTTAGGCAGCTACAGCTTACCTGAGAAACCACATTTTTCATGTGCACTGCCCAAACCACCCACAGTCCAAATTTGATTGGCTTCCCGCCCACCGTCCAAAAATTAATTACTAGTAACCTTGAAAAACTACAAATTTTTTCCTATAAAAAACCAACCTTATTTCGCATAACATACACCATATCTCATACCTTCTCCTCCTTCTTCCTTTGTTTTTCTGGGCAATATCATTCTCGCCAGTTTTGACACCCAGATTAATATCTGGAAGGTGTTGTTTTATCCTGGGGAGTGTCTGAATTAACACTCGAATAATACTCCCGAGGACAACGAATTCAGTTTCGTGACTTAGCTCATCATCCTGTAACTGTTATCCTCTCCATTTACAACATACTCAACCTTTTCAGATCTCACTTTCATTAGTTTTTTCCATTTATTAATAAAAGAATTGCATGCCAACAAAAAACGCTAATCTAATCTTGTGGCTTACATAGTGAGGCAATTTATTTAATCCTTGTTTTATCTATGGAAAGCCTATTTTAGAGGGAGGTGGCTCAGTTTCAGCTACATAAACTGTTTAATTAAATTAACATAACTTTCATTTTTTTTTTGTTTTCCTCAGTTGGAGTGGTTATTGGGGGTTTTATTTCAGCAATTTAAAGTAGACATTCGTACTTTTTTATATATTGTAATGTATGCATGTTGATTATGTTATGAATATTGGAAAATAAGCAAATGATCTTATATAAATCTATAGTTTGTGTCACATGTTTATAGTGTATGCTGTTGCAAGCTTTANCTTTACAGCTTTCAAATCCTCAAAAGATTCAATTGCAGTATAGTCGGGTATAGTCGTATCCACAGGGAGTTGAATAAAGCCGTTCTTGAGTTTGTTAATTAAACAATAGGGTGATTGGTTTGTAAATTAATTTTTAGAATAAATAAATAAAACAAAAGGTAAAATGACAACAAATTAGAAGCAGATAAGGAAGCTTGTTGGAAATTGGATCATGTTACACTTTTCATACATTCATTTACTCAATGCATATGAATTATCAATTCTTTGATTCCTCGCCACCAGTTCTTATCTTATTCACCTCTTTCAAGCATGAAAAGATCACTCCGTTCCCTTTGTCATTTTGTCAATCTCTTGCACAAACTAACAAAGCAAACCGATATATGAATTCGGGTGTTAAAATGACTAATAGCCTTAACCTTATCTTTAGCAATTAGGAATATTAGATGATTTGATATAGTTCCGACATAATGATGTAGTTTTCACTCTATACCAGATGGGTACTTTTGGGTTCCGGAGCTCCACGGACGAGGTCTGCTCTGGCAACGTCGTCTGGGCTGGTAACGTGGTCGGGGCTGGCGGGGTACCTGCAAGGACTCCGATACCAAAGTCAATATAGGTCGGAAGTGAGGGTATGAGAGTGAAATTAGGGTCCTGGCGTACCTGGATGGTTGGTTCTCCTTATGTACCTGTCGAATGCCGATAACTGATCTCGTCTCCTGCTTTACTGTCCGCGGATAATTGCCTTGTTTACTCCGTGGTTATTGCTGTGCATTTCGCCTAGGCTATGCGGGTGATGGGAACTGTTAACGCTGGTTACGAGCGCTATCCGCGGTTCATAAATGTCTTCCTGCGGGCCTTTGAGACAGGTCGGACCCTTTTTAGTAAGCGGGTCATGCGGATTGGGCGAGGCTTTTCCGTGGACTGGGCCGACAGGGCCTAGTCCATAACACACTCACAACAATTAAGTTTCAAATCGAGTTTTAGGTAACTAAACTAAAACAAGCATTAAGCGTAAGATCAATTCATGTAAATCAGAGAAATCGATAGATTCATACATACAAGAGTTATAGGGATACAATCACACCATAATATTCATTAAAATCCCAACAATAAGAGGATTAAATATCCATCTTACAAGAAGAAATCAAAGAACAAGGTGATGGACGCTCACCATGACACGTTCTCATGTTGCCATGGCAAGTCCTGTCGTGCTCCTTAATAGCTCTTGGCTCCTTCTCCAACCTCTTCTTCGTTGTTGTGCTCTCTCAATATGTGCTCTCAATGATGGATTTTGTTAAGGCTCTCGAATCTGTGAGTTGAGGTTCTATTTATAGAGTTTTCAGGCTCAGTCCGCTGAGCGAATTCAGGGGACCGCTGAGCGATTTCAGGGCGGTTTGGATTAACTTCATGTTGAAGTTACTTCACTTTTAAGCAAGCTCTTTGGGAACAGAGGTCACTGAGAGGCCATAATGGGGCGCTGAGCGGCCTGAAACTTCTCTTGGTTCTTCAATTCTTCTTACTTCTTAGCCCTTTGCTTCGTGCTCTTATCTCTGTGGGATTTAGCTTGAAATTCATCATTTTACAATATTTGTATCCATCCTCTTGAACTATATTAAAATCCTACAAAAGTGGGGAAATTAGTTAGTAAATTCATATAAAACAATGCAGATAAGTGTCATTCTAACCTATGAAAATACCAAAATATGACACTTATCATATGCGCATTGATAGTTATAAAATAAGAATATGCAAATCTTCTTCCTCAAGCAACGGAAACTGTGGCTTGTTGTATAATGTTTGTGCACTTCTATAATACGTCAGATTCTGCATAACGCTTATATCACATCATTTAATGCAAAATTCACCTCCCCTTCTCAACAAAGACAGAACCTGTGACCTGTTGAACAATGTTTGTGCACGTACTCTTATAATGTTTGTGCACAAATCCATTTAAAGTTTGTGCACTCTATTTCTATAATATCAGTGATGAATGTGCAATAGATTTTGAACGTATAAAGCTTGAGTACACTAGAATTTCACAGAAATGTAAAGAAGAAAACTCTCCATTGAAATCAAACAAAAAAAAGTAGAAAAATTATCACGGTTTGTTGCATTGCCATTTTTGATCACCACCAAATTGGATTAAGATTATCAACGATTGATTGTGGAAGTGCTATCGATTTTGATGATACTATATCTTGAAACGAGCGTGTTTTTTGATTTTGTTGTGCTTATGGAGGATTTTGAGCTCACAATTCAGATTCTGTTGCGATATGGTTAGAAAATCACGTTCGAGATTGATTACGTGAGAAAACTCGCATGGTAGTGCGTCGTTTCCAAATAAGGAAAGGATACTGTATTCTGTATTAATTGTCATTCAAACCATATAAAACGTGAGTATATATATGGATGTATGAATTGGGAGTGTACGCAAAGCATTTCTGTAACATGAGACATAGAAATTGAACTAAGGTTATAGTTTTTTTTTTTAGAACAGAGGTTACTTTTAAAAGTATATTCATATATTGGTATTTTCAAAAGAATATTTATATAAATCACAATATTTAAAGTATTGATAAAGAGTTTGAGTAATATCCATAAAATTGTATATTTAAATTTTTTAAAATATAATTTTTAAAGTAAAAAATAAATAAAAATTAATGCATTGTAGGTAGTATTCGAGTATCTTCCTATGAAGACGAAAATGAACGAATATACCACACCTGACGCATGTAATTGATACAAGCCTTGTGAGACAGAAAATTCTCAATAATTCATCTCCATTATTAGCTTCAATATGTGGGCCCTCAATGAAAAC
>QANU01011902.1:5638-21153 GCA_003254905.1 Nissolia schottii
AAACCAAACTTTCAAATTTTATAGAGACCAAAAAAATAATTAACCCAATAAATAATAATCACTCAAAAATAAAGTTTATGAAATTTTTTTAAATATTTGCCTATTACCATCGGCTATAGCCGACGGTAATATGAACAACGATTATCGACGACAACCAAGCGACGGTAAATACTAACCGACGGAATATTAGCGTCGGTTTTAGGTGACAGTAACATTTGAATAAAATACTATTATTATTAGCGATGGATTATTCTGACGGAAATCCGGTTCAAATTACCGTCGGTATCCATCCTCCGACGCAAAATTGGTTTCATCGAACCCTTTATCGGCGGCCCGATGACCGACGCTAAATCTATCGGAAACACAATGTACTGACAGTAACTGACTCATAACCGACGGAAAATACCAACGAAAATAGTGTAATTTCTTGTAGTGTAGCAGATACCAATGTTGTTATTAGACTCACAAATCATATGTGGTCTGTAACAAGACATTTTGACTATTTCAAGTAATAATAAATAGAAAGTCTATTTAACATGATCAATAGATTATGTCACAATCCTTTTGGCATGCGATGTCTAATTCGAAATAAGGCATGGGTAATGTCATTATCTTTATATTGTTCAAATATAATTTCTCAATCCCTAAGTAAAATGATAAGTCAAGTGACATTAAAACTCTTTCAGTGCATTTCAGCACTGACATGCATTTCTTAATCGTATTTATCAAGATGCACGTTAGATATCTTTCTCAAAGAGAATGACAAATCCCCTCCTGGTTAATCACTAACCTCTCCATGTATCATATTATTTTCAACTACAACATTTATAATTATTCGATTAAAGATAACATTTGATTACATCAAAACACAATGTTCCTTATATAGGGTATTGTGGCAATCCCAAGTGTGAAGATCTATCGACATAACTATTAGGAAATTCACTTATGACATTATTCATTGTAATGATCTCATAAAAGGGTCTATCATGTATCTTGTTCTCTACCAAATACCTATGAGCTTAATTTGTACCATACATATAATTATCTCATAATTATCAATTAAGCTCATACTAGTCCTAGGGATATATATTATCATATGAAACATGCCAACATAACAATAACAAGGTTCATAAATGGTCTAAGGCATAACCACCTATATTGAATTCGTGACTAATTTGACATGGGTCTTCTCTCAATTAAAGCGCTCTAGGTAATCTTTGAGCAATTCATTATCCCTATGCACCAACCCAAGCAAGCTAAGGGCGATCTTCAATTTTCAGTTGCTGGTTGTGAACCAAGGGTGGAGGAGGAGGAGAGGTATAGGGAGCCTGAACATCTTGGTGAGGTCCTAGTCGATCAGAGTGTCAGGGTGAATTTGGGGATCGGCTCCTATTTCATAGGTTTCTAACACGGGGTCTTTTGTTTCGATCCTTCATACTTGATGCATTAATGTGTTCCAAGGCTCTAATTCGAGCTTCTTGTTAATCTAGAAATTCAAGTTGTTGGGTTATGGAACGACTCGAGATTGTAGATAGTGTTCATCGCATATAAAAGGACTCTCCCAAGCTCTGTATCTTGGTCACCCAAGGGATTTTTACCAGTGTTAGACGCGATGTCTCCTTCTTGGGGTTGTCTTTCTTGGTTCATGCCTCAGGATGGGTGGAAGCTTCCATTCTGTGTTGCGTCATCGGGGAGTCATATAGTGTTCAAAGTACGGACAAGGTATATATCTAGGTTGACACAAGTCGAATCCATGATCAAGCACCTGAATCAAGGAAAGAAAATTCTCTGTTAACCAGTATCTAAATTCTCATAGACATCGTTAATGTTCATAAGTAAATCATAGATAGTACAAAGAGTTACCTCAATATTAGATATGAGGGTGGGACATGCTTGACAGGGATCCAAAGTCGTACATCAAGTGTGGCGTGAAATGCTAGTGTGGGTGCCTACAAAGGTACTCCAACACCCAAGTAAGCTTAACTCGAGTTAAGAAAATAATATTAGAATTTGATAAGTACCTTAAGGCTTTACGAGCTATATTTTAGAAAGGAGCTGATGACCAAATTTGAGATTGTTAGTTGCTTCCGTGATATCTGGATTTCATTACGTGGTTCTAAGATTCACAAGGGTAGTTGTCTAGCTCAGAGTATATGCGCGGGTGGGGAACATGTGATGTTCTTGCTTGGTCTCAACTTGGGATGTCTGAGTTGTTCTAGCTCTATTAGGTTGTGATCGGCCCTTAGTGGTGTAACACCCTAGTAGCTGCTTACCCGTACGTGGTAACCAATGCTCACAAGGTTGTTTTCTCCATTGGTGGGATTACTTCTAGACCCTACTTTTAGCTTTGCAAATACTGTTATTAAAAAATACGGACCATTTTGAGACTTTCCCCTTTCCCTACTTATTTGCAAACTAGGAGCCATGCGCGTTCAGAAAAACAAATGTATAAATATGCAAGCGATAGAGTCTCAATGGACTTATGCGAGAACTAGTCTATAGGATGATCATACAGAAGAGGATATGATAAATATATGTATATACAATTATTTCGTCCATACACAGTACACAATTAGGTTGTAATACGTAAGTACATATGATGAAAGCCTTTTTAACCACTTTCTAAGATCTTGACATAGCTTAGGTTTTGTCACAACTACGCCAAGCTCGTAGAAAGCTTATCTGCGCTTTTGTCGTTCAAATTAAATTTATATATATCCTACTTTACGGCTTTCAGATTCCAAAGGAATCCGATTGTAGTATAGTCGAGTATAGTCGAATCCACAGAGAGTTGCAAAAATACCGTTCTTGAGTTCGTTTAATTAAACAATGAGGTGAAGGATTTGATAATTTGTTTAATAGTAAAATAAGTAAATAAACGACATAAAAGTAAATAGGAAACAAATCGGAGGTAGATCCGGAGCTTGTTGGGAATTTCAATCACATCATAGTTCATGCATCCAGTTACTTATTACATAGAACTATCAATTGATTGCCCGCCACCAGTTCTTAACTTGTCATCACTTTCGCACATGACAAGATCACAGGTTTCCTTTGTTAAACTGTCACTTTCGCACCCAAGCTTAACAAAGTACGCCAACATTAATCCAGATGTTAAAACGGCTAACCTTAATTCCAGTTATGGCAACAAGACTAGATGAAATGGTTTAGTTCCGACTCTAATGATTGTAACTGTTCGTTCACAACGTTCAAGTCTAGAATCTAGTTAAGCATAATGATGTTGATCTTAACCTGGTTATGATTTAATTAGTACAACTACCGTTCACACAACTAAATCCCAAATCAAGAGTCAAAACACTAAACAAAGACTAGCATTAAGCATAAAACCATTCAAGCAAATCATAAGAAAAAGGATAGATTCATATGTAATAGTTACATGGATACAAGCAAACTACAATAATGACCAAAATCCCAACAAAAAGAGGATTAGGAATCCATCTTACAAGAGTATCTCGGAGGCAAGGTTTAGGCACTTACCATGACACGTACTCACGTTATCATGGCCATGGCTTTGCCGAGCTTCCTCGATCTCCGGCTCCTTCACAAGCCTAACCTAACCTAACCTACTAAGCTTTAAAAGTACAAAAGGAGTAAAGAAGAATGGCGTTTTTGGGGGTGGGAGAAGATGGTTTGAAGTGTGGCTCGGCCATCCTATTTATAGGGCAAATCTGGGGTCCATCGCTCAGCGGTTTTGATACTACCGCTGAGCGATTGCAGCTATATCGCTGAGCGGCAGCGCTTAATCGCTAAGCAGTTGTACTTTTACGCGGAGTAATAAATGCACGGTAGCTTTTACAGGGCGGCGCTGACGTGTCATGGCAGCACAAGGTTGGCTCCAGCTGGCGCAATAAATGCATCGGTGCAAGTTGCTGCCGACGTCCTTTCGCTCAGCGATAAACACATAACCGCTGAGCGATATTGTCCCAGGCGCTGAGCTATTCCTTGTCTTGCGCTGAGCGATGCGGTCGCCAGATTCTTCTCCTTTAAGCTTTTTTCCAATTCTGCCCTTTTTCTCCATTCTTCATGGGATTATTCTTCATAAATTCTATTTGCATCCATCTTCAAAATATATTAGAAACCTACAAAATAAGGGGAATTCATTAGATAATTCTTTGAAACATAAACAAATAAATGCCTTTTTAGGAGTTGAAAATTGTGTAAATTGGGCACTTATCAACATACGCTGCACATAATGCACATAGTAGCTAATAGCCGTTCTAGACCATTCATTACTACTGACTCCAAAACTGTAATTGTCTTCCTGCATCGCTAACAATAGGTATCTCCAGCTGTTCCTCGGGGTCCTCTAGCTTCGAACTCTCAAGCCGTTACGTGTTGCCTCGGCGTCCTACGTGCATGCATTGTAACACTCTTGCTAACTGTTTACGCGTACTGTAACATCCCAGTTTTCCCTTAGCAAAGATTTCGCATAATAAGTTCAGGTGCGAACTCTTCTGGAGGTTGGAAGCGTACACTACAGGTGTCCGTCAAGCACCGGGACGCCTGTGACTATGTGGTTAGGGTAGACAAGTGCCAGATTTTGGAAGGTTAGGCTTTGGAATCTCGAAGGGGAGGAATAAAGCTTATTGAGCAGATGTAGAAATATAAGACAGTAAAGAGAGGAGTGTATGAGGATCGAGTGAGCAAGGAAGTGGAATAACTAAGTTTAAAGAGGACATGTACACATCATATAACGGGGTTAAGGACGTAGGTAAGAAAACAACTAAGGTTGGAGGTATGAGCATAATCTAGGAAGGTGGAATATTAATCAAGGGTGACGAGATCAAGTCCGAGTGCGGCTGCATAATCCAATTTAGGTTTCACCTAGGAAAGTGTGAAAGGTTGGGCTCTGGAGAATAAAGGAAAGTGTATTAAGCTTAAGAAGGAAACGGTGTTAAGTGTGCAAGGGAAGTGAAGAGAATACGAAATCGGGAGCGATCGAGGATGTAATGGCAACCTTAAGATATTCGGGAGAAAAGGGAGAATCTAGAAGGGATAAAAGGAGTATAAAATGCCAGAGAGCTTAGAGATAAGAAAGGATGTCTGTAACATCCCATTTTTCCTTAGGAAAATAATCGTAAACATAATTATTAAATGAATTTTCTAATCATGATTAGAGAATTAAGATGGGAAATCATTTGGTAGAATATCCCTAGGAAATAAGACGGGTCGCGATAGGAAGTTCGGCGGACAACCGAACAGTCGTTGTTCGCCGATGAAATTTTCTGGCGCGCAAAAGGTGTCCGTGAAAATAATCTCCCGGAGAAAAATTCACAAACACCTTTAAACATTAATACCCTTAGGTAGGGGAAAATTAGAAGGTCGTGACGGTGCAAACGGAATATTTTTCGGGCGACCGTGCGCGACGCACCAAGACTGCGAGCGATAAAACACGAACGAACCAGAACCGAGAAAAAATGAAATTTCAGCAGCTGACCAGGAGAGGGAGGGCTGCACAGTCTGATGGTGATTTTGTCCAATCCCCTAAAATCATGCTTCCAAATTCCCATCACCTTACTTGCCTTTCACACTTCACCAAATCCCATCACATGGCCATACCTATGCCCATGCTTTCTACTATTCATCACTTTTTCTAAATCCTAAAATTGAATTAATTTCCCTCACCCTCAGCCCCTCAAAACCGAGACCTCACTCTCCCAAAGCCAATCCTCTTCTTCACTCGCCTGACGCCTTGCATTTTTCTCTCCACATCGGTTCTAAAGCTTTTCTCCCATCCCACCACACTTTGCCTATAGACTACACTTCCATAAGCCAAGCAAAACCGTGCCAGAAACAATTACTTCTTAAAGTTTTCCTTCATTTTTCTCTAAACACACCCCTCAAGTCTCCTCATCTCTGTTCATTTCCTTCCATCCGAAATTAAGGGGGACAACCTCATCACCCTCCGCCTTGCTCACGAACTTGCCATCTAGAAGGGAGGAGCTCAAGCTTTGGAGACTACAAGGCTTGTGGGACTTCACTCCAAGCTTCCCTCACCACCACCAGGTTTTTCTACAGGTGGGTAAACTTGGCTTGGTCACCCCTTGGTGGCTTATGTTTGCTTGTATGTGTTTATATGCTTGCTGCCTTATGATAAATTATGTTAGAAAGGTTATGTTAGGACTTAGGAGATGATTCTGAAGGGTCCTGTGACCTGGACTAGCTTAGTATATGATGGTTGAAATATGTGAGAAAAACTCGAGGAGCATCCATGTGCAAAGGAAAAAGAAAAGCGAGGGAAACAAAAGAAACAAATTCTGGTTCGTCAGGTATAGCTGGGTAGTTCCGCGGAAATGAGTGAGAGGAGTATGTAGAGAACTGTCGAGCGGCGCCTGGAACGGTGCCGAGTGGGTTCCGCGGAGGATCCCTGGGGTGTGAAGGTGTGGAAAGGAGAGAAAATAAGTAAAGAAGTAAGCGCTGAGTGGTTCCGTGGAGAGTGACTAATAGGAGCCTAGAAAGTTGATGAGCGGGTGCCTTGGATGGTGCTGAGTGGTTCCGTGGAGAGTAACTAAGAGGAATCTAGAAAGTTGATGAGCGGGTGCCTTGGATGGTGCCGAGTGGTTCCGCGTACAGTGACTAAGAGGAGTCTAGAAAGTTGATGAGCGNTTATGCTATCATGCATCATGAGAACTAGAGGTTAATCACGTAAAGTTTAAAGAGCATAATTGAACCTTAGGGAACAAGTATATAGTTATATGATAGGAATCCCTTCTCTTGGCACGTCTACGGACACGCCCCTCACCAGTCCCAAAAGGGTGGATTGGTAAATGATGCTACCTCACCAAGTCCCAAAAGGGTGGACCGGTTAAAGAGGTTAATGGCATGATGATGAGATATGATGAATGAGAAAGACGCTAACCCGGGTGAGCCGGTATGCGTAAGAAAAGAAAAGAAAGACGCTAACCCGGGTGAGCCGGTATGCGTAAGAAAAGAAAAGAAGGACGCTAACCCGGGTGAGCCGGTATGTGTAAGAGAATCCCCATGATCCCCAAGCATGAGCATATGATGTATGACTTCCATGAGTATATGATGAATGAGTATATAAGTATATGATACATGAGTATATGATGATGTATGAGTATGTAAAGTATAAGTATATAATGATGTATGTCTGTGTAGTCGTCAAGAGAACGCTCGAGACGGTTATGTATATACGCGAGAAAAGTTAACAAGCACGAGAACTTAGATAAGAAAGACTAGTTCCCCTGTCACCTAGTAAAATAGATAAAGCCGTTCAGGACTTTAGGCCAGATAATAATCAGTAGAATGTTAGTATGCATGTTCACTTAGAAACACTTGAGCGACCGATTGATAATCGAGTTAAAAAGATTCCCCGATGCCGAGGTAAACCACTGAGGATGAATGTTCTCACCCCCCCACTCACTTATACTTCCAGGGTCAGACGTGAACTATGAGAAGCACCAAGAGGATCAGAAAAGAACAGAGGACAAGCTACCGATGACGGACGGACAGATCTTCATGGCTATGAAGACATGCTTAGCTGGTTATACGATGGACGAATTTTTATTATGTGTATGGATGGTTATAACATGTATATGTACTCTATTATAATATTATATGATTGGTTGTGCTTATCTGTGAAGGACCAAGTACTTGCTTATGTAAATATTTACACTATGAATGACTATTGGTTGTAAGCCTCAAGCTCTACCGTCTGTCTTATATATACTTTGATTCACACATGGCTCATATTTCGTAAATAAGCACTTAGCAACAAAGTTTTAAATTGGTCCATATTTTCCTTAATCTAGTATTTTCGAAAAGGTATTAAGGGACTATAAGTATTCCCACCAAGTGAATAACAACCTAGTGAGCATTGCGTACCACTCGAGGGTATGCAGTTAGCTAGGGTGTTACACGTACGTCGCAAACAATGCTCACTAGGTTGTTATCTGCTTTGGTTAGGGTTACTTTTAGCCCCTAAATTTACACTTGAAAATATTTCTTACTTGAAAATAATGGACCGTTGCAAAAACATTTCTCTTTCATCAGTATTTCATAAACTATGAGTCGTGCGCAGGACAAAGAGAACATATGTATACCAACAATAGAGTCTCAAAAGACTTAAGCGAGAAGTAGTTCAACGCATGTTATATATATAAACAAGTACATGTACCTGGTCCAGCACATATTCACACACTGACGCATCTATAATTATATATAGTACACATAATTCACATAAGAGACATTGGTATATCTGGACCATTGAACTATAATACCAAACGTAACGCTTCTTCTGCCACTTTGGAGTCACAGTGCATCGTTCGTCGTTTTACCATGTCTTTTTCTCGTCGATGAGTTGTACGCTCCCGCTTGGAACCATAAACGATCGGGGGTGAGAACATTGCGTTCTCAGTGGGAACCCTTGGGGCACGTAACTAATTATTTGCACTCAAATTTATGATTCTGCCGCTCAGGGATCTCTAGGTGTCACGATTATACTACAGTCCTACTTATTATTATCTGTTCTAGTCCTGAGTAGCTTTCCTACTTTACTAGGTGATCGAGGGAATCTAATCTTGCTTTACCTAATTATAGGTTCTGATGTTTTCTATCCCTAGTCGTCTGGGTATCGTGTTCTCTGATCATGTACCCACGCCCCTATACTCAATGGGACAATCTCGTGATACTACGTCACTCGATATGTCCCAACCTAAATATACATACGCGCGCACACACACACACACACACACACACACACACACATATATATATATATATATTCACATNTACCTCTGATTTAACTAGATTTTACAATCTAAAATAGTACAATCGTACGATTTTACGATTTAAAACTCGTTTTTAATAACCATGTCTGGACCATTGAACTATAATACCAAACGTAACGCTTCTTCTGCCACTTTGGAGTCACAGTGCATCGTTCGTCGTTTTCCCATGTCTTTTTCTCGTCGATGAGTTGTACGCTCCCGCTTGGAACCATAAACGATCGGGGGTGAGAACATTGCGTTCTCAGTGGGAACCCTTGGGGCACGTAACTAATTATTTGCACTCAAATTTATGATTCTGCCGCTCAGGGATCTCTAGGTGTCACGATTATACTACAGTCCTACTTATTATTATCTGTTCTAGTCTGAGTAGCTTTCCTACTTTACTAGGTGATCGAGGGAATCTAATCTTGCTTTACCTAATTATAGGTTCTGATGCTTTCTATCCCTAGTCGTCTGGGTATCGTGTTCTCTGATCATGTACCCACGCCCCTATACTCTGTGGGACAATCTCGTGATACTACGTCACTCGATATGTCCCAACCTAAATATACATACGCGCACACACACACACACACACATACACATATATTCACATACACAACCATCCATCACATAACTCATGCATGCTGACTTCTCTCACACGTTCTACTAGGCTGTCCTGGGGATTCCTGTCTATCTCTCATATGTTCTGCCAGGCTCTCTTGGGGATTTCTTTCTATCTTTCATAAGGTCTGCCAGGCTCTCCTAGAGATTTTGTTTGTCTGCATAGGTTTTGCCAGGTTCTCCTGGGAATTTCTGTCTGTCTGTCCACACCTCCTCGCGCACCTCGGTACCGTCGTCCCCATGGCGGCATACGACTTGACCTTTTATGTCTGTTCCTCGAGGCAAACAAGACTCCATCCCTCTGGTTGGCGAGGGACCGCCCTGACAGCGTAACCGGAAGCAGACTTAACCACACCTCCTTGTACTCCTTGGGACTCTTCCCCTGGTAGTGTACGACCTAACATTTTCTGTCTGTTCCTCAAGCCAACATGACTCCACCCCCTTACCGGGTGGCGCGGGGCCGCCCTGACGACGTAACCGGAAGCGGACCATAGCTCTTACACATCTTGTCAGGCTCTCCTTACGGGAAGGGTCTGTCTCTTTTACTCGTCTAGTCAGGCTCTCCTGACGGGGAAGGTCTGTCTCTTTCACTCGTCTAGTTAGGCTCTCATGATAGAAAGGTTGTCTCTGTGTTTCTAGTACAATTCTCCTGAACTCACAACTAGGAACATACACTCAAGATCTAAACTCCTTTCCTATGTTCAATTATGAGCTAGCCATAGTTAGGTGATAATCTCTCTAGTTATCTAAGGTTGTCCTAACCTTTTATTGACAACCCATTCCTCATGGTGCATGGTATCACAATTACAACACATAATTACAATCATTAAATCTAAAATATATTTATCACATAATTAATGTTCAATTTGAAATTGTTTAGCATTTACTAAAAGCCCAACATAACTAAATTATAATAATCAAAATCTAAGATGCTGCAACCAAATCACTTATCTTATAACATACTTACCATTTTGTATTATGTTATACTTTGAATTTGTAATATTCTGTACCAACAATTACTGTTATATTTTCCTAACTTCAAGACTACACTAAATCATTTGTGCATGATACTAAACATAGTTTTTCATAAAATATATTACGTCAATTTTTCATAAATCATACATATAACACATAGAAATCATCAAGGAGATGAATAAGTCAGGATTACCCACTTTTTAGGCGTTCTGAAAGTTGCGAGAAAAGACTCCCGCGAAACTTGAGACGATCGTGCTATGTTTCCTAAATCCAACGGCGTAACCGCAGAGCACACGAGCGTAACAAAAATAAATTTAGGAGTATAAATTTAGCAACCCACAGTTGCTGATGGATGGTCTTCAAAGGCCATATATTCATACATACATACATACATACATACATACATACATACATACATACATATATATATATAGAGAGAGAGAGAGAGAGAGAGAGAGAACCTGAGGCGGTGCACCATGCCACCTCAGTTGGATATTTATATATTATATTATTAGAACATTATATATATATATATATATATATTATAATATGTTACTATATATGTATATATAAGTACTTTTTACCTTTTGTTTCTTTCTTACTGACGGTGGCCACAGGCCTTATGCGGCTTGGTTAATAGCCATGGCCTCATGATCAATTTTGATCATGTTTGATCGCGTTTTGTTCTTAATCGTTTGTGTAGGAATGTCCTAAATATATGTCAAACATACCGTTGTAATCTACAAATTTTTCCTTATTACTTATTTAATTTTATTTGGGCATTCTTGAATTTATTTTCATATTAGTGTATTTTACGGGCTCCTTTGAGTCGTAATTAAATTTTAATAATAACAAAAAATTGATTCAGACCTCACAAGACTCTGCGAAATCGCAAAATTACTATTTTTAACTAATATTTCAGGAATTAAATTTAATAGTTTGATTTTTCAATTTTATTAATTTATTCTTATTTATTTATTATGCGAAATCTTCGTAAGGGAAAAAATTGGGATGTTACATGCGTCATGTCCGCCTGGAACCATAAAGCAGTGGAGGTGAGAACGTCGCGTTCTCAGTGGGGTTCTATGGGCTTACCTACTCGTTTTATTACTCCATTATGATCCCGCCGCTTAGGGGGTCTCTAGGTGACATCATTATACTAAATCCCTACTTGTTATTATCTGTTCTAGTCCTGAGCAACCTTATCTAGATTACTAGGTTATCGAGGATTCTAGTCTTTCCTTTACCTATCATTGGCAACTTGGCATTCTCTATACCCTTACACTATCCTCGTATATCGTGTTCTATATTCCCATGCTATCCTCGTACCGCGTGACCTATCTAGAGGTCGTCTCATGAAACCGTGGTTCCTTGACGTGACCTTTACATATACATATCTAACACATATTTCATACACCTAGCATCTACGTATTCCATGCACATATCAAATCCATGTTGCACATATACATATCATTATGTTCATGTATCATATAGAAATATCATATTCATGTTTCATGTACGTATCATATGCACGTGTCATGTTCATGTATGGCATATAGAAATGCCTGAGGATTCTACGTGCCCTGGGGCGGCATCTTCCGTGTCATATTCATGTCATGTCATGTCATGTTTGTTCAACCCCCTTGTACCCTAGTGGAACCGTCGCCCCATCTGGTGTACAACCTACTCCGTATCCTTTAGTGGCAGAGCTCATGCCATACACACATTTAGCGTGAACGTATTGATGTAAAAACCATCCCTTGTTATAGGGTGGTGAGGAGCATGTGGCCTTGGGAAGACCCGTGTTATATCCTTGAATGATTACGTGTTTTAAGATGCAGGATGTCGTATTTTGATGCAGGATGTTGTATTCACGTCATGTTGTCATATTTGTGTCATATTATCATGTACGTATCATGATGTCGTATTCGTGTCATGATGTCATGTTTGTGTCATGTTGTCATGTTCATGTCATGATGTCATGTACATATCATGTTGCCATATACATTTAGCATGTCATAATGTCGTGTACATGTCATGGTGTCATGCATTTAACATATCAGGATGTCATATGCATTTCATGTCGTCTTATGCATGTAGCATGTCATAATGTCATATACATGTCCTAACATATCATGATGTCGTATTCTTGTATGCACATGTTCGTATGGCGTGTCCGTAGACTTGCCACTGGAGGGGATTTCCTATTCATATACTAAGTTCTGTGCTAGGTATCCTAAGCCTATGGTGGCCGGTACCTATCTACAACCTCCACTACTTCACTATGCACATGTCATAAAACATAACTCGTGCTCATAAATCATAGGGTTAAATGCTTGTTGGATCATGCTGGCCCTGGAGAACTTCCTGATTACTCAGCCCTGGGCCCAGGTGAACTTAGTAACCCTAAGCTTCCAGGCTGCTCAGCGCCCTGTCTTAGCCGCTTAAGTCACTAGCCACCCAAGGCTTGGGTTGCGTGGGACCAAGGTCCAGGCCGCTCAGCGCTCCCTCATGGTCGCTCAGTGGTACCTGACATTTCCCAAGTCAGAGTCACCAAGCATTTTCTAGGGTTTTTCCCTAGGCCGCTCAGCGCCCTGGGCGTGACTTGAGCCCAAAACCTTGTTATTCTTTCTTTCTTTCAAACCATTTTTCAGGCCCACTTCTTAAGGTTTCCCAGCAAGTTCCAACAACCATAATAACACATATTCAGCTCAGAAAACATATCAAAATCGTCTATACTTCATCAGCCTAGCAAACCTAGCGTAATCTACAATAGTTCACAGAACAACACATAATCAAAGATAAGCACATATAAGCCCCAAGGAGGTGAACTAAGTTTACCCACCTTCCTAGAGTTTGATTGGAGATGGTTAGGAGGGTGAGGTTTCCCTGGGTGTATAGCTTTCCTGGCTAGTTCCTGGTTTCGGCAGCGTAACAACAAGGTTTCTGAACGGAACGAATTGGTCATTTGTGCCCACAAAATTAATTTGTAAAAGAAAAAGGAAAAAGAAAATAAAATCAATGGATAAGAACAATGAGTCATAGCATAGTCAACTTTGACTATGTGATCACAATGTGTGGTTGTGGTGAGGAGAGAGAAAACGTGAGAGAGAGGGCAGATTTGCTTGCCCGTGAGGCCCACTTCCCAGTTCGATTTGATCGTGTTTTGGCGTACGCTGTCCGGGTGCTTTGCGTACGACCGTCCGAAAAATATTCTAGTCGTCTTTCTGTGATCTCTTAATTTCCCTAGTGAGAATTTGGGATTAATCCAAGGTATTTGTAACCTTTTTCCTCTGTAAAGGTACGGTTTCCAGAGACTTAAGACACTCCACCAAATTCTATAGGCTAAAAGGAACTGATCTAGTGCCTGCAGAATCGTCCGAAACTGAGCAGAACTTCATTTTACGGACGTTTTAGATTTACCATCTAATTCTAAAGGTCGGGAAGAATCATTCTAGTATCAGCAGAATTTTGCAAAATCGAACAGAATAATTTCTATAGACACTTTGGTCCTACGGGTTCATGTTTCTACATTCTTAACTTATACAAAGGCTTATATAAGTATTTATTCTGTGAAATCCTCGTTAAGGGAAAAGTGGGATGTTACAAGTGGAGCCTTAAAGACATTGGGTGTAACAGTCTGGCTACCCGCTAGCAAGATATTGTCCGCTTTGGCCCCTCACAGGCCTCACGGTTTTGCCTCTCCCCCTCACAGGGGAAAACGCGTCTTGCTAAGGGGAGGTATATGTTCCCAAGGTTCCACATCGGTTGGGGAGGGGAACGAAGATGTGCTTATAAGGCCTTGGATACCTCCCCTTACCAAGACGCGTTTTCCCCGGTAAGGGGGGAGAGACAAAACCGTGAGGCCTGTGAGGGACCAAAGCAGACAATATCTTGCTAGTGGGTAGCCAGACTGTTACAGATGGTATCAGAGCCGGGGCCCGAGCCGGTGTGCCTGCTGGGGGCGACAGGAGCCTCGGCAAGGGGGGTGGGATATTCCCAAGGTCCCACATCGGTTGGGGAGGGGAACGAAGAAGTTCTTATAAAGCCTTGGATACCTTCCCTTAGCAAGACGCGTTTTCCCCTGTGAGGGGGGAAAGGCAAAACAGTGAGGCTTGTGAGGGGCCAAAGCGGACAATATCTTGCTAGCGGGTCGCCAGACTGTTACAGTTGGTATCAGAGCAGTTTGGTCCCATGGAGCCTGAGGACTGGACTGCACCATGCTCTTGAACATGATTCACGGTGTATACTCTACTAAGTAGTATGTGCTGGATCTTTGTGCACCAGCTTATCTTGAGACTGATCAACTCAGGATTTTGCGGGTGCGACGAAACCAGCCATGCCGCCTAGAAGGGAATATACCCCACGCCCCACCGCGGACATCAATCTCATTGAGATCCTCCGACAGCTGGGCCAGGCGATAGCCCAGATCACAGCCGCTACTATTCAGAGAGATACTCCACCACCCGGGCAAGATGTTGATGCGAAGAAGTACACTGACTTTATTTGACCCAGCCCACAACCCAACTGACGGTTCTACCGCAAGGACGAGTCTTTACCACGTGGAAGGACTACGAGCAGATGCGAGAGGAAGCTGGTGCAGAAGACTAAACAACGATAAGAATAGTAAACACTCGGAGCCTCTAGTGATGCTAGAATTTCGGGGCAAAATTCTTTTAAGGGGGTAGAATGTAACATCCCGATTTTCCCCCTTACGAAGATTTCGTGTAATAAACAACCTTATGTGAATATAGGTGTCTATAGGAAGAAATCTGTTTAGTGTCTCAAAATTCTGATGACACTCAAACAGTTCCCCATGGGCCTTAGAATGTGACGGAAAAATCCAACTGCCGGAAAAACGGAGTTCCGCTCACTTTCAGACGATTTCGCAGACACTAGAACAGTCTCGTTTGGCCCCCATTTAGCCAGTAGAACTGAGCAGTGGGCCCCAGTCTTAGGAAATCATACCCTATGTGAGGAAAGCCCACCAAATCCCTAGAGTTAACCCCAAACCCCTACTAGGAAGCTTTGGCGATCGCTGAAACGCCAGCGAAACGGTCCCGTTCAGACACCGGTGTGAGATACGGGATCAAAGGTATCTGTGAAAAATACTCCCCCGGAGGAAATTCACAAACACCTTCTAAGAATGATATTCTTAGGTAGAGG
>QANU01011902.1:29295-78501 GCA_003254905.1 Nissolia schottii
AGGGTACAAGAGAGTCTCAATCACAGCACAAATCGTGCTCAATAATCAGCCAATAGAACAAGGCAAGAATGATGAAATAGAGAATAAAAGAAACTAGAAAACCCCAACCTCGCTGTTACTGTGCGCGGCCAATTTCTCACTGCTCAGACAACTACTCGACGATCCGACCGTCCAGATTGAAGTATCACAAGTTCTGAACCAGCTGTAAAAATTTCAGCCTGATCCAACGGTGAATGAAGCAGTGGCGGCCGATCGAAAATTGCTGTGCAGACAAAAAACGGGAAAAACCTTTTTCTTCTCTTCTCCTTATTTTCTCTCTTTTCTCTGCCTCCTTTCTTAACCCTAACTACTGACCCCTCTCCACTATTAAGTGAGAATAGTGGGTTTGCAAATATTGGGCCTTTCTCCACATAGGAAGGGAGCCCAACCCAACACAATGCTCATTAGGTTGTTATCTGCTTTGGTGGGGATTACTTAGTCCCGTGTATATATGTCAGAAAATATGGTTACTCAAAATATGGACCAATTTGCAACTTTCTTTATACGTTACATAGCGTAAATTAGGAGCCTTTATAGCGTCGGAGTATATATGGCGAGTGGAAATATAACATCTTTAACTGTAAATAAAGGCATAACTAATATAGGCAAAGATAACAAACAACGATCCATCATACATTCATCAGCAATGCATAAATAGTATTATAAGTATTAAGTACAAATATCACATAGAAGTACAAGTACACATGTATCATCTACTAGCTAATCGTTTGATCTTCAGCTGTCCTCCCTTGGGAGGGTTATTTCTCTTGCAGCTCCTCTCTTTGTTCCTCGTACTACTTGCACCGCTTAGCCGTCTCCTTCGTCCTTGTCATACTCGCCTAGAACCATAAAGGAGTGAGGGATGAGAACACTGCGTTCTCAGTGGATAACCTCTGGTCTTGCTACTTATTTTTAACTCAATTATGATTCCGCCACTCAGGGGTCTCTAGGTGTCACAGTTATACTATATAACTACCATTTATTAAATTCCATGCTAAGCCTGAGCAGTTTTATCTAATTTACTAGGTGAATGGGAGACCTATTCTTTATTAACTAAGTCATCTGTTCTCTACCTTACTTCCTAAATCACATATAATCACATAATTCACATAATCACATAATCACATAGTAAGCTTCCGTGTGCGCCCACTTATAACCGTGCCCATTTTAATTATAAGCTTCTTCACATATCCACTTATGTACAGTTATATCACTTAGAGCACATACTTCAAGCTCAACCCCCCCGTAATGGTGGCCTACCACAACAGGCTTCCTTGTTGTCTCAGTATCGTGAGGACTAGGCCGCGCTAAACCTTAGTAGCTCACGATAGGAGAATCCATCCTTATGCTAGGGATGGCGAGGGGACCCTACCCCGTCCTTATGCTAGGGACAAAGCATGCCCAGGGTTCAGCTTGCCTTTCCTGCCGGCTAGTGGCACAGCTAGGAAAAGATTCATTCTTCCTTCCTTTCCTTTTTTCCTTTTTGGGACTTAGTGACGTCATGCCCGATACCTTTCCCTTTCCTTTCCCTTTTTCCTTTCCTTTTGTAAAACCATTTCCATGACACATAATCACATAAACATTCATCCATACAGTTCATCAATACCGTTCATTCCAGTCACAGTTCATATGCCTTAAACATAAATCCTTAGTTCATAACATTTATCATACTTTAGAAAGCCTTGAACATAAATCCTTATTTCCTAACAGTCCATTCATGAAGCACATAGCACATCTGACATATATAGCACACATTCACATAGTCATGTCACACATCACACATAGAACCTACGCAACTCAACATTTCATGTTCAAACATATCCTTAACATAAATCATCAATTTCCAACCATAATAAGAAACTTACTTTCCTCATCAATTTCAACATATATAAAGAACATAAATTCATGCTCCAACCTTTCTTGAACATAAACAAACATCAAACTAGTAACTAGTAAGACAGGCGTCTGGTTTCTGTCAGAAAATAGCGATCAGAAACCGAAGAGGTCCAAGACCTTACCCCCAAGGTTTTTGATAGTCCTAAGATCATTTTTCATGCTTAAAAAGTCAGTTTTCAGTCTCAGTTCCACGAAATTGCAGTTTTTTCCCTTTTTCCCAAAATTACCATTTCGCCCCCGTAAACGCCCTGTTTTCTTTAGAATTTTTGTTCTCGAAAACCCGATGGACTCAAGACTTGCCCTTAAGGTTTTTGATAGTTATAAACCCATATTTTCTGAAAACAAACCCAGTTTTTCAGTCCCAAGATGTGAAATTCCCGTTTTGCCCTTTTATGATCAAAATGCTACTTTTGCCCATAAAACCGATTTCCTTCAAAATTTTAGTTAACCACACTCCAATGGACTCAAGTCTTGACCCCAAGGTTTTTGATATCTCTGAACCCATTTTTCATAAAAAGAAACCCAGATTTTTACTCTAAATACCCGAATTTACAGAAATGACAATTTTGCCCTTTTATGCCAAAAACCCCATTTTTGCTCTATGTCACCTTTCCTCAAAACTCTTCCATGTACAACACTAAAAACATTTTTCCACATACTCCAGCATTTATAAATCACATATTATCATCCTCAAATCACAAAATGGCACATTTTTACCCACCTCATACATTATCTCAACATATATCACATAAATGCACATTTTATCACATATTCACACATACACATATTTAGATCACCAAGGGGGTGATTTATGCATAGTTACCCACATCATACATTCTACCTTTTTCCCACCTATTTCAACCATTCAAAATCACATTCATTTTAATCAAATCATTAATAACACAAGAAAATTCATTTTTAGGCATAAAACACATGTTATGGGCATTTACTCATAAATCACTTAAGCATGCAAGAGGCATAGAACCATCAAGGGATGGTTTTAGCTAGTTACCCACCTCTCAAAAAGGTTGGTGAAGGGAGTTGGGAGTGAAGTTCCACAAGCCTTGATGTTCCCAAAGCTTTATGTCACCTTTCTCCAAAATGAGGACCTTGCACAATGAAGAGGATGATGATGTTGTTCCTCTTGGTTGTGAGTGTAAGAAAATGAAACTAAGATGAGGAGACTTTGGGGGTGTGGTTCGGTTGTGGAAGGTGGAAGGAGGTGGAAGAAGTGCTTGATCTCTTGGTGGTTTGGTGGTGTGCTTTGAAGCTTAGTTTGGTGTGTGTTTTTGGGAGAATGTAGAAGATGAAATTCTTGAGATTTTGGGGGAAGAGGAGCTCGTTTTTTGGAGGCTGATTTGTGAGGAAATTAATTGATTTTTTTGAAATAAAGAAAAGGTGGTGAATAGTGTAAGGCATGGGCTTAGGTATGGGTGGGTATGGGCATGTGTAAGAAAGGTATGGTGATGGATATTTAGAAGCTTGATTTACGGGATATTTTTGACCCAAAATCCATTCAAAAACCGTGCAGCCCTTCACCTTGCTGCTGGTGAGATTTTATTTTCTCCTGGTTCCGGTTCGCTCGTGTTTTATCGCTCGCAGTCTCAGTGCGTCGCACACGATCGTCCGAAAAATATTCCGTTTGTACCATCGCGATCCTCTAATTCCCACCTACCTAAGGGTATTAATATTAAAGGTGTTTGTGATATTTTCCTCCGGGAGATTATTTTCATGGACACCGTTTTGCGTGCCAAAGGTTCATTGGCGAACAACGGCTGTTCGGTTGTCTGCCAAATTTTCTACCGCGACACGTCCAAATTCCTAGGGATATTTTAGCTAAAATTTTCCATCTTAATTCCCTAATCATGCTTAGAAAATTAATTAATTATTTATATTTTACGAATATTTCTCTAACGGAAAATCGAGATGTTACAGGTGGGATGTTCCCAAGGTTCCACATCAATTGGGGAGGGGAACGAAGAGGTGCTTATAAGGCCTTGGATACCTCCCCTTAGCAAGACGCGTTTTCCCCTGTGAGGGGGGAGAGGCAAAACCATGAGGCCTGTGAGGGGTTAAAGCGGACAATATCTTGCTAGCAGGTAGCCAGACTGTTACATTGGGACCCTAATTAACCCCATAACAATTAAATATATAGGTAGATAATAGAATCTTAGTTTACCAATTTAAGTAATAAAATTAAGATTAAGCATTATGTACTAATTGTAAAAATAAAAAATAAAAAATTACATTGTTATTTAATTATAAGTGAAACATTTTAGATAGCGGTTATGAAACTCAATTATTTTTACATATGTATCAAATTGTGATTAAATGACTGTGTAAAACCATTTTATATTATAATACTACATAGTATAATTAATCAATTTGGTATTTACTTTGTGAATAACTAACTACGCAAATATAACCCAGCAACACAAGAATATATAATACTAGTTATGTATCACAGGAAGACAATAATAAGTGGCATAACAAAATTTAAAATTATTAACACAAATTATTCTCAAAGTTTCTAAAAATTTCACTTTACCTCAAAAATTCATGCAAAATCACATCACCTTATTTTTCCATATTGTATGTTATTACTATTAATATCATAAGATTCAGTTTACATTTATTGTGTTTTCTATTTTCAAAAGTTTATTAAGTAATAGTAAAAACTATAAAATCTTATTTCATGTTTTTATTTTCTATTTATTTTCACTATTTCCTTTATAAAAATTTTAAGTCAATTTGACATCTATTTTTTGGGTTAATCAAGTTTTTACTCCCTGTAAAATTAAAATATTTGATTTTAGTTCCTCAATAAAAGTTTTAGTCCCTGTAAAATTTAAAAGTTTGATTTTGGTCCCTGTAAATGTTTGGGATTAACGGTGATGACGTGTCAGTTAAAGTTGTTGACGTGACGTCCCACGTGGACTCGCCATGTGACATAACCCAATTTTTTTGTTTGACCCATGACCCGGTGTGACCCGACCTAGTGTTTGAAAGTTTTTTTTTGTTTGACCAATTTAAATTGGGGATTTAGGTTTTTTTAAATTGGTTTTTTTATTTTTTTTAAAAAAAGCGGGTCGGGTCAAACCGGGTCATGGGTCAAACAAAAAAATCGGATTATGCCACGTGGCGAGTCCACGTGGGACACCACGTCAACAAACTGACACGTCATCACCGTCAACCCCAAACATCAGGGACCAAAATCAAACTTCTAAATTTTACAGGGACTAAAACTTTTACTGAGGGACTAAAATCAAACTTTTTAGTTTTACAGGGATTAAAAACTTAATTAACCCCTATTTTTTATTTCATACATTTCATATTCTTTAAAATTTTGTAAAAGAAATAGCAAACAAATAATAAGAGAAAACAATCTATAGTTTTCACTATTTTCTTCATAGATTTTGAAAAATTAAAAAACGTTAGAAATAAAAACAAAAACAAAATCAGAAATCTAACAAGACTTTTGATGATGCAAAATGCAATTTGGCACATACTTTAAATTGAATTGAAGTACAATTTAAGGATATCATTAGCATAATTTATGCTAAATGCCAAAGAATTTATAACATCACATCCTAAAAAAAATTACAACTTTTAAGATCTTCAAACAAGCATAAACATAACGGATTAAAATTTATAATATATATAGATAGAAGCTCATCATTTTTGCTATAGGGAATATGACAATATGCAAATGAAAATACCCAACATCTCAATTTTGTTATTTACAACAAATTTGGTTTTAGACAAAGGGAAACTTTGCTGCAGTAAAATGGTCTTAATGTGTGACTTATACTACGATATTTGAATGAAATATTTCATTAGTGTTAGTATCATGGGTGAACGAGAATAGGGACAAGAAAATACAAGAGATAAACCTGAGAAAATAAGGATTATATTATTTGATTGTTGTGTTTTCCAAGTACAAAGATGATGTCTATTTATAAATTAAAAATAAGATAAAAATGATTATAATAAACTTAATAAATAAGATAAATAAATATCCAAACACCCTCCCTCAAACTAAAACTCAAGCTTAAAGCTTATGACAATTAAACGTTATACTGTCTGCATAAAAGTGGATGAATCATGTCTATAAAGAAGCAGACATGGGCAGAACCAGTAAAGGCCAAGGTAGAGCTAGTAAAGGTGGGCAGAACCAATGAAGGCAAAGATCCAGGGTTAGGTGAAACTAGTAAAAGCAACAATCTAAGGTTGGGCAAAACCAACAATAGGCAATAATTTGAGGTGGGTGGAACTAGCCATAAGTAACACGTATCGATTTGTAGAGGTTAGGAAGGTAGAAAATTGGAGACCATTGAATAGTTTTTGTGGAGAGTGAAAACAGAGAAATTAAACTCACTAACAAAAGCAAAACAAGACAATAGAGAGACCGTCCAAAGGGAGACATGACTAATACACAGGTCCTAGTAGATGTCATGGCTTTGATACCATGTTAAGCATTGTGGGTGAGGATAGGAATAAGGAAAGACGAGAAACTAAAGAAAATAAGGTTATATTATATGATTGTTGTGTTTTCCGAGTACAAATATATTTTTATTTATAGGCTAAAAATAAGATAAAAATAACTATAAACTTTAGAGATAAGATAGGTAAATTTTAACAACCAGCTTGCCCTTATAATTTACATAACATTATCAGGTTGTTAACTGAACTAAATTATGTGACCATGAAAAACTGAGTCCCAGAAAATGGAACTACATAAATCTTGAATTAAAACTATCTCAGAATGTCCATTACTGAAGGCGAAAACACCGCAAGGAACTTATATTTTCCGACTCCGTCTTGTTCTAACAGCCTGGAAATAAACAACCAACTTTCAAAGGAATTCAAACAATAGCCTATGGCAAGGAAAATAGTAACAGGAAAAAGAGTACAGAAGGGTTCTTGCAATTTGATTTTCGTTAAGAATAAAAGTTTTGCTAACGAAGGAAGCAAAATCTACCAGGGCAGGACTTACAGCATATGCATTTGTATTTACAACTTCTGATGCCGATGTCTCCGTGCGTTTCCCACTTACAACCACACTTGCTGCACCAAGATTTGCTACATCATTAACAGAAATTTCTTGAGGGTATGCAAACCCACAATTAAACAAGTTAAATCCTAAAAACCATGATGAATCAACAGGTAGCAGAGAACTAAATATTGCTTAGTTAGCTTTGCAGCAGTGGTCATTTTGTAGGTTGCCTCTCCAACATCTCTCCTCGAGTAATTTGGATTGCCTCATTTTGTGAAGTTGTCTTGCCAACTAGGTAATTTTTCTTTACGTGGTTATCCGAAGCAAGTTGAGAACTTAATATACTTCAGGATTGGGGGGAACTTCAGATTATGACTAGAAAGCTATTTTAAGGTGGCTTTGGTTGTAAAGGAATGCTAGAATTTCGAGCGGTCTTCAACTTTAGACAACATTTATAACAGGGTTACTTTCTTGGCTTCTAGGTTGTGTTCTGCAAATGATCTTTTTTAGAGGTGTTTCTTTGGTAGATGTACAGAGTTTAGCAAGCCTTGTAAGATTGCTTAATCTAGCAGGACTTACATGGTCTCTACTTTCTTCTTGTGGTAGGATATCTTATCCTCTTTCTAAGTATTCTTTTGTTTCTCATTAATAAATTTATTTTACTATTAAGAAAAGAAATCTTATTAGGCTGCAATATTTGTCCTACACTAATACTTCAGTCAAAATGGTTTTAGGGATTTGAGTCGCGATGCATATCACAATTTAATTTTTATCCACAACCATCATCCAATTATATTTTACTATATAGTTAAAAGAATTTGATACTAAAATATAAATGCATCAAACTCCCATGTTTTAAACCGCCAAATCAATTGGCTTGATATGCTTTCATACAGGACCCAACAGGTTTTTAAAACCCAAATCTTAATATTTCCATTATTAATCTTACGTTTCAGTCCCCCCAAAAAAAAATTTATAGTCCAACTAGTAGTGTTAGGATGGAATTAGTAGTATAGTTAGTTGGCTATAGGGTAGTTATATTGGGTTAGGGCGTTAGTTGGAGGAATGAGGGACTAAATAAGGAGAGAAAGGGATGAGTTAGTGAGCCTTTTGTGACGTGAAAGAATAGTCTTTAGAGTGTAGTGTGGATTAGTCTGTAATTCTCTAGGGTTCTCTGTAACCCAAATCAATAATAGTTTGTGCTTCAATATCCCTCTGATATCAAGGTTCAGAACACAATAAGCCACCCAATTTCTGGCAAGGATTTAAAATGCTGCCAGCCTATTTGAGTTCAGACAAATAACTGGAAGCACACGGGAACAGTTCTGGCAGACAAAACTAACTATCGAACATCAAGAAAACAGTAAATGAAACACCTACTTCTGCCTCCTACACTACAACATAATCATGTATACCAAATCAAATAGTTATCTATTTAAAAAATTGAAAGTAGTACAGAAATAAATATCAGCCATAAGATCCACTTGGTGGTTTCTACAATACTCACCATTCTTATGTTGCAGAGATGTTCCCTCTTTGACTGCTAGGCCTTCGGTTGTAGCAGTACTTCCCTTTAAACTGCTAAGAGAAGAATGCTCCCCAGGATTACTGCAAAATGAAATAGGTAGTATTATGGTTTTAAAAAAAAACAGCCAAAAAAAATGGCATGCTCAACATAAGTCTAAATGAAGGAGTCCCAGCTGAATAAGATCAATGAGGCAATGAGGCAAAAGTGGCATCAGAAACAATTGTTGGCATGAAAGATCAAATAATGGCAATGTCAGATCCTATATGATATTAATTAGTAGCCGCACTTCAATGGAGAAGAAAAGGAAAATAAAAATAAAAAGTAAACAAAGAAACAACATAAACATAAACAAGAAAAATCAAGTGTGGTTACAACAATCAACAATATGCATTACCCACTCATACCCAGAAATCTTCAAGGTATTATAATGACTATGCAAATGAGTCTACATGATTAATTATAAAACCCACTCATCCACTCATACCCAATAGAGTTACAGTAAACATGATATTTTTGAGTGCCGTTTAATGAAACATGAATTCAGATACTACATAAAAAGGGGAAAAGACTAGATGTAAAAATTAAGAACAAAAACTCACCAGTACGAGAAATTACTTTTATTTGAAACATCTGCCAGTATATGTTTCTTCTACACCAAAAGAGCAAATAATTGATAAGCATTGTTTCCATAAATAACAAGATTGGGCAACATAAAAATAGTCATAGTAAATGATGAAAAAAGTCAAAGTGAATCTCAAACAGTAACCCTATCTTTTGAAAGCAAAAGAATTTTGAAGATTGGCCATAAGGTATTGATCAACCATCAGTCAAGAAACTGTACTTTGACAAACAAGGCAACATTGCTTGATATACGTAATGCAATACTGCTTGATATTCCAGTTGCCCCCTTATAAGATCCCAATTATTAGTTAGTTTCTTCATAACTGAAGGAACAAGTTATCACAAAATTTTGAACTGTTAGCAGAAGGATGAAAAATGGTCTATATTTGGAATATGATCTGCCATCTGGACTTAAAGCTTGGACAAAGCACAAGCTTATCAAAACCGTGTGCTGGAAATTTTAATTGACTTAGAGAATCGTGATGGAAATTAGTAGTCAATCCTGGATAGTGGTGGGAAGCAGCCAACCCCAAAACCACTATAGTGATACAACGCATAGCAGGAAGACCGCTACTTCAAAAACAGTAGGGACAGTATAAATTTCTGCATACACATAACTTGTGTTCAAAACTCAACTTGAGATATATTCATCATTTAACCTTAATAAGAACGAACTAATAAATAAGTCAATAATAGTGATGATAAGTTGATAACATGGTTCATGGAGGCTGGAGAACCAAAACATATCAAATCGAGATTCGAATAGTGAATCATAAAGCTTATTTTCCGAATCGCGAATTGAACCGTATCATGAATTGTAAGATTCATGATAAAAAATTAGATATAGTATACATATATTTTTCATGTAAAAAAAACATTTAAAAAAGTTATATATCAACATTTCAAAGTCAAATAGCTAACTATTTAACTAATAAACTGAGTGAATTAGCAAATGTATGAAATCTCTACTTCAAAAGAATGGAAATTAAGTAATAAAATACTTTAAAATGGTGTATTTAGTTACACCTCTTTAGTTTATTTCATTTAACAATTTAAGCTTATTTAACTCTTTAATTTCCCCAATGAGAATGGGTGAAAAATGCAAAAGGAAACTAATGAATTGTTGCATCGTTTCACAACACACTAAATCGGTACATGTATCATAAGATTCAGAGTCATCTACAATTCAGTGCATGATACGGATCGTTAGCATGCTGAATTGAATCAAATCGTGAGATTTGAATCGTGAATCGAAAGATTCTGACAACCATGGATCTAAGAATGACTCATGTCCCAAGCAATAAATAAATTTTGGCCTATAGTAAGCAAGAACTTTACTTTCATTTTCCTCTGTTTCTATATGCCAGCTTCTATGTTTCAACCTATTCTGCATCAAGGTAGGTGGTAAGTACAACTGTCAATGATGCAGATGGTTGAGACCTAAGTATAACAGAACCTAACAGTTAGATTAGGTTTGGATCCAAAGTTGCAGCAGCATATTAGAGTTGTTACACGTGTGTTCTGTGCCATGAAACTAAGTAGCTTCAGCTGTGGTTGTTCTGCTGCAGTGTGCCTTGTGCCTTGAGCTGACTTCTTCACATACTCTAATAATACTTACATGAGCATACTAGTATACCAAATATAAATTTATAATAATTGAATGAATTTCCCACCAACCTTTGAGCCACAAGAATCTTTGAGGTTGGTTTTAGGGCATTTGAAATGTTGACCAGCATGATTCATACATGTCACAGCATTTTCCGATGAACAAGCTGCAGCTCTTTTTGATCTACGGGTGGGCAAACGTGATTCTGCCAGAGAATCCTTACCAGTCACAGAATCACAAGATGAGAACGTGTTTTTCTCCGAAGTCTTTTCACAATGTTTAGATGCAATTTTTTTTTGCTTCTCAACTGTAGAGCATTCATGCAAACTAATTGATCCAGAATCAGATGGAGGCACGTGTTTTCTCCTTTTCTCTAAAGGAATATCTTGGCTCGCGGATTTAGCATTTGTTATTGCTTTCCTTGACAAATTGTTCTGTTTGCCAGATGCCAAGTCCAGTATACTGTGAATATTATTATCATTGGACATTAGGACCTTCTCTAGACCCTTGCGACCATGCTTAGGAAGAATTTTGGCAGGCTGGTAGCAGAGAAAAATAAGTATAAACAAAATGAATGCCACAAACATAAGTAATATGAAAAATTTATGGCCAATTTAGTAAGCACCGAATATACCTGGTGAGCACATGCCCGAGGGATACTAAATTTAAGTGTGTCAAATACTCTACTCAGAAAACCTTCATTACATAAGGACTTCAAAGATTTTGAGTTGGCCTGCATAAGACAAATGAACCAGACTACGTAAACAAAAAGGGAAATAAAATTCTATATGATTAAAACTTTTGTGTGAAGCAAAGACTAGCCAACAAGGAAGCACGGAGACGTGATGGAGGCTGCCATATCCGTGCCGGATACGCAGATACGTGTCGGATATGCGGATACACATGCCCTTGCTATGTTTGCTGGTGCAGTTTAAGTTTTCAAATCCCAAAACGGGAGATGCAATACACTAAAGAGTGGATTAGGACATTAGAACAAAGGATATTATTTATTTTTTTTTAACAATTATAGTACATTGAGATAATTTGTTTATTTTTACGTCAACTAAATCTACTTTAATGTCTATAATTTGTCATTTTTATTTATAATATATTATTTTATGTTTTATTATACAACGTATCCTAGTTGTGTTGTATCCTATATTTTTAAGAAAGTGTCGTATCCCCGTATCCGTGTCGTGTTTGTTGTGCCGTACTTGTGCTTCCTTGCTAGCTTGCCCCCATGAAACTTACTTCATTCTTAGCAAAACTCCCTTTATATAATGAGGATGGCAACAAAATCTGTCCAGGAGCTTGCAATACAGATGTTCTACCATGAGTAAGTCCATTTAGAGCAAACATCCCAATTTCAGCAAGCATATGCAGCTTCTGCATTTCATGAAACTCAAATAAAACTTACATACAACAAAAAACAAATAGAAAATAAGGGAAATGTTGAAAATATTTTACAGTAGTGTTCTGTGGATCAACAGCATCCTCAGCTTTTCTGATTGCTCGAAAAATACTAAATAGATATAACACAGCATCATTGACAAGGTGTGAGTCACCATCAACAATATTGACATCAACTAATGCCTGCACAACAAAGAAGAGTGGACTACATAGAAGCAATCCACATGCCTAGCAAGTTTTAAGATTGACATTCATATCCCACAAACAATAAAACTAAAATATAATATTGGATAATAGCAACACATTACCTACAAAGGTCAGCATACAATTTTTCATCTTGACAACCTTCAGGTGGAAAGTCACTATTCTGAGCAAGAACATGAATCAAGAAGACTATAATGTATGCAGGGTAATCAATGATTGCTCCTTGAACAGCCGAGGTGTGTGGTTTACGGACAAGACTGTAATCCTTAATAAATTCTGCCATATATTTATAGTTCTAAAATGAACAGTATCAGTAACCGACATTTAGCAGAAACAAACAAACAGAAAATAATTGAACTAGCACAAAAGTAAAATCAGAAACAAAAGTAATGATTAGGAAACTGACAGCTTTCTTCTGGGGTTATAATGAGGAAATGAAACTAAATATCTTCTATAAGCAAGTACGAATGGCCATAGACAAAAATTCATGAGGTGAACCCCTCTAACATTACTTCTTTCATTTTGACTCAATCATTAATGAAGATGGTTTTTGCTGCATTTAAATGGAGCAAACCGCTATAGTTTTTACAAAGCACTTTCTTCATTTATTTTGCAGGACAGGCTTGTTTTCTTTTGGGCCAGTTTGGTTTCATAAGTCATTTACATAAGGCTCTAAAAATTTCATCAGCAGGGATGTGAAAGTGGTAGTAGCCACGGAAAATCATAAAAATATATAAATAAATAAATCCTATTTTCCATTTTAATTACAAAAATGTCACTGTTTTCAATTTGTTTCCTCATTTTAGGGTTTTGTAAGCAAGGCTATGTTGTTTTCAGTGTTTCCTTCACTAAATGAAAACATAAAAGATGACGAAAACAATGTGTCAATTTGGTAATTAATATTCAGGTTGGAGAGAAATTGGAGAGAGTAAGAAAATAAAAAGAAAGAAAATGGAAAGCTTTTAACTTTTTATCTTGCTAGGACAGAAAACAAGCAGGAAAGAAAAGAGTGTGGGATTCACAAAAAGGTTCCCTCCACCTTTGAAGAGAAAACTAGTAGACTAGGCCTTTTATTCAAAATAACAATACTGCCCCTTTTTTTTAGGGGACCCATACTTATTTCTTTACTCTTCCCTTGGAGTAAGGAATAAACTGCCACATAATATTATTATTTCTCAATTTCTTTTTCTCCATTTTCTTTTCAGCTAAGCAATAGCATAGAAGATGGGCCTTTTTCTTTGTTTTATCATCTCACTATTTTCTCTCAACATCCAACCAAAGGGTAAGCATTTTCTGAAACTACAGAGGCCCTGAGTCACCTTGTGGGTTTCAGCTCAAGGCTCAAGTGTTTTATAAGGGAGTTTTTTTCTGTCAATTATGCAATTACAATGGAAAAGGTTTCCTATCTTTAATCAATGTTCTATTTTAATTTCGTCTTTTCTTTTCTTCTTTAGCTGGATTCTTCATCCTCTATCCTTGTACATCTTTTCCGGTTTTTGACTTAAATATTCATACAGAAAATGCTCTCCAGAGAAGTCTTGGCCTTGGAACCAGTTTATGTAAAAGTAACAACATAACAACTTACGAAGGAGATTGGCAAGTTCATGAGTAGGGATGGAAAATTTTCCCACCAAGGGATACCTGCGGAGTCACCCTATTCGGAGGCCCAAGTTCGGGGAATTTTTTTCCAGCAAGGCCGGAGCAAAACTTTTCCTATGGCAGATTCAAGGATGAGGGCGGCCGATCACGTTGGCCAAGGATCCCCAATATCGTGAAAATACAAAATTGCCCTTACTAATACATACACTATATATAAGTTTATATCTTTTCTTGACATTCCACATTTCATTTACATTATGAAAAATGAAAATACCCAAACCCTAACTTCTATACTAGCACTCTTTCACTCACCCTTTTCAGCCACCAACTACCCAACCCTAGTACCCCCGACCCAACCCCAAAAACAAGGCTATCTAAGTTCTTCCACAACGCGTCTATTCCCCGACGAAACTGCAACCACCACAAGCAGAAGAATGAGATGAGCAGAGCACAAAAGACTCCCTGACCAAGAAACAAGAAGAGCACCACTGAAACAAGTTGAGCACAACTGCAACAAGCAGAAGCACCACCCTAACCACCACTGCAAGCCCTGACGAGCAAGAGCACCACCTCACCTGATCTCCGTTGATCTTTGTCGTTCTAAGCGACGATGCCATTCCTCTTATTTTGCTTCTAGTCAAGTGGTTTTGCATGCTTTGAACCATCTTTTTCTACATGTGCCATTATTTTTTCAAATATTCTTAATATTTTTTATGCATTTGCTAGTGTTCCTCAGATTCCTCACGTGATTCATTCCAAAAACACTATGTGAACTATGATCTCCATCATATCCTCTAAATCTGGAAGTCGAAAACATCACACAATCATTGTTCAAACTGTGTTCATTTGCCTAGTAATTTTCTTTGTAATTTCTCTGGATTCCAAAGAGTTGTGTCTCAAAGGAGCGGCAGTATTAGGAGGAAAAAAAAAATCTCCTTATTATAGTTATTTTTTGCATTAGTTATTTTCCTAATTTTTTTTAGGATCCCCACAGGGGCTCGTCGTGAGGAGTCGGGATGCAGTCAGGCAGAAAAACAAACCAATGGCAAGGAATGAGGACAAGGAGGTACTCGGGTGGTGGGGATGGGGAATGGGGAGGCACTTGCTGCCCCTTCCCTGCGCAAATGACATCCCCAAGTTTGAACATCTCAACATGCTGATTGTCCAACAGCACCATTGCCTATTAGCAAGTAGCAACAATATTGCTGCCTGCCCATAGTTTTATTCGTTAATGCAGCCACAATCTAAGAGTCTGTTGCTAAGAGAATATCAAGGATCTTGGTATGAAAAGGCTTTGCACAATATAAATAAATAAACAAACTCTTTTAAACCAAGCTCATTATCTAGATATTCAGAATGGATTTAGCAAGAATATGAAGAAAAGTTATATATACCATATAATGGAAGTATAGAAGGGTGTATTCTAGTTGAGAGAGCATACGGAAGACATGATGAGAGTATATGGGGCAATGAATAATAACAAAGTTCTGGAAATATGGGTGACCATTATGTGGTTTGCCCTTGAATAAAGCTTAGGAGATTGATAAGATTGGATCAGAATATCAAAGAAATTGTGTTTATTAGGTAGCGTTTGGTAAGAGTCCCAGGACAGAAAATACGAAGATATTGGGGACAAAAACATGTTTGGAGAAGGAGATAAAAACATAAAACTTTAAACCAATTTCTGTACAACCAAAAAGGAGGAATACAAGAGACATGTCTGAGGACGATTTTTAAGCTAATTTCTATACCTCCAAAACAGAGGGACGTAGGGGACACGTCTCTGTTGTCCCTTTTTCTCTATATTTTCTGTCTCGAGACGCTTGCCCAACACAACCTTACTCTCAAATAAGGGTTAGGGATGTAAGAGAAATCCCTTGCTCTCCCAAGACTCAAGTCCTAACACTCAAATCATGCCTTCTACCTCTCTAATCTTCTCTTTTCTTTTCTAACAAACTAATCCTAAGTACTAGTGACAAGGCCCACCAATAAGAGCCAGGCTCAAATCCTAATCCTATCAATAATGCCCCCTCCTTTTGTCTCAAATGCAACCTATCATTAAAGCTCATACATGGTACCCCTTATTGGTCATGTCTTAATTCCTTGTTCTGCCTTAATTCTTTGGTTGTTGACATTGTGTTGGGTTAGGCTTGGTATCTTTAGAGGATAGATTTTCTCATGATAACTAATTTTTCTCTTCCATACAATTTGGGCTTGCCCCACTAGGGCAAAGAACAGCACAAGGTGATGGAGCTTCAAGGTGTCCTAGCCCCCCCCTTCTTCCTATTGAGGGTGCCCCTCTAAAGAACTTGAAGCGTTGTTATCCCTGGCCTCGTTGCAAGCGGCAGCCACAGAAAAACTATGTCGGCTCAGCCCATGGATCGGTAACGCTCACTTGTTCTTGATCTCTACAATCACCTCCATTCTAGTGCACTATACTTCAAGCACCTTATGGAGCAACGACCATCATCAATGCTACCATTGCTACCGGGTACAACACTGCACTGACCGTTGCACAAGGACCATTGACTGTTTTTTCTTCATGTCTTCTATTGATGCTCTCTTGTGACCCTTCCACTATATTGCCATCAGAAAAACCTTCTGTCTTTGAAGACGGCATAGTGTATGCAGGTTTTGGTGGAGGTTGCAGGCTGCCTCGATCGTGTCTAATTCCTTCTTTCATGCTTTTGTTGCAATTCCTACTTCGATCACGACTTGCCTCATTTTGATCGCGTCATAACACCACTACCGCGCCTTGTCGGTGGTTCAACTGATACCGTTTTAGTTGTTCCTACCTTTTAATCCATTTTCTTGGGACCTTTTACTTGTTCTTGAACAAAAAATTCGACAACTTTCTTCATCAAGTCCTTTAGAAACTCAAATGTGTGAAGACTCAATTCCACCTAATCACCTCCCTAAGACCATTGAGGAAAATGGTCGTAAGGTACCTCTAATTTTAAATCTCCACCAAGCATGCATAGCTTTCGAACTTTTCAATGTGTACCTTCATCGTTCCTTCTTGTTTCAGCTTCATCAAATCTGACAATAGTGCCAATTGGAACCTTAGGAGCAAATCTTGCTTGAATTTCTCCCACTGGTAACCTTTTATTGTGCCCTCCTAGAAAAGAATAATTTTAGCTTTGTATATTTTAAGCAATGGGATCCTAGAGGGAATTATTAGTAAATGTTTAAATAATAATAAATCTTTGTACTCCAACCTTGAAGTCATGGTGGATCTTGTGGGGGAAAGTAGTGTTAGAACACTATTAGTTATGGGAGTTAGTTACATTGGGTTGACTCTAGAGAGTACAAGACAGAGGAAGGGATTTGTTAGAGGGTCTTTGTCATTTGAGATTAGTCTTTTGGAGGGTTTGTGGAACTCTAATTCTACCACTACTTGTAATAGTTTCAAGGGTCCCTGGCACATTTCCATTGGATCCCAGTTCAATAATACTTTTTTGTTATTCAATATCTCACTCTCTGATCACCATTCCTTACAAGCTGATGTGTGAACATCAATTATGACATCTCAATTGCAGAATAGGGCCTAGGAAATATAGATGTAAGGGAAGCCAGACAGCTACTACTGTAATTTATTTATAGCCCAAATATGGAACAAAAATATTGCAATAAATTGTGAATCAGAAGACAAAAAATGAACTAATGAAGTAACCATCACATGCATAAAAGACATCAACATACATGATATTGCAGATCCTCGATGCCATTTGTCACTTCCAATGCAAAAGCACATGCAAATCTGATAGGTAGTTTACGCTCCTTCAGCAACTTGTGTGTTTTGTAAAGAAATGTGCTCCTAACAAAGGAAGAGTCGTCCTGAAATACGAAGTAGACACAAAACATATCTCAAATAAATAATGTAGTAATGACCAACAAACCACTTGAGAATTAGTGAAAATTTATAATTGAAGTTAAAGCCATCAGTAAGAAGGATTCTGACATAAATACTAAAAATGTTCAATTCATTCTGATAAATATTTTTTTTACATATTTTGGGAAGTAAGTATTCTAAATTTCCTTCATGCTTCCAAAATGATCCCATTTCTTTTAAACAATTAGGAGATCTAATAATTATGATATGCTGTACGATAGGAGTAGGCTTGACGCTTGAGTATTAGTTTATTATAAATAAGAATAAGAGAAGGGAAAGGGGTCAGACTTGTTATGGGAGTTTTGTACGAAAGTTTGAGAGCCACTCTTGAATTAGACCTCTCAACATTGTAATTCTCTGCTTCTTGAGTCTCATTGACCAAGAACCACATTCAACAAACACAGTTTCTTTAATAATCTGACCCAGTCTATCACTATAATACCAAAAGAAGAGTGGACCAATTGATCCTGATATAATTGGTACCAGTATGACAATTTAAAAATTATATAGAGACGTTAATTGCAATTATGTATAAGAAAAATACTTGAATTTAACATTTTCAGTCACTAGACTAGCTATATCAATTCAAAGGACAAGAAAAGACAACATGGATGGTGGTTAAAAAGGTATAATGTTACTTTAAGCATATACTCAAAAACACCAGTTTTAGAACAATCATGACAGTGAAGGTCATTTTGCAAAGTTAAGGCGCAATGTTTTTGCTTAAAAGGGTGCTTTTATGATATAATTTCTTTTTTGAGTTTTCTGTTAGAAACTAATCTTACTAACTAACAAAAAAGCACAAAACAACATTTTTCATCTCCTTGAAAAACAAATCTATCTTAATTCTTTACAGATGTATCTTTTAATTAAAAGATAGGTGAAAAAGCAGAGGAGAAACTTGTTAGAAACAGTATTTGAAATGTAATTATATTAATTCGAAGGATAAATAAAAGTTGGACTGATGTATTTAGAGTAATTAAATATTCTCCATGTCTTTTTATTTATTACACAATGTCTACATACACCAGGGAGCGTGCTTACCTAGTGAAAGGTAAGTTGGGGACCAAAATGGTCCTTGTTTAAAAATATTTTTTTAAAAATTATCAAAATTACTTTATTACCCTTTTATTTCTCCTTTTTCAAAAAGCTGTCTCTTCTCTCTTTTTCTTCCTTCTCTTCCCAGCTTCGACCGCGACTGCCGTAACCATGCCTTGCCTCCAATGCCTCTAATCCTATGCACACCACCCCTTCGTCATGAGTCCACTTCCCCCTCATTAAACCACCCCTTCCCAGATCTTCATCCACCGTCCTCTGCCCCAAGCAGTGGTGGTGGTGGCCTATGACCACCGCCGGCTTCGAGGAAGCACGGGTACGACACGGTGACACGGATACGACACGAAACGACACAGATAGTGTAACATCCTGAATCCTCGGGTGCGGAAAACTAGTCGGCTATGCCGTCGAGAACAGTCGGGAGATGTTGAGACAACGAGGGTGGGGGAATTTAACCTCCAAAAACCCCAGGGATTTAGGGATAAGGGTTAGGTTTCGTTGACCCGTAAATTTTCCGGAGCCATCGGACGAGTTTTGGCTCGAACATAATTCGTTTCGGATACTGGAAAACACTCGTGGAATTTCTTGACAAGGTAAGATAGTCAAAAATCCCTGAGTGGTAGCTCCAGGATCGAAGGAAAAAATTAATGGATCACAACGGTATGTCCGGAATATTTTTAGGGCAACCGGGTGTGAGACATTTTGGACAAAACGCGATCGGACGAAAATCGAAACCGGACTGGGTAAGGTTTCTTATCTCCCTCTGGAGATATTTATATAATAAATAATAATATAATAATAATAATAATTAAAACGGAAGGAAAGAAAAACAAGAAAAGAAAGAAAAGAAAAAGGAAAAAAAAAAAGTCACAGGACGTGGCTATAAATAGCCACGTAACTTTCACAAATTTTACGTTACTTTCAGTCACTTTCACAAACACCGGTCCCGTTCCGACATATCTCAGTTTCTTGCTGGAGTCTCGGAAAAATCGCCGAAGCACGCCGTTGCAACCAGGAAGTTACCAGCATCAAGGCTATCAAATCGGCATTTCCATCGGATGTGGGCAACTCTGAGTCCACTGTCTATGTGGTTTAATTTAATAACTGCATGTGTTTTTTTGTATGTTTGACTGTAAAATTGTTAAGTAGAAATTTGAAGGATTATAGGGTAAAGAGGGTTTTGGGAGATTTCGACAAATGAAATGCATAACTGTACTGATTGGAACCCTAGGAACAGTAAATATTTTGGAGAAAATGAGAACTGAAGTCTCGGGAACCCCTTTTTACAGCTTCCGTTCGATTGAAGAGAGCTTTCAATCGAATGAAAGACAATTTGAGATTGCAATCGATTGAATTCCAATTCAGTCGAATAAAAGAAAATCTTCGAATTTCAATCGATTGAATTCCCAGTGAATTTGAATGAAAGCATTCTGAGGATTTCAATCGAATGAAACTCCAATTCAGTTGAATGAAAGAACTCGCAGGGATTTCATTCGGATGTAACCCTAGACATTCGAATGAAACCTGAAAGACTTGAGACTTTGGTGGTTCTAAGGAATCCAATGAGTGAGGGTATGCCTATTACTATGCATAAAAGCATGCATCATGAGGACCGGGTTGTCGTATAAGTGTTAGGGCAACCCTAGAGAACTAGAGGTAAATCACCTAATGCTTAAAGATCATAATGGAACGTTAGGGAACAAGTATGTAGTTATGTGATAGGAAGCCCCTCTCTTGGCAAAGTCTTACAGACACGCCCCTCACCAGTCCCAAAAGAATGGATTGGTCAATGATGTTACCTCGCCAGTCCCAAAAAGGTGGATTGGTTAACGAGGTTAATGACAAAAAGAACGAAAAGAAAGAAAAAAAAGAAAGAAAGAAAGAAAGGGTGACATCACACCTAAAGATAAGATGATGATGTATGAGTCCAACACTTGGTTGCGTCGCAAGGGCCAGCCCCCGCCTCCTACCTAGTGGAGGCTAGCCCACTTGATAGGCGACAATGGACACTAGACCCCATCGGTGGTTAACAACCACTCTGGTGTGAGTGCAGTTGGGTCGTCATCAAGTTACAGAAGTGGTTGTGGCCGTATGGCCGCGGTTACATGAGCGAAGGACTAGATGAAAAGGGTGCTAACCCGGGTAAGCCGGTATGCGTAGGAAAAGAAAAGAAGGACGCTAACCCGAGTAAGCCGGTATGCGTAAGAGATTCCCCTCATGCACTATATAGTCTCATGAACAAATGAATGTATGTATGTATGCTAGTATGTATGCAGGTATGTATGTATAGATGTTTATGCATTATGTATCGTTAAGGGAGCGACTCAAGACGACTATTATGCACTTAGTAGTAACATAAAGTTAATGAGCACGAAGTCTAGGTAATGACAAGAATAGTAACCTCATCACCTCGTAACTTAGGTAAAGCTGCTCAGGACGTAGGTTAAAGATAATAAACAGTAGGGATTTAGTATGCATGACACTTAGAGGTTTTCCTGAGTGGCCTGGACTCTGCCCAAGTAAATGGATTATAGAGACCACGTCGAGTTCCCACTAAGAACGTAATCGTTCTTACCCCCACTCGTGTATGACTCCAGATTGCAGTCATGACTTCCCCACCGGCCAAAGACGTATGGTTGTTTACCCGCACACGTCAGCGTAACTTCCGTACGGACACTCTCATTGAGACATACACCTTTGCGCCCGCCAACATGCCTAACAAGCCTGAGACACCCCCAGGCGGAGACTTAGAGGACCTGGATCCTCCCCGATGCGTCCCATTTGGGTGGACAAGCGTCCAGGGAGCAGCAGCCGCGATCTGATCCACCTCAATGGCGAGGAGGAGGTGCCCCCATCCGAGCCTGAGCCAGAAGTTGAGCCATCCATGAACCCCGGTGCGTCCATTCCACCAGTCTGAGGACGAGACCGCCGGACTACCGCTAGAAAGAGGGTGCTTCCAGTATTACCGCGCCAGTTTGCCCATCGAGATTTCACCGTGGTGACCAACCTATCAGCGAGGATGAGGCTGCAGGAGAGGAGGACCCAACGGAGCGGGAGGAGGATTCAGAGTAGGAGGCAGGACCCCAGGACCCCGTAGCAGCTGTAGGAGTAGGTTTGTATCGTGCACGAAGTAAGTAGTTGCCACTCGTGTACGTAGACTTTTCTAGTTGTTATATATGTACTTTATGTTGAACTTATATGTATAATATAATGATATGGACAAAATTATGTATTGGTAATATATTGGTATGTTGTGTGTATTAGGACCCTTACATGTACTTCTGCTGACGGATCTCCATACGACAGGTATGTACTCGCACTTCTTTTATCTTTCGTTATATCGTTAAGCGATGTATTACTCGTATGGCTCTTTATTTTTCTAGCATCTGTACTTATGAAAGAAATTTCAAAATAGCCCGTATTTTTGGTAACTCTACTTTGAAAAGGTAACTTAGAACAATAATAGTTCACAGCACCAGAAGATAATCTCCTATAGTCTGGAAGGCTTATGACTTAAGCATAGGCCAACTAGCCAGGGTGTTGTAGATACAGGGATATGGCACTTTCTTAAAATATAGGATACGACGCGGCTATGACACGTTGTATAAAACATAAAATAATATATTATAAATAAAAAAAACAAATTATAGACATAAAAATAGATGTAATTCACCTAAAAATAAATAAATTATCTCAATGTACTGCAACTATTTAAAATAAAATTAAAATCCTTTGTTATAATGTTCTAATCCATTATCAGAGTCTCATTGTCATTGTTAATGGGAAACGTGTCCTATTGAGAAAGAGAAACAACGCTTGTATAAAAGAAAGAGAGAGAGAGAGAGAGAGAGAGAGAGAGAGAGAGAGAAGAAGAAGAAGAGAACTATACTACTACTGCACAAAAGAAAGAGAAGTTGTAATGAAAACGAAGGTGCTACCGTTGTGGAATGGAGACGCCATCGTCGTCGCAAGGAATGGAGTTTTCATTATTGATACTCACAAGTCACAAATAGTCGCTCTCACTTGGGTCGTTGTGCAGGTTAGGATTTAGAATTCTTAAAATAAAAAAATGGGCTTTTTTTAGTTGAACCACGTCCAACATGTGTCCGACCCACATCACCCGTTTCACGATTTGAAAACTAAAGCCACACAAGCAGACACAGCGAGGACGTGCATATCCGCAATGTCGACGGCATATCTGCGTAACTGAATCCAATACGACAGCGGTAGGCATGTATCCGTAATTCCTTGCCCACCCCTCCGCTGCCTCCTCTCCAGACTCATCCTCGCAATCCTCTCCTCTCCTCCTCCCATTCCAGCAACTTCTTCGGCGGATCGAAGGAGTCAATGGTGGCAGATTTGACCACCAACCACCTCAAACTCACATTAGTCTTCAATGATCCATCTCAAGCTCCACACCTTCATCACTTCTCTCCTCTTCTTCCACCATACCAACTTCATCAACCCCAAAGACAAAGCACAAATCCAGATCTAAGAACATCTCCTATTACTGCCACAACAAGCATCACAACGCGTACTCCAATTTTTTAAGTGTGACAAGGCCAGTGTCTTTGAGCAGCAGCGATAACATCACCTCCAGAGGGCAGAGGGGTGTAGAGAGCTAATGATGTTGGTTGTGGCAGCACCAGACGTGATGGTGGGCTAGTGGCGATGGGGCATAGCGAGGAGCATAGGTGGTTAAGGGACAATGACAACAGTTTAATCAGATAATTTCAAAAAAAATCATAAATTAATATAAAATTATTTTTGTATATAATATGAAGTTTTAATATGATCTGTTAGACTTTTTTTTGTATGGTTGAGATTGAGGTACCATTTTGGTCCCTAACTCAGCCCTCCCCAAATAAGTCTTCTCCAATAAACTCGCCCCTATTGTGTAGTTGAGACACATGGAAACCAGGTCTTTCTTTCCACTCTTTATCAACATGGTATCAAGAGCCTAGGAAAAAAGGGCACCCAAAATCCGTGTTGTCAAGATGACCCACTATCCTCCCATGAAAATTTTTTTCCACTTCTTTCAACAAATTGTGTCCTTCCGATTTCCGAACCATACCTACCAAGTCACCCTTTATAGAAGCTTCTTGCACCCTACCACCATTGCAATCATCTGCGTGCCCTAGCCCGGGGGTTGCGGCTCCATCCGGCATCAAACTCGCCTTCACTCGCGTACATAATGCTTTGCTGTTTCTCTCACGTTGTCGCCTAAGCCACCTGTGTTGCTGCATCCAGATGCCGTTTGCAACATAATTTTTGCATCGATGCCTTATCAAAAGTGTCCTCTTGATCATCTAGCCAATGTTTAGTCACTCATGGCTATTGATATCTCCATAGGCAGCTCCAAAGATGTTCCTACCTACACTAATTTCCTGCAATGGTATGAGTAGCATCAAAACTCCAATGAGCACACTGCTCATTTGATTGTCTTTCTAAGTTTGTCTCCATAGGTTCTTGGGTCCTTAATTCTGCTGCCACTGATCATATCTTCGGTGCTCTATTGCCTAATTTCTCTACTTCTGGACATTTTCCCCTCATCACGTTAGATAAGGAACTCAAACATAGCCTAAAGGGGTTGGCATTGCTCACCCATTGCCTTCGTTGTTAGTTAATTATGTCCTATATGTTCTTGGCTCTCCATTTAATCTCCTTTACAGTAGTCACTTAACTCCATCATTCATTCACTAAGGACTTAATTTTTTGAGAAAACAGAAACTTAAGATGAAAGATTGGCATCGAATGTGAGTCCAACGGCCTCTATTGGCTCTCCAACAAATCTCAAGTTTGTTCTATTTCATCCAACCCTGTCACAATCCAAACTTAGTTAGGTCAAGTCTTGCCAAACTATAATGGTGTCGAGCCTATCCAAATTGCCTCGTGAGTTGTGTCAAATAGGAAAACACACTAGCCCATATCCTGAAAGAGTTGGTAGTCATGATGCATCCCATTTAACTTTAGTTCATAATGACATTTGGGATCCTTGTCACATTGGGTCCATATTAGGGCCAAGATATTTTGTTAGTTTCATTGATGATTATTCTAGTTGCACTTGATCATTTTTTGATGAAGAATAGTTGTGCTGTTTTCAACAATTACAAACTTTATGAAGAAATCAAAAGTCAATTTGGTGTGCCAATTCATACTTTGCCTATTGATAATGTTAGAGGATATTTGTCTCACCAATTTCAAACATTTACAGCTTCTCGTGGCATTCTTCATCAAATATTTTGTGCTGATACCCCCAACAAAATTGGGTTGTTGAGCAAACGAACTACCACCTAAATGAAACAACTCGTACCCTACTTCTTCATGGCAATGCTTCTTTGCTTCTTTGGGGGGATGTCGCTCTTACAGCATGTTACTTAACTAACCCCATGCCCTCATCCATTTTGGATAACTAATCTCCTCAGTGTTATTTTCTCATACACCCATGCCTTCCCTTCTCCCGCACGTTTTTAGGTCCACTTGTTTGTCCATAACCTTCCTCTTGGTTAAGATAAATAGTCTGCCCAGTCCATCAAATGTGTTTTTCTTGGGAAGACAAAACTGCAAAAGGGTTATCATTGTTTTTCTACTGCTCTGTGTCGTTATTTTGTCTCTGATGATATCGCATTTCTTTCCCTTCTTTGAGTCACCTACCTTAATCCCATAACCCATATCTGAGGTCTATAGGGGTCTTGCCCCTACAGACCTTACCGATGTCCCCATACTAACCAATTGCCTTCTCCTGTCCCAAAGCCTTTTCTGGCTCACCTACCTAAAGTTTACCATCATCAACCGCTGCTTGACCACCAGCCAAGCCTGTACCCCAACCACACTCAGACACGGCCACATAAGGCTAACTCCCATGATGTGTGTAAGGTGTGGTGCGAGTTCTGAATCAGTTCTGCATCTGATTTTGCACTGTTCTTTGGCCGATTTTTTATGGAATACATCATATGGTAACTTTAGTCGATGTTTGGTGTGCCAAGAATCTCAGCTTAGTTCCTGTTGACAGTTTTGTGGCGTTGGTAAAAAGAAGGCAGCCAAATCTGTGGTGGTGCCCAGTCTACTTCACAGTTTAGCGTATTTGATTTGAGCATGGCTCTCATATTTTGAGTGACAATATTTGGACCAGCAACTATTGTGAGGTAACACTAGATGTTTGGCAACAATTTGATTAAAACCTCATGATCTTTTTAGACTGATTTCTCTCAAATGCTTTGAGAAATCGGAAAACTTTCCTATACTGATGGTTTTATCCTTTTGTTTGTTCTTGTTTTTGTAAAGAGGAACTGTTCTCCTCATATCTCTTTGTACTCTTCCTCTCTTCATTTTAATAAAGGTATTCTTGTATTAATAAACTTAAAAGTTTCATTATTATATACTAAATATACTAATTCATATCATCCAAAAAAATTAGAGCCACTTAAATATTCGTTGTAATAGCTTCACCAATATTCTACATTTCCACTCTATTTCAATTGGGAACTACTATACAACTATAAAGTGATGAGTCAATCTACTTTCCTTACCAGCAGAATTATTTCAAATGCAGAGAGTCCAACAAACAAACCTTAGCAATCAAAACGGTATAGCGAAAAATCTCAGGAGTAATATGCAAATCCCACTTCCTGGAAAGCTGAAGAACTGCCTTTGCCGCAGCTAATCTGATATGGGCCTTGTCATTTTCACTAGACATAATAAACATCAAACAGCATTTACAAAGCAAGTTTAATGAACAAATTTGAATAGTTCAATGCAGTACACACGCATGTAGAGATAATATGCAAATAAATAAATAATTGTTTAACAGATGTGTTATAAGCTCTGTAATTAAGGCCTAGAGTTAGTGCATACAAAAATTTGAACAAGAAACAAAAGAAATTATCACTGTAGAACCCATACCATGAGCTTGTGTCTGCACTAACAAAATTTTCACCTCCGCGCAGCATTCTTGACAAAATGTCCAACAAACCATTAATATTCCGTTGGACATGGTTGCATTTATAAGGCAAATAACTCTTTACCAGTGTTTTAAGCCCATAAATCTGCAAAGGGAGGAGAAGAATGATGCTACATTAATTATACAAAGCCATTATGGAATAAATACAGTAAACCAGTTGAAATACCCTCTACTTCCCCATTACATATATGCAGAATATAAAATGAGAGTAATGGTTTTATTTTGATCTTAAATGAATTAGAATACAATGTCATGTGGCTTTTTTCAAGTATCATATTCCCTTCGAATAACTTCTAATCTTGACCATCGATAGATAGCTCAAACTTTAAACTAATGGTCAATGATATAGGATTTGCAAGCCCAATGGAACGGATGGTAGAGATGCAAAACCATTTAAGTGCTTCCACCCAAAAGCTTATTTCCTCATGGTGTTGCAATTAAGATCGTGGCCAGATGCGACTTTAGCCCAAGCTTGGAGTCATACAATGTAGATGGTAGGGGTGACTTCACCTATGTTGCATAGGTGCAAGTACAATACTAATACCAGGTAGAGATACTAGTATGGGGTAAGAAAATTTTGCAAAAATAAGGGTACAGGTAATAAATTTCATATAATAAAAATTAAAATTTCACAAGATAAATGAGAAAACATATCATCCCAAAACAACAGATATCCTTTGCCATCCCAAATAAAATTAACATGTGAACATCAACCATATGTCCTCAAAGTTCAACCTCGAAAGGGGAAAACAATCATCTACTATGTAAAAACAGATTGCATAAGCAAGCAAATCCTTAGACAAAGCACAGAAGAAACAAACATATCACACAGATGACATAAAACAGGGGAGTTGGTGGGTTGGGGCTTTTGGCTCAGCTCGTTTAAGGCCTAGCGAGGCCTGGCCCGTTTCGTAAATAAGTCAGGTCAAGGCTTCTTAAAAAGCCATTTTAGCTACATAAGTCAGGCCATAGGCAATTAAAAAAAAAGTCTATCATCACCAATAGGCCGGTCTATTTATATTTATTATCTTTTACTATAGGGTTAAATATGTTTTTAATCCCTGAAAAATTAAAAATTTTATGTTTCGTCCCTAAAAATTTTTTTGTTAGGAATTAATCCCTTAAAAAATCTTTTGGTAGGATTTAGTTTCTGCCATTAGGATAGGATGTTAATTGCTGATGTGACAATTAAATTTGCCACGTGGCACGTCACGTGACATGCACGTGACACAACCCATCCATTTTAAAACCCGACCCACCCAAGACCCATGACCCATGCTCATTTAGGGAAAAAAAATTAATTGGAAAAACAAACAGAAACCCTAATCCCCAATTTCATCTCATCTCTCCCCCCTTTTCAAACCCCCAAAACAAACTGGAACCCTTCTCCAAAACACCATTTCAGATTACCGATATTCCCAACACACAAACAAAAAAAAAAGTCACAATCCAACACCTAACACAGTTCAACAAATACCAAATACAACAAAATCAAAAAGGAAATGCTCAACAACCAAAAAGAAAAATTCAGAACAGCAGGAGCATAGAAACCTTCAGTTTCAGAAGCTCAGCTACACTTCTCTGATTGAAAAAGAAAATATCTGCTAAGAATCTCACAACCCCAGAAGCCAAGTTACGACCTTTTTCTCAGAATCAAGCAAACTGGGAAGGGATCAAGGCCACAAGGAACACACCCTCCTATGTAGTAACTCATCAAGAGTGAAAAAGGGGCTTTTGATTGGGTTTGATTGTAGTGGCTAATGTTGTTGCTCTTTTGATGTTGAGATGATGAAGTTGATAGGGGGTTTTGGTGGTGACTAGGGTTGCAGGTTGAAGGTTCTTCTGAGGTTGAAGGCTATGACGGTTGGAGGTTGCCGTGGTGGTGCGAGGTTAGGTAGGAGGTTGCGGGTTCTTCTGTTATTTCCTTTTATAGTAGGTGCTGAGAGTTGATGATCCTAATTTAAATATACACATGATCCTAATTTAAATAAGGTAAATCTGAACATAATCACAACATAGACCATCAACCTAAGTTGCCCTCTATCCCCCAACCTACCTCTGCCACCAGTCCAATCCCTAATCCAACTTCTAGAATTGGAATTGGATTCCCCAAACTCTATTTCGACTATTGACTATCATGCCTTAGCTAGATCCATCAATTCATTCACATATTATTGCATGAATGGAAATCAATTTCAGCACTTATGTCCTTGAGGCCTTTGATGAAGAGTCCATCAAGAAACCACTCATTGATCTTTAGCAGGCTTGACAAGATCAAAAACTCTAGGAGGTATTCTGACATAGTTTCGCTTAGCTTCAACCCTAGCAAGGATCAAAATGGATTCTTGCCCTTTGAAGGTAGGAATCTACTCACCACTATCACCTTGAACTGCAGCCAAGAGCATTTCATTCCACCATTGTTGCTTCTTACTACCTATGCCATGACAGAGTTGGCCATGGAAACCTATGCCATTACAGAGTTGGCCTTTCCATGGCAATTCTAGTTGTTGCAAGCCACTCCTATATAGAAACCCTGCGGATCTAGAAGAACCAATCAATGTGATTGACCCAACCACATGTCTTCCCCATTGAAGTTCAACATCTCCACTAGTTGCCATTGGTTTTCGTTGAAACATCGTCTCAGCCTCAAGTACTCCTTGTTATCGCTTTTGACCATTGACCTTGAACCACGTCCATTGTTCACACTGGTTGCAGCCTTACATGCTCGAGGCAACCCTTGACCTACTCAAGTCTTGCACAAGTGCGTTACTGGTTCGATTGTGGCTTGGAATTGATCATCCATGACCCGCGATTTCTTTGTTCTTCTTGAGCTCTCCGGGATTAGAAGAGCTCAGACACGTGTCAGAACATACAAAGGCTAAGAAAAAGAGATGAATTTGTATGTCCTATACAATATCTATGAACCTAGATTTTATTTTTTTTTTTNTAATTACATACAGACTCAACAGCCTTATCTGGGCCCACATGTTGGTCCATTTGTCCCTCCCTTTCACTTCTCAAAACACACTTACCTTACAAATGGTTTCCTAACAAGCCCCACTTGTTTCTGCTGCTTTCGAAAGTTAAGAAAGCAAGAGCTCTAAGCTTAAGAGAAATGTTCACTGAAGTACCAAGAAATGTGTAAATTCATTTGCCATCTAAAGACAGTATTTAAAATGGCTGGCATTTTAAAATTGATCGATGGAAAAATTAATTGCAATCTAAAACACAGAAAAAGAAAATCAATATGAAATGTAGATGTGGACAATGGACACAAGAAACATGATACAATACAAACGTGACAGCATAACAAAATTTGACATGCAAGAACAGAACGCTTAATACACTCAGAGACACACACACACACATATATTCAAACAAATTACAAGTTTTGTGCGTGCCTATACTGTTGTAGGAAAGCATCAAAAGGTGAAAACTACTTACGGTTAAAACAGTACAAGTTAAAAAAGTTAAAATGTGGTACCCAAAAAAAAATTGATTACGAAGTATCTGAACTGTCAAATATTATTGGATGTCAATATCTTTAGTACAAAAAAGTTCATCATGGAGATGTTGGAGTGTTGAAATAAGCTCAAGAATTTGTGTGTTGCATACAAACTTAACTCCTCAATAAAGTGTTCATGTTACAAAAGGAGACTGCCAACTATAAACATCCCACTGTTGAATCCCCTCCCCATTGTCTAATTTAACAAACAGACCAATTAAAATCCGTATTTTCATCCAGATAAAAACAAATGCACTCTAATGCACAATCAAATTCCACATACTAACCTTTAATTGGCAAGTTTCACAACATTGGGCAGTATCATCTAGGTACGTCACACCATGACCATCATCCAAATGTTCCATCTAATAAAAAATCCAAGGTGAAATACTTTTTTTTAGAATATCAACCTTGTTAACAAATTACACAAGCAAAACTATTTATAGTTAAGTTCAATTACTTGAATAATCTTCTGGCATATATACAACGTGATCTCTTCATCTCTAGTTTCAAAAGTTGAAACAGAGTATTGAGCAATACATCCCAGAGACTGCAAAACTGTAGGGACATTTTGCTCTCTATACAAAGAATCAATCAGTTCCTGGACAAAAAAATAAAAGAGATCATGTCAAATGTCATTAATAAGAATCAAATCCCCAACTATTATCAGAATGCCACAAATCAGCTACAAATGCCAATTGACAGAATAATGTATCTAGGCATTCCAAGCTTTCGTAATCTTAGATTTGGGATCACAAAATTATATGTATAGTGGTTTGCTCTTTCACAAACCAATCATCATGAAAATAGGTGTGTAAGATAATTTGTACAGATAAGTTAGCCAAACGGAAGGAAACAACATAATTATGAAGCCATCTTTGAAGAGGGTTTATATTGTATACACTTGTAGAGATAAAATATATGGAAAATAATTTGCTTTTCTTGTGACAATTGTAATTTCACTGTATATTATAAAATCATTTATATTTTACTAGTATTGGGATCAAGGAAATAAACTTATATCTTATAGTTATTAACCTTAGACACAAAACTTATCTCTTATAGTTATTAACCTTAGATACTAACAGCTCCCATGCCATTGCAAAACAACAAAAGAAAGAATACCAAAAGCAACAAACATGCTTAAGATTAATCAGCAAAATAGTATGGTATGAATATACAAGCAGCACTAAACTTGAAACGTCATGAGTGTAAAGTTTCAAAGGTCTTACTAGGTTGGTTTCATTTTGATTTTTGTATTAGGTCTACTTGTAACATTTTCAGTCCTAGTGTATTCAAATAAATTTTTATTAGGTGTATGCCCCAAATTTGGTCCTCATGATATGTTCAAAAAATCACTGAAATCAAATTAGTCCTTGAATGATATCAATTTCATCCCAGCAAAAAAACACATTTAGAACAATTTTCATGTCAGAAAATTATAATTTGATGACAAAATTTATGTGCTAATCGTTGAAGGACCAAATTAATGTTCTGGAAAAATTTTGGGGACCAAAGTTTTAACTCTTAATTTCAATCTTAACATCATGTGATCAGTTAAGTATATGCAAGCTTTAGTTTCTGGTTTTTTCCAAGAGTCATCAACTTATCATTGTAATTTATACATTTAAATATGTTATTAGAGGCTACTCAATTCAACTTGGGCCATGTTTTGGACTCCATGCTCCCAAAGTTCACTGGTCCAGTAAATAAAGTGATCATTTTCAACGAAAGTCAATAATTAGATGCATCTATTTCTCTTGGGCTTGATGCCAAGAACTCTATGCTCTAGTTACTTGTCCAACAATCTCAAATCTTTCCTTTTCTCCGAAACTTATCATGTGCCTACATTGCATTTCCTTGGCAGAAAGCAGTAATCAAGGATTCCATGAAAACCCTAATTATGAATGTCCTAAAAGCACCAAATTCCAAACCCCAATCTCGCAGGCATTGTTCAATGCACTCAAACAAACAACAACTGGCTATCTAAGTATCATCATTTTTATCCAAAAAAGGCAAAAAAGAGAAGTGTTAAGCAGAAAACATTGTAAGACTTTCTTAGTCAATAGGATCATAGAAAAAAGACTGCATCCAGACACAGGAAAGAATTTCTTGCTTGACACTATTAGTTTTACTTCCAATATAAAACTTGGTTTTGTAACTTGAAGATTTCTAGAACAAATTAGCAAACAATTAGAGCCAATGTGGTTTTGTTCAAAACAAATTTCACTTATTCAATGATACCCAAGCAATACAGGAAATAAACTGTTTCTTAGTTAGGCATAGAACATTATATTTGTTTTCCTACACTAAAATTACAATCATATTGCTGGAAGTAGCAACCTAACATAATAAAAGTACCTTGTACAAATTTAAGAAAAATGACTGCTCAGAATTTAAGGCAGCTATTGCAGAGACTGCAAGTTTGGCCTGTGTGCGAGTTCCATTCAAGCACATCGTCTTAAGAGATGGATAAATAACACTGCAAAGTGAAAACATACAGAATGATAACCCAAAATCAGTTTACTTATACCAAAGATTAGTTTACCTATAATCAAAACAGTTAATGAAGCTATGATTTTCCATTATAAAGTAGAAATTCAACTTAACTCCAATAAATTCAATATCTTGATCGTAATAGTAGCTAACTATAGCTAACTAGATTTGTTGGACTTGGGAGGAGGAAAGAAGCTAACTACTTGTGGCAATGTACAGGTTTGGCCACTATTTGGTACATCTGGCTAGAATGCAACTCTCGCATTATCAATGAGAATTTCTCAGACGCTCATGTTTTGTGGGAAAAGATTCAAGATTAGGCATTTATCATCCATTTGTTGTAAAGATCACAATCTTTTTGGAGGATTCTCCCTTCTAGATATTTTGAGAGATTAGAAAGCTTTACTCCATAAGAGGATCTCTTATCCTCTTTATATATTCTCTACTCTTCTTAATGAAATTCTTCTTTTATCCAAAAAAAAAAATAGTAAATTCCTAAGATCAAGCATCAAACTTTTCATCTCGGGTAAGTCTCAAAAGTCAAAATCAGTATCACCATGAAAATGAGGGGTACAACAACCTGTTTTCCAAAAACAGCATATCATTAATATTAACCATGATATGTATCTACATATAATTAGGAATCCTAAAACAAGATCACACAAATTGCATGGGAAGTCCAGGAAGTCAGCAATCCCTTTAAGAAGCATAATAGAAAAACTGCCCCGAAATTTAAAAACTTTAGTTTCTTTAATGAAATCCGTTTAAATTAAAACAGATACAAACTTACATGCTATAAAAAAAATCTTATATGAAACAGTAATGACAATATGGTATTCTGTAATAGCAGGCTTTCTGAATGCTAAATTGTATCAAAGCATGGTTTCAAGTCTTCTGAAGTGCATACTAAACAAGTAAACACACAAGAAACAGAAGCTACCTTATATTGAAAGAAACATAAGAGCCTGCCCTTGCTATGACCTCAATCAGCTTGTCATTAACATGACTTGTCTGCTTCAACAACATTTCAAACTGCACTTCCGAGCCTTTCAGCATAGAAGGGAAAATTCTGACAATAGTCTGATTAAAGTAATATGTCAAAAAAAACACACCAAGAAGAATTCAATTAAGTGACTACTACCTGATTACAAGAGAGGCTTTCTTCAATTTGGCCACTATAGTAAAGATTATCTAAAATTCTTAGTAGCTATCAAATCATATTCAAAATCCTCTCTAAATTGTGTACTAATTACTTAAAGATTATCTAAAATTTTTAGTAGCTATCAAATCATATTCAAAATCCTCTCTAGATTTTGTATTAATTACTGTAACATAGATTGCGGACAAGGCTTAGTTGTTGTTTTACTTTAACATAGATTGACACATTATTAGATATATATAAATACCATTCCTGAATCCTGAAACCTAATGGCGTAACTCTTAAGCTGAAATGCTGAATTAATTTTCTGAAAAGGAATATGAACCCCATTGAAAAAAAATTGACTAGTTTGACCATTAACTTCCATCCATGATACACATATAAGTGGTAATCTAATACATGACCATAAAATAACATCAAAATCTGCCTTTGTATTTAAAAAAAAATAACAAAAACACTAAACACACCAACAAAAAATTATTTTCTGACTAATATAAAACATAAATAAGTGATAATAATTTGTGGATCATGTCATTGTGTCATAATATAAAACATAAATAAATAATAATAATTTGTGTGAAGATATAAATTCATTATTGAAGAAATAAAATATCCAACCATTCAAAATGTTGAGGCTCTGTTTATACGTTTCATTTTGTTGAGTTTGCTTTTAGTGCATTTCAAGAATGATTCTTAAAATGATTTTTTCACTTTTCACCTCTTTACACGTTTCCAAATGTTTTGAAGCTTGTTTAAAACATTCAAGAGGTCAAAAACATATTAACCTGTTTAAAGTTTCATCCTCTTCGATAGTGAACAAAATGTTAAAGCAAAGAGAAATTCCCAAAGGCAGTGGGCGACAAGAGTATACAATATGCACATATATGTCCAAAGTAGCCAATCCTAGATCTCCAAAACCAGGATACCGATGTGGGATGACCAGGATAGCAATATGTAAAAAAATATTTACAATGTATACAAGATACTTAATAAATATTATTTTGTTTACTTTTTGGCCTTGAAATACATATAAATGTTCATGAAAAAATAAATCCACTCACTCTCTTTGGGCCTGGTTGTAGCAACAGGACCAATTCTTAAAAAACCCTCTATGCTCCTTCACCATTTTTTATTTATGTAGCATTCTCTTGAGCCACCTTCCCTTCCCAATCCACTTTCCCCCTCCTTATTAAACAGGACTGAGACCATTAGGTCTAGAATCAGACCTGATTCCTCCCTTGCTCAACCCAGTTTCCTCACCAGCCCCTCTTACGCGCGGCAACACCATCAAGAATTGGGAGGGAACTCATCCAGTGGCTTCAATCTGACATCAGATCTCAGCAGCTCTTGCCACTTTCTCCCCTTTCTGCTCGACCTCCATACATGTCGCATGCTCCACGACTCATCTCTACCAAAAAGCCTAAGTCGTTGGATAGAGGTAATTGAATGGTTTTACATCTCTATATGCCTCTCACGCAATAGCTTTTTGAGTTTGAAGCATGGCCAATGCCCAAACCAACCTACCTTGTGTTAAAATTCAAGTTATTTTATTTAGAATAATAGGAGCCACAAGGATCGAAGTCTTGATCACTTGATCATAAAGGCAATGATACAGTGTCAATAACCATCTCTCCCAAAAGCTTTAGTGAAAATAGGCAATTGATAGGTTTTATATCTTAACTTCACACTCTTCTCACGATAATTACTCCTAATTTAAATGTAAACACACATTTCTCACATTCTAGTGCCTAATTTAATTTCCAAGCATGAAGTTCAAATGATTGTTGTAACACCCCACTTTCTCTGACAACTGTTCCACTAACTAAATGATTAGGTGAGAGATAGATTTACTAGGATTAGAATCCAAATCCCTGAACTAACCCGAAAACTCGTTATCAAGGTCATGGTCCGGAATCTCCGCGGAAATTCACCGGTATCGAGGAAAATTACCTTTCTGCCCCCGGAATTAGATTAGTCTCGAAGAGGCATCAGTGAGACGTACTTTTACAAAAATTGTTTCACAAGTATCTTTGATTAATTTAATTCCCTCATTAGAAACCTCTCAGATAATTTCCTGGTACTAGGAAAACTTTACAGGATTACCGCTAAATTACCATGTTTGTATGACGACACACGTCGTCACACATCCATGGAAGATCAGCAACCCAAAAACCCCATAATCCCCACGGTCAAGGGCTGATTTCCCTTGGTCTTCGGCCATGGATTAGGTGGCAAGCATGCAACTGACCCTTGGGATTAATGGCAAACATAATCATGAGCCAAAAACCCATGCATGATCTTATATTCAAAAGGATCTTACTCAGAGGAAAGCAAAATGCCAGTACCATGCGGCTGCTTCAAAGCCAACGTGATGCTCCTTGGTCAGCACAGAAGCAGGTTCTGAAAGAAAACCAGCCATTGAGAATCACTATTGTGGTTCCTAATCGGGATGGAGATTCCGGTCCGGTGTAGGGGACACCTTATTCTTGATCTAGGGCTCAAATGTAGCCTGCGCTAAGCAGGGACCTCTTTGGTTCCATCTGTCCACATTCTTCTTTCATCTAGGGGAATTCGGGCTTGATTGTTCCGTGTAGTCGATTTGCTCAGTACCCTCCCATGAACAGAGTCCATGAGCTCGAGAAGAGAAGTCAGGCCTTCGGTCAACCAAGAGAGGTCCAGCCCTTCCTAATCATTCAGAATTCGTTGCGTTCTTCTTTCGAGCTGATCAGTCAGCTTCCAGTTACCCAACCAATCCTGTTGATCCTGACCTACGGAAAGGGGTTTTTTTAAGCCAGCTTCGGCTTCTTTCAGTGATAGCTTTTGTGGCTAGCTCATTATCTTGTTATCTTGGTAAAAACAATACTATACTATTTCTTTAGTGGCAGTGGCCAAGCCAAACCTTGCAATCCGCCATTAAAACCCCATTTTCCCCAAATTTTTCCCTTGATTTTCCTTAATTTCTTTTGCCAAAATTTGTGTAAATAAACCCCAATAAACCTGAGTAAGTGGTCGTCCACTTCACCCTTGGTTTTCCTTATAAATAACAAACCAATGCAAGCCAAACCAAGTGCACAACAAACCCATACACTTCGGTTTTCATCTTCTTCTTTCATTGCTATTCTCTTTGCTTTCTTCTCTCATTTTTCCTCAACCACCAAGGCCTTCAACCATAGCCTTCCTCCACCAAAGCTCCATTAATCATCCTCAAGAAATTCCAAGCAAAGCAAGCAAGCAAGCTAAAGCCGTGACAATTCGGCTTCCATCCTTGTTTCTTGAAGAACAACAATTGCTTTTCTTCTTCCTTCCATTTCCGCCTTCAAGAGCTTCAAGATATAGCTCTCTTCTACTAGAAATCCATAGTTCATCCTTGGAGAATTCAAGCCAAAGCCATAGCAAGGACATGCAAGGCAACCGGGTAAGCATTTGCCTTGATTTCCTCCTTGATTCATCAAAATCTTTCTCTTCAATGTTCTTTGCTAAATTTGTGGCCTTTGGTCATCTCTTTCTCTTGATTTTCTCAAGATTCTTTGAGTAAGAACCGTGGCCAAGAATTGCCAAGGACCCCTCATCATCAAGCCAAACTTTGGAGCAAAGCCAACCTAGGCCTTAGGAGGATCAAGGCCAAGCATTGGTGACCAATGTGCATCACAAGAACTGCCACCTTAGCCACCATTGGAGGACCTTGCATGCAAGCTTTGGTACCTCATTAGAGCCGTTTGGAATAGCCAACAACCTTGACCAATTGTTTTGAAAAGTGGGTAATCCGATCATACCACTATCTGTGTGGTTTAGTTTGACTGTCTTTTGGATTTGTTATGTTTATGTGTTAATGATTTTGCTCTTAAGATGACTAAATGGTGCTTTGTGTTTTCAGGGAATGATCTATGATAAAAGAGTTTTGAGAAGATTTGGTGGTAATTTCATTAGGAAACTAAGCCTAGTCATTGTTAACTAACTAGGACTAAATTCGGTTTAGGAGAGAGAAACTAGTAAGCTTAGGTGATGTTTAATGCATGTGAGTCTAATAAGTCTAAATAAAGGTTTTAAGGTGAGAAAAAGAGAATTAAGAGTAAAAATGAACATAAAATGAATTCGGGTATGAGGACTAGAACTAGGAAGGAATTAGGGTTTGAATCTTGTGCATGTGAAACTATAGTAATTAGACAAGATTTTTAAGACATAAACATAAGTTTGAGAACCAATAAACTTAGGAAGATTCGGGTAAGATGGGCTAGAGTAGTTGCATGTGAGTTTTAGAGGTAGTAAGAGGGTTGGAAAGGGTTAAGTGAGGAAACTAAGTAATAAACAAGCTTAAGGAACACGAGAGAGGATTCGGGCAAGGTAAGGGTAAAAAGGTAATTTTGGGATTTTCATGGGGTGCATGTGAAATTTTAAGAAGTTTTGGGTAAAGTTTTAAGTTAAAAAGAGATTTGAGGATTGCATGTAAGTTTTGGGTAGGAAAAAGAAATAAAGAAAAAGTTAGGGTTTTCTAGGGTAAATGCTATGATTAGGGTTTTAACTAAGGAACTCGATGTCTTAGGAAAATTCAAGTTAATAATTGAGCTAAAGAGGTGAGCTATGAGAGGACATAAGTAAGGTCGAACATAACAAGTGTAGGGATTAGGTAGTCGCACAAAGTGTAACTCGATTTAGAGAGTTAGAGTATTAGAGTTAGCATTTTAACATAAGAACTTGATGTCTTAGGGTATCTAAGCTAATAACTGAGTAAAGAGATGAACCATGAGGGGACATAGTTAGGGTTTCACATAATAAAGGTAGAGACTAGGTAACCACGCAGAGCACAATTCGGTTTAGAAAGTTAAGGAGTTAGGATTAGGGTTTTAACTTGAGAACTTGAAGTCCTAGAGTAATTAGGTTAATAAGTGAGTTGAGGGAATAAACCATGAAAATAGGTACACATAGTATGAGTTAGGGATAAAGGTGTGAGAGAAGACATGATTAGGGTTTCACATACAAGATTAGGGTTTAGAGGATGCAAAAATAAGAGAGAGAATTTAAAATAAACAAAAAGTACGAGTCCCTGAGAACATAGACACCCTGAAAACACCAAGCACACTTTAGTTACATGTTTTATGATTATATGTTAATTGTATATATTAATATTATTACTGCATCATGAGGTATGGGTTGCCAATACGACTTAGGCCAACCTTAGATAACTAGAAGATATCTCTGGTAACTATAAAAAGATAATAACTGAACATAGGGAATTGATTAAGTCCTGAGAGAGGTCTCGGCCACCATGCGGATCGATGTACCTTGAGGACACCTAGGTAGATAAACAAGTAACAGGGAATCCTTTCTCTTAGCACTTCTACAGACACGCCCCTCACCAATTCTGCAAGACGGATTGGTTACGTTAAGAAGCTGGCCTACCACCTGTTGTGAACATTACAAAGCCTATGCCTCTATAGGGAGTGCCCAAAAAGAAAAAGAGAGAAGAAAAGTAAGGAAAAGGCAAGGACAAAAGAAAAAGAGTGAAAGGGACATACCCTAGAGTGAACAAGATAGATGAGGCACAATCATGAAAGGTACTACGTTGGCCAACTAGTTACTTAAATGAACAGAACCCAGTAAAGTAAAGAAAGAAAGCGCGTCCACCCTCGGCTTGTCCAAAGCCAAGCCCCTGGCCATTATTGCATGCAGGATGGTCTTTTTATATATATGAATGCTTGTGCTTCACAACCACTTCGGCACGTGCCGCAGACAATGAGAAAGAATCAGAAAAGCAAGTTGTAGTCTGGCCAGGGGGTAACGATCCCACCGGATACATGGGGGGGAAAGGACAAAAAGGATGCTGCCCTAATGGACATACCTGACAAGGCGCATAGGAGAAACTCCCCGGATTTCCCTTCATGCATATCTATGTGCTTGTATGTATGGTAAATTAAGAACAAGATAATAAAAAGTGGCTCAAGGGAGCTCACGAAGGTATTCAAGGAACATAAGTCACAAGATTACTAGGTTTTATGCGGTTAATATAAAAGCGCAAATACCCCTAGGTAAAGAAGATTAGAACTCCCTCATCACCTAGTAATTAGGTAAGTCGCTCAGGAATAGAACCGATTTAAAAATGAGATAGGGCCTTTTAGTATTTTCTTATGCTATCACTTAGGGACCTCCTAAGCGGCCTAGAATCATAAATGAATTAAAATAATTAGTAAGCCCACAGGATTCCCACTGAGAACTCAACGTTCTCACCCCCACTCATTATCCAGGAGCCCCCGAAGAGTCTGCCAAAGAGCCGCAAGACGAGAATCCCACCTTGGATTAGCAAAGATTGGTTTGGAGCCGCCAAGGTATCAGCTTCTGTACGAGACAGAGCGCAAAGGAGTGATGAGTAGGATCGGAAGAAGAAGAAGAAGAAGAAGAAGGAAGAAAACAATATATATATATATATCATGTTTTGTTGCAGCTAGATGACCAGTACCGGGCATTGGCTTATATATGTATTATGTGTGTACCTATGTATGCATAACTGGCTGTGTAACTGTGTTTTGGACCACTGATGATATATGTACATTATGTTTGTTGTGAACTACATTTCATGTGATACGACGTAGCACGCTTAAGTCCTCAAGACTCTATCGCTTGTACAAATATGACTTGTTTCTCACGCACGGCTCATATTTTATAATATAACGTATCAAAAAAAAATCGGTCCATATTTTCGGTAAAAGTATTTTCTAAAGCAATTATAGGACTTAGTATTCCAACTGAGAAAGTAACAAACTAGTGAGCTTTGCTTGCGACTTAAGCGCAAGCAGTTAGCTAGGGTGTTACATTTGTATCCCCCCACACGGGAAAAGAAAAAAAAAAGTAATTAAAATAGTATATAAAGAACAACTAAGCAGTAACTTTTGTTACCAGAAGAAGATTCACAGAACAATCTTCCAGGTGCTTATTTCCACTTTCATCACCGGAAAGATCTTTCAAGATGCACGAGACATGCTCTGAGCTGAAAATGTTGTTTGAACATTTGGAGAAGAGGGAACATAAAAACTCATAATGTGAATTGCTGTCTCCAATCATTACACGCAGTTCATCCTGCAAAAGGAACAAAAACAATGGAGATAAAATGACCACATGATGATTAAACAATGAAGTAATAACCACTTAGGGAACAATAATTATAAATAATGTAGGGTAAACATTGCACAAGATTTATCACAAAGTTCAAGAAAACTCACATGAAAAAGTGCATAAGTATTTTCAAAATGGAGTGTAACAAAAATCTAATATCTATGACAAATGCAACATAACTTATGAGCACAATCACATATCACGGTCATACACAACAGACCTGAAACATAACGAATAATGTCAATTTTAAAATCTATACAGCCAACTCATCAACAAAGAAGCCACATGACAGGATAAAAAAGAAAGCTACTACAAGAAGCATATGAAAAGATTAAACACAGCAGAACCCCAGTTTTGCACTATTTCTTTCAATCAACACAATAATAATGGAAGAAGGATATAGCTTGTGAAGCACAAAACACAGCATTAGCCCCACCCTGGACACACAAGACGGAGATAGGACTTCTGGACCTTTATGAGATACTAGTGTAAACTCCGAGCTATAAAGACAGTTATTTGTTATCAATCTAATATAACAGCCTTATGAACGCAAGACAGAGAGAGATCAGTTGGTTTGTAGATATTCAAATTTTGGAGTCTTCATATAAGATTGGCACAACAAGCAACAGCTTCTCGAGTTTAAATAAAAACAGAGACTAGATTCCCCACTCTATAGTTACAATGCATCTAGAGATTCAAATAACACTCAGATAACTGATAAAAAATGATATAGAATATTCTACACATATATAATGTCTAAGAAGCACCATATTCAAATAAACATAAAACATACTTGGATGGCTCGTCTGTGTGTGAAAGTTTGTTGCTCCAACAATTCTTCAATTGATTCAAACACGTTATTATCTTTAATTAGGTTTAAACTGTGAAGGCACTGTTCAGATTTGTGTGAATCTGGGAAGAACGTAGCCATTTTCTTGAACATACTTTCAGTCTTCTGTTGTACTTCTTCAGAACCAACTCCCTGTAAATGTTATAAGGTTGTTCAAGTGAGAAAACATTTTCTTACAATAAGTTATTTTTTAATTTAAAATTCAATGGAACGTAGAAAAGATGGTACAATCCCGTCTTAGATGGTTTGAACATGTGAGAAGAAGACCAATAGAAACCCCAGTAAGGAGAGTAGATCAAATGGCAGGTTAGCTAGAAGTAGGGGGAGACTTAAAAAAACTATAGAGGAAACTATTAGAAAATATTTAGAAGTTGATGGTCTGCATGAAAACATGATCCTTAATAGGGCACTATGGTATCGCTTGATCCATGTAGCCGACCCCATGTAGTGGGAAAAGGCTCAATTGTTGTTGTTGTAAAATTCAATGGAACAAAAACTTCAGCACCATAAGAACAGAAAACTGTAATAATTTTTTTTATAAGAGATAATTTTATTATTAAGAAAAGAAGAGGAATACAAAGAAAATGCAGGATACGATATTCTTGTTGCAAAAACAAACAAGAAACTAACAAACAGCAAACTGTCATAATTTAACTTCAATCACAAGCGTGTACATAGCACACAGGCTAAAACCTTACTCTCAAGACCCTCATGTCTCTCCTAATAACAAGAAGAGACAAGTTCCATTCTTGATCCATAAAGTCATGAATAAAGAGAAGCTCCCTAACTATCCTAACTACATACATAAGATTGTATTAAAATCCCCTAACTTTCCACACCCAAATCTCTGTCAATCTGCAATCAGATGTAGCAAGTATCTACTCCATAATCATTACATATTAGCTTGCTTCCAATGTATCTTCTACAACACCTTTCGCCAAGAACACTTGAACAACATACAAGAGTATTCCACCTATTTCTACAGAAAAAAGGGCTAAAAAGGTGTGCCCCTCATTATGAAAGCACTCAATCATTGTAAATGTATTTGTACCTTTGATTCCTTCCTCATAGCCAAATAGATTTTCATTTCATTTTGCAACCTGGAAACAGGAACAATTTGTAAATAACACACACCACTTTCATCCTGTTCATTATAGCATGATGGTATTGGTACCTTTTCTTTTGAGTCAAAATATTGTTCAGAGCCTTTTCATGAAGAGAACTGAAAAGAGAAAACATGTGTACCCAGTGCTGTGTCCTTTCCTCTACGGAAAGACGCTCAGGAAATAAATCATCGGCAAGAACAAATTCCATGTTCTGAGACCTGAAATAATAGGAAATGCATTTATATCCGGCAGGAGAACTCTAATTTTGATACAAATAACAATCTAGAGTGCATACGCTCACCTGAACTCCTTACAATCTTTATCATAGCAAAGCATCATAACTTTACATGGAATCTTTTCAAAGTGATCAATAATTGCCATGCTACCTTCACAACATTTCTTGCAGTAATCTTGATATACTTCAATCAACTTCTGCAAGGCCCTCTTTCTAACAGATATCTGGAAATGCAATTTTAACTGTCAGGAATTCTATATATTTTGCTCTATCTAAAAAAGGAATTCTAACTTTTGCCCTTTAGCAGGAAAAGAGGAGTTAATACCACATGCCTTTTTATCCCGAAGTCTTTCAGTGGCTTGAGATATTAGTGTGGGTGGAACTAGTTTCAGGTTTGACCTGGAAATATCACAGGCAACAAGAACTGCCTGCATTCTAACTCGGTCATCAAAATCTAGCAATCGATGTTCAACAGCAGCTGCTTGGTTGAAAGGTTATCATGAGTTACTTGCATGAAACTAAGAAGGCATTTGAGTAGTATACATCAAACCAATCTGCATAATATCAATAAACAGTGACAAGAATTTTTGTTGAGCGGCTTACTGATAATTTCAAGTGATTCTCTCTCGTGGGGAGGATTCGCCACATAGAAAGCTTTGGCACATTGTAGAGCACTAATTCTAACATCCACAGATTTATCAGAAAATCTTTTCAAAAACTCCACAAAAAGATCATGATATTTCTGTGCAACATGCTGATCAGGAAGGGCAAAAAGCTTGCCAACCAAATTAACAGCTTTTATCCGAACATCAACCTGATCAGCCTATGAAGAGGTTTGCATGGAAAGGGAAAAATAAAAAAAAAACATTAATAAAAGTGGTAAGAACGTCAATTCATATAAAGATAAGAAAAAGAAGTGTGTCAAAAATGAATGAAGTGGATATACCAATAATTCTTCAATTAAGCTCGGGATGACAGCAAGAAGCATCTGTGGTGCGCACTGGAATACTTTAAATATAATTTCATGGTAAAATTCTTTAAGATCACCACCCACAGCATCTCTGTCATGTATACAAGATATTAAAAACCTACAAACTAGGGGGTTCAGCTCATCCTCTTGTGCGCAAGTTTTGATAACTGATGCAGCAAGTTGATAAGCAGCAGAAGTTGTGTCCTGTTTGTTCAATCCAGAATAGCTAAGTGAGATAATGAAACAAGGAGTGTTTCATCTAATTTAACAGAGAAATGTGGTTTTAAAACCCAGACATTTGGATGGCAAAAGGAAACATCTACGCATTACTACTATTCATAATTAAGAGCAATTGTACTCTCAGTATGTGAACATCAAATTCCCCAATAAATTGAACACCTCCTTATAATGAACTTATTTTGTCCAGCTTTACAAGCCAAGTATTAGAGTATACTGATATCAGAGTATGGTATACTGATGTCAGAATATACTGCTAACCAATATTCCACTCTACTGAAGCATACAACTGAAGCTCCAAGTATACTCTGGCTCTGCTACTGGTTATAGTTTCACTCTACTTAAAGCAAATGAAGCCTCAATGGAAGTATTCAAAAAAAAATTTACAAAGACTAAACAATAATGCTTTAAACATATATTCTTTTTCAGTATTACATTTTAAAAGTAGTGTCATCGAAGATCAGGAGGTATCCAAAATATGGTTAAGAGAATGGCTTCTAGAAACTTGATCGTAGCAAAGACTATTCAGGAATTTAGCCATTGCAACTATAAATTGAGCAGACTGCAGACATTAATGGGAAATCTTTCAGCAATGAAAGGGTCAAAATATTCTATCATATATATTGCTTTTGTGGAACATATCCAACACGCTGTGTATCTAAAGTCAGAAAAAGAATAACATACATTAAACAAAGTGAACAAAAAGAACCATTGAATAAATTTATTTTAAGAATAGCCGCATTCATGCGAACAAGAAGGATAAATATATGCAAAATGAATGAAACTCAAAAAATTGTATCTTTAAACACCATGATATTCTCTACATTGTTTGACATGAAAAAGAATATCAGGAAAAAAAAAAATATATATATATATATATATATATTTATCCACTAAACATGAAAATTTAGAAGAAAAAAAATCTTACCTTTTCCCCTTTCAAAAGATTTCGCAAAATTACTTCCAGCAGTTGCTGGGAAGCCTCCTCACTCTCATTCAATATGTTAAGCATGATAGAAGACATTGAATAAACTAAACAAGCATGGTGATCGTCTCTGCAAAACGGGATAAAGTAGATTAAGTATCATTAACTCTTCCATTAAAATTAACAAACATAAACTAACTGAATTTTTCTGTAGTTACTAAGGAATGGATGCTTCACAGGAAAAACATTTAAAATGAAGAACAACAAACTTCCATTAAATGTTGCACTCCGTCACTTTATGATATTGTTAAGACCAAGCAGATAATATTTGACAAATTCATTATGAGACGAAAGCTATTAATTTTGTCACAACTAGGATACCGTTGCGGCCAGGCATGGATTTAACAAAATCTAAGGGGCTTATTTCCCAAATTACATATTAAGCAAGGAAATCAAGAAAAACAGCTAAGAACAAGGAGTAAGGAGAAAGAGAAGGTATATCTCGACCTCACAACAGAGAAGAAAATATTGAACATCTCAAGAACCAGGTCTATGCAGTCAATCTCCAGCATTACCACACAACACCTTAATTGAGCCACAGTGTCCAATACTTTAACCCTTTTTGAAAAGTATGGGCTAGCAGTATCAGCCAGATCCGCAAACAAACTAATGATAAGTTTAAATGCATCCTGAAATCAAATAACAAACACAACTGCAATCAGCATAAAAATAAAAGAATACAATTCAAGCACCTAAGTGCTTACAAATACAACAGCCACCAAAAAATAAAAACCGCAGCACATATTGAAGTTATTTTATGTTTGATGGCTACCCTCAAATGCTTGTCTTCAAAAGGCGGTTCAGGCGCCTTCACTCTAAACATCTCAGTGACACAAACAGCAACCAGAAACCTAACATCCTTATCAGCATGTTGAAGCAGGCCACGAGACAAGGCATCAGCCAGTTGCTTCAAAGCAGCTTCTCGTTTCTTAGCAGCTTGCACATCTTTAGCACTCCGCGGCTGAGGAGACTGTTCTAACTGAGCCAAAGCATTTGCAGCTTTCTGCACAAGAGCATACAATAACTTACAATAAACAAATTAACAATAATTCCTCATGTACAATACCAGCAACACTGGTCTTATAAACAAAGCAGGGTAAAATGGAGAGAATCTGAAATCAGTTGAACCAGAAAAGAACCCAAAAATAAACTAAAACCCGAAAAAAAAAAAAAAGCTAATTAAATGGAGCCTATAAGCAACTACTTAGATATTTTCTAACAAATCACCAACTAACCATCATTAACCACATGTGGTAACACTAAAAAAAAGGAGCGTGCTAGGTTTGCTCACGGCACAAATAGAGTTACAACGCTCTGCTAGTAATTCTGAAATCTAGCACCAATCGGAACATAATCTAGTTTCAACACCAAACGCATGGAATTCGGAAGCAAGCAATGAAAAATCACTAACAAAAACGAGGGTGAAACGCACCGTACGGTTTATAAACGATTGGCAGCACCGATTTACCGATTACCATTTCCGAAGAACAAATAAGGTCAAGAATGGAAGGTTCAAAACAAAAAAAAATCAAAAAAAAAAAATAGGGAGTGAAGAGAAGGAGGGAGGGAAGGCGATTTTTACTCGCAAGAATTTGACGATGAAGTCCTTGTTGGGACGAGTTCGCTGGCCGAGTTGAGTTCCGAGCTCAGAGAGTTCGGAGACGAGTTGAAGCGAGCGATCGTCCATTGAAGAAGCGAGCGACCGAGCGAAGGAGCGGTTACGATAACAACGAATTTGGGGAATGAGATATTGCGCAGTGCAAGTTCATGAGAGGCATTTGGTTTTTTCGGGTGTGTGAAGTGGCTGTGGTTTTTGAGTGTCGAAAGAAGTGAAGGGCCGTTTCGCTTTGTTTTGAGCGCGGTAGATCCCGCCCTTGCACGCGCGTGAGGAGTAATCGCCAATGCCCCGCCTCGGCGGTGTCCATTTTTTTTTTTTTTTNNNNTTTTTTTTTTTTTTTTGGGTTAGTCCTTCCGTACAAGAATTTTTTAAAACAAATAAAAAAAATGTAGGGGGTAAGGATCAAATCAAACCCGATACAGGATGGAGAGACTCCACTTTCACTAGATTATCAATACTTTAAGATAATATAGTCTCCACATTTATATATATTATATATTTCATTCAATTATATTATTTTTTGGGTTAATTATGTTTTTGTTGGTCTTGGTAACCAATACCCAAGAGGGGGGATGAATTGGGTATTTTAGAAATTATTCCAATTTCAACAAATATTGCATTTTCATGCAATTAACGTTACTATACAGCGGAATAAAATAATTAAAGATGTAACATATGCATGCTCAATTTTGTTTGTAATAAAACAATAAGATCAAGAGAGCAACTTAATTATAAACAATTATCAATAGATGCAATTCTCAAATGTGCAAGACAATAGTATAAGTTTGCAATAAATAAAGAGATAGAGTTAGAGAGATTGCAAACAGTGATTTATCCTGGTTCGACCACCCTTGTGATCTACGTCCAGTCTCCAAGCGATTTGCTCAAGATTTCTCCACTATCATCAAGCTTCTAACTTAGGTGCTTGACAAACCTTTACATCCAAGAGCACTCCTCACACCTAGGATCCCCCACCTTTGTGTAGAAGCCTCAAGAACCAAACCTTAGGGATACCACACCCTAAGCAACTAGAGGGATACCTCACCCTATTTACAAGTGTATGAAAATTTGAGTAGAAAAAGAAACTCTCTCAAAGAGTGGATAATACAAATTGAAGCACTATAGGTTTATTGACAATATCTCTCTTTTTGCTCTTATGATGATGGAAAATATTAATCCATTGATAGTATGAAGTATGAGGATGATAGGAATCAAAGGCTTCTTTAGAAATGAGAGTTTAATGGGTATTTATAGGGTTTCTAAGTGCACTAGCCGTTTATAACCGTTACCCATTATTTTAATCAATTTTATCCATTGAAAAACTAGTCGTTTCTGGCTTCAGGACTCGAGTCATTCGAATGACTCATTAGGATTCATTCGAATGACTGATGTAATGTAGCCGTTAGGCCTCTAATGACAAAGTCATTCGAATGAATCTAGGTCATTCATTCGAATGTCTGATGCAATGTAGCCGTTGGGGCCTCTGATGACAGAGTCATTCGAATGAATATGGGTCATTCATTCGAATGTCTCTGCAGGTTTTGCCCAAACTCATTCTTTCTTTCATTTCTCTTGATTCCTTGGTTTGTTTGAGATACTTTAAAAATAGGAATCAATATTTTCTTTTAAGAGCATCATTCTAAGAGTTTAGAGAGAGATATATATCAATTTTCCTTTGACAAGAATACCTTAAGTCCTAAGAAAATATTTCCCTTTTTACCATTTGCTTGGACTTGGTATTCTTCATGAATCCTTTCTTCGGCATTACCATGTTCTTCACGGAATTGACATTTCATGCTTTGCCTTTTGACTTTGGGCATCATATGATTGTTCCTTCTTGTTCCATCTTGTTCTTGATGCCTTGGAATATCCTATACACAAGATAATTCACTAGAAAGCATAGTTAGTCCAATGTGTTCCAATATCTTCATATGCATATATAAATTAATCAAAGCATCATACATATACAATTAGGCAAGGATCAAATTATATTAATCAAATAATATTCTTTGCCTAGCATGCATGCATTGTAACACTATAGCACTTGATTTTCATTCATATACATATTGATGCAAATATATCCAATAGTTAATCCATCAAGCACATATACAGAGTTATTGGATATGTTCTCAAA
>QANU01011912.1:0-19905 GCA_003254905.1 Nissolia schottii
TAGTTACATAATTTTTTTAATATTTATTTTAAAAAATTAAGTTCTTACATGTAAACTAATTTTTTTAAAAAAAGCTTAAATTTAAAGATTGATTAATGAAAGCAAAAATTAAAAAAATTATATGATAAAACATAAATTAAGATTTTAGTATAAATATATTTTTATTATTATTTGATCATTTTCAAATTGATGTAATGTTGAATTAAATTTTTTTCAAAAAATCTGATGGGCATGATGCCCATAGAATCCACCATACACTTTCCATCGGTTTATCAGAAACCACACTTCAACCAATCAGGCTTCAAAAAATTTTCTCCTTGATTTTCTCATAATCACATGTTCTTTGTCCCATGTCGGTGCATCTGGCATTCACCTATTGGGTGACACCATCTTGAATCTCAACCACGAATTGTTCTCACCAGGATAATCTCGCTGTATCGCCACAATAAAAAAAGGTAGAATCACAAACTTCTCTATAAAGCAGCAGGAAATGCCATGCCCAATATATATTGACCAAATTAACGTAGTGCTTCTTCAAATCATAGCCCCCAGAAAGCTCCAAAGAGCGCACACACCTGAAAGAAAGAGCTTCATTGATTCACCAGCAATTGCTTCTACGTCTCGAGATCTGAGAACTTGCAGGTTGCTGCATATGCTTCTACTTCAACTTGCAAGCCATTCAGCTTCTATTCTTCCTTTTCATTATCTTTGTGTTCTTTGGTCTTTCGTTTTTGTATCAGGGAAAAGATGAAGTGAAAGAAAGACTCAATCTGGGTGTTCATGGGAAGAGCGTGTCGATAGCTGCAATAATCTGAAGAGGTAATTAAGCTTCCTTCCTTCGCTACTTGGGCACTTTATTTCATGTGTACGTTGAAAAGAGGAAGATTTATTCGTAAAATGTTTTATTATCTTAGAATTTTTTTTTATTAAAATATCCCTACTACTCACACATACATAAATCTAAAGACACATCAAACTATTATGAGGAATCTGAAAAAAAAAAATTGGGGAATCAAAACAAATCCTCTATACACACAATTAACATACCTGCTGAACACAAATTCCTAATAATCAAAGATATCTATGCAAAGTGCTACTACCCCTAGTAGCAGATAACAAAAGTATAAGCTGGTCATCGTTCCCCTCATATTCTACCTGATTTTGAAGCGATTGATACTTCGCAACAACATCATCCGGCGAAACCTTGTTCCTGCACAGCGGACACGTGGCGCACGATTGCTGCAGCCACGGGTCCAAGCAATCTCTGTGGAACGCGTGCTTGCAATTCAGGTTCCTCAATTTGTCCCCTTCCTCGAATTCCGACAGGCAAACCCTGCATTCTTTGTGATCTGGTTTCAGCAATTTGGTGTAGCGGGCGGTTGGGTTCTTCTCTTCGATGAAATTGAGGTACTGAGTGGTTGTGATTGCTGGGTGTGTGTCTGATTTTAGATACTGAACGGCGAGGATGAGTTCTATTAGCATGTACGAGAATAGGACAATTTGGCGTAAATTTGATAGATCATCTCAGACAGAGCATTCATGGCTGCTGCTGCTGCTTCTTTTTTTTTTTTTTTTTTTCTATGCTAAGTGGGATTCCTAAAATTGCAATGGTTTATTAATAAGGGGTGAATGGAGGCAGGTGAAGGTACAATAACATCTTATACTGTTTATGTTCTGTCTATGATTCGGACTCTTCCTCCCTTGCTATATATGTGGCATTTATATCTTTGATTATTAGGAATTTGTGTTCAGCAGGTATGTTAATTGTGTGTATAGAGGACTTGTTCTTAATTCCCCAATTTTTTTTTATTTTTTTTTTGCAGATTCCTCATAATAGTTTGATGTGTCTTTAGATTTATGTATTCATTTAGGTAGGTAAAAAGTCCTATTATCTTGTTTAAACATCTAATTTCCGATGAAAAATATTAATGTCATGCTTGACATCAAAATACTTCCTCTATCTATTCTTGTATTTACTAGTAGAAAAATGATTGGTGTGCACTTTATAATTTGTCATCATATTGTCAATTAATAATTTTATATAGTTGACTTATGTGCACTCACTAATTAACAGCATGCACAAACATTTTTAATTGTTATGCACAAACATTTTTAATTATTGTGCACAAACATCTTCAACTATCATGCACAAACATTCACAAGGTATGTGTACAAACATTTTTAACTAACATGCACACATGTTTTTAATTATCGTGCACAAACATTTTTAACATATTATACCAACATTATTAACTAATATCCACAAACTTTTTATTATGATATACAAACATTTTTAATTAATATACACAGTTTTTTTGTAATGATACACAAATGTTTTTAGTTATCATGTACAAACATTTTAAACTATTGTGCATAAATATTTTTAATTATCGTGAACAAATATTTTCAATTATCATGCACAAACATTCAAGGGTATGTGCACAAATATTTTTAACATATTACACAAACATTTTTAACTAACATGCACAAAATTTTTAATATGGTGCACAAAAATTTTTAACTAAATTGTTATGCACAAACGTTCAAGAGTATGTGAACAAACTTTTTTAACATATTACACAAACATTTTTAATTATGGTGCACAAACATTTTAATTAACATGTTACACAAACATTTTTACCTAACATACACAAACTTCTTATTATAGTGTATAAATATTTTTAATTATTGTGCACAAATAGTTAAAAATGTCTGTGCATAGGGATATAATAGGTGGGGAGCGTGGAAAGCAGGACGCGATGCATTTTATTAGTGAACGCTTAGGTGGCAATACAATGCCAGTATTTTATGGTGTATGTAACATCCCAGCTTTCCTTTTGGAAGATTTTGCGAAATTTATAACTCTAGCCTAGCTAAAATTATAAAGTAACCCGATTACGGGACAAGGAAAATTATTTACGAGACTCGTTCCCCTTAAACTGGGAAGAAAGCTAGGAAGTCATGATCTCACAGGGCACCGCAAGGTTCGTGCTCAGTTTCGGTGTAATCAGAAGTCGGGTTGAGGACCGAAGAGATCTGCGAAGGATCGGCTGACGGAAACAAGTTCTCGGATACCTTGTTTCGGCCCGCCATCCTGACCAAAAAATTCATAGATCGCGGATATACGTTTGGTATATTTTTCGGAGACCCGTGTGTGGGCCAGAAGTAGTCAAACGTGACTAAAACGGACCAGGAGCTAGGATGTTTAAGATAACTATAATAAAATAATAATATGATAATAATAATAAATTATTAAAAATAAAAAGTAACAGGGGGCCACGGCTATAAAGGCCTGTGTTAAACAAAGAAAAACTTAGAAAAATTGTAAGGTTTTAACAAACCTCTGTCAGATTCCATTTTCTAGTACCGTTCGAGCACATCGCGAGAGCGCTACTAGACTCCCGAAAATTTCTTGGAGCGTACCATTGCGACAAGGATTTTCTCCACTCTCATCCCACCAACTTCAAATCCGCATAGGTAGTGGGTAACTCTAAGCCCACTGTCTATGTGGTTTATTTTATGACTGTGTATAGCTGTTTTTGTGTATTTGAATGGAAAACTATTTTGTAGAAACCATAGAGAATAAGTTAGGAATGTTAGATTTTGATGAGTTTGATGTTTGGAAACCATAACTGTACTGATTTGATCACTATGGAAACGAAAATGTTACGGTGAGAAATCCCCTGGGAGAAGTTGCCCTCGGGGGCGATTTTTTCACTGTTGCATTCGATTGAATTCCCAAAGGATTCGAATGAAAGCTCTTGGATTTCAATCGAGTGAATGAGGTTTCAATCGAATGAAAGCCTGAGAAGGATTTCAATCGATTGAATTCCCTGCAATCGAATGAAAGAATCAATTGAATACTAAAACCCTATTCATTCGAATGCTCACTGGAAACTTGTGTTTTTAAAGGTTCTATGGGATCCATCAGGCATAGTTATGCGTAACTTTATGTAACAAGAGCATGCATCATGAGAAATGGCCGTCTTAGGAGTTAGGACGACCTTAGATAACTAGAAGTTTCACGCGAAAGTCTAATTGAAGATCATGACTGAATCATAGGAAACAAAGAAGAGTGAGGAAGGTCCCGAGCCCAGTTGGTACGGTAGACCATAATTAAAGAGTCTAGTTATATGGTTAGGAAGATCCATGTTCTCTTGGCACGTTTTACAGACACGCCCTCACCAGTTCGGCAAGCTGGATTGGTCAGAGTAACGCAGGTAGAGAGACCTGATTTAAAAAGAGAACAGGCCAAGGCCCGAGAGAAAAGAAAGAGAACAGGACAAGTCCTGTAAGAAAGAAAGGGGGACCCCATTAAAGAGAAGAGTACAGAGAAAGACGATCACGCCTGATCGCGCCCAAGGTGTAACATCCCACATTTTCCTTAGTAAGAATTTCACAGGAGAAATACCCATATAAGCCCTTATATGGGTTAACAGGGTAGAAATCTGAACCCTTAAGGACAGACGTGTCTGTAGAAGATTTTCTGTTTAGGTTTTAGGAATTCGGATTTCACTCAAATAATCCTCTATGGCCCTTAGGATTTGACGGTAAGTCCAGACTGTCGGGAAAACGGAGTTTTGCTTAGTTTCGGATGATTTTGCAAACACTAGAATAACCCTGTTTTGTCCTGTTTAGCCAGTAGAACTGAGCAGAGGGTCTCAAGTCTCTGGAAATCATACCTTATGGAGGGGACCATTTTAAAATGCCTTAGAGTAACCCAAAACCTCATTAGGAAAAATGGGCGAGAGCAGGTGATCGTGGAAACGCAGCGGAACGGTCTTGTTCGGACACCAGCAAGAGATAACAGGTCAAAGGTATCTGTGAAAATACTCCTCCGAATAAAAATTCACAAATGCCTTAAAGAAATAATATTCCCATGTAGGGGAAATTAGAGGATCACGACGATATAAATGGAATATTTTTCGGACGACTGTGCGCGACGCACCGGCACTGCGAGCGATTAAACACGAGCGAAACGGGACCGGGAGGCAGTCAAAAATGGCAACCAGCACGTGGAAAATCTGATTCCAAGGGAAAATAATTAAATATTCAATTACTATTCATTGATTTGACCTTTGAATTATCTTATTAATTGTTAAAGAAAATAAAAAGGGCAAAATTGTAAATATGCATAGGGGCAAAAAGATAATTTTTAGGGGCAGAATTTTGGATATAAATAGCCACCCCATATGCAGAAAATTTTGAGAAATATTTCTCTCTAGAGCTAGGGGAAACTCTGCCTGTGTGCGCTATGGTTACCCTGCAGAAACGCCGACCGAAGCTTGGACAATGCTCAAGACTTGGAGGAATACTCTCCCCCATCCTTCTCATCACCTAATCAGCCCTCAAGAATGGGTAACTCTAGCTTACTCACCTCCTTGGTGGTTGTTATGTGTTTGTGTGTTTGTTTGTGTAAGGACTGGTATCAAGGGAAATAGATTGCTGAAAATTACTGGTGTTTATTAATAATGGCAGAAATTCCAGTGGGGAATTTCTGTGTAGAACATAAACCAAATGGCCTTCAAGGCTCTGGAATAATTAATAAAACAGAATAAAAATCCTGGGAATTGATGGATCCCTTGGTCCCCTTTGTTCTGCCTAAATTCCTGAATAAAAATTTCTCACCCCAAGGATCTTTCTTATACTGAAATTGTGAGAGGAAATCATGGGTTGGCCATAATTCTCTCCTAATATCTCTTCTCCCTAATAATCCTCACCTAACTGATTCCTTTCCTGATTTATCTAACAATCAGCTTTTATTGATTAAACAATTCAGATATTCTGAATTAACTCCCCCCTTAATTCAGCTCTTCCTCCTAGAATAGTGCTGGAGGGTGTGTAACAATGGGTGTGTAACAGTTTGCTTATGTTTATGTATGATCATGTATGCTAGAACTCATGCTAGGATGATAGGAAAATGATTCTGAAGGGTCTAGTGACCTGGACTAGATAGGATTATGAAGGTTGGAATATGTGTGAAAACCTCAAGGAGTGTCCATGAGAAAAGAGGAAAAGAAAAATAAAGGTGCAGGTTTCAGTTTCGCCTAGGTACTGTTGAGTGGCCTTGGACACCGCTGAGCGCAGTACAAGAGAAAACATTTTTTAACATGTGAACTCTAGGGCGCTGAGCGGCCGCAGGACTCGCTGAGCGGCTTGAAGGTCATTGAGGATAAGGATGGAAAGATATTTTTGAAAACTGGGCCTCAGCCCGCTGAGCAAACTGAGCTCAGACCGCTGAGCGAACAAGAGTTCCCGCTGAGCGGTCTGAGACTGGAACGTCTCATGGAAGCTGTCTTGAGGCACATAATCCAACAAGTTATGATTTAAATGATGTATATGGCTGAAGTATGTGAACTATGTGATGTAATAGGTAGAATTTCATGCATTATACTTATTGAGGTAATATGTTAGCATTCCATGCATCATGTTAAAGTACTTTTAGAGGACTAGAAGTTAATCAAGTAATGAGTAAAGATTATGATGAAATGAACCTTAGGAAACAAGTCATGCCATGATATGTGTAAAGAAAGGAAAAGAAAAGAAGAAATGTTATGAGAAAGAAAAGATGATGAAATGCTATGAGAAAGAAAGAAAAGAAGGACTGGAAATGGTTGTTGTCGATAGGTGGTTGGTAACGGGTTCACTTTCCTGTCGGTAGGTGGCTGGCAGGATAGATGGATCGATGATGATGGATTTACCTTCCTGTCTGTAGGTTGCTGGCAGGAAGGGTCACTTCCCTGTCAGTAGGTGGCTGGCAGGGAAGGGGACGATGGTGGTTGCTATCGGTAGGTGGCTGGCAGGGTTGGCAGGGAAGGGGACGAGGAATGGTTGCTGTCGGTAGGTGGCTGGCAGGAGAGATGGATCAATTATGATGTATTACCTTTCTGTCGGTAGGTGGCTGGCATGGAAGGAGACGATGATGGTTGCTGTCGGTAGGTGGCTGGCAGCGGATTCACTTTCCTGTCGGTAGGTGGCTTGCAGGAAAGTTGGATCAAAACAGAGAAAAGAATATGAAAGTATGAAAGAAAGTATAAAAGAAAGTATGAAAGAAAGAGTAAAGTATGAAGGAAAGAAAGAAAGAATTATAGTATGTAATGTATGCATGAATGTATGTATGTAAGAATGTATGTATGGAAGTATGAATAAGTAAAAAGATAAGTAAATATGATGTAAGTACTGTCAAGAGAACGCTCGAGACGGCTATGTATATATGCGAAGGAAAGTAACAAGCACGAGAACTTAGTAAGAAAGATTAGTTCCTCTATCACTTAGTTTAACTAGATGAACAACGAGATCTCAGAGCTACAGTTTTCCACTGAGAACTTACCGTTCTCACCGTCACTGCCTTATGACTCCAGACTAGCATGACGTGTACGCCAAGGCGGAGCAGGTATCGGAAGACAAGCAGAGTTGTGGTCGTCAGAGGATTTCGAGGAAGCAACGGACTGGAACTTATGCTTTATGTTTTGGATTAGCTCAAGGGATTAGATGTTCCCTTAGCCCATATGAAAATTATATGTATTATGACTTGTATACTTGATGATGTAATTATGTATTATTATTTGGATGTGTAATTGTGTTATGGACCGAATACTTGTATGTTTATCTACTCCTCCCGTAACATCTCCAGTACTGCTATTCTGTAGTTAATTATCGCTTAAGTCCATTGGGACTTTATCGCTTGTATCTTGATATGTTTTCTCGAACACGCATGGCTCCTAGTTTCTGTAAGAAAGGTAAAAGTTTTGAAAACGGTCCATATTTTTGAATAAGAAATATTTGCCACGCTAAAAGTAGGGCTAAAAGTAACCCAATCAAAGCAGAAAACAACCTAGTGAGCATTGTTTACTGCATACGGGTAAACAGTTAGCTAGGGTGTTTCACAAGGGCCGATCCCTCGCCATTCTTGTGAGGGGGATGGTTGCACCAATTGTATTTGATGATTTCCTCCTATGAGCCTTACATGGTTAGCTATCATTCCGGTAAAGAGCGCTGCCGGGTCGATACAATAGTGGCAAGAAAGAGGTTGTAACCTAGGCCATGGTTACATGGGTGAAAGGACTAAGAATAAGGACGCTAACCCGGGTGAGCCGGTATGTGTAAGAGATTCCCAAATCCCCCCATACACTATATAGTCATATGTATGATGAGATGATTGAATGTATGAGAATATGTATGTGTGTGTACATATATATATATCTGTTTATGCATTATGTATATCTGTTCATGCATTATGTATCGTCAAGGGAGCGTCCCAAGACGACTATTATGCCTTTGATAGTAACGCAGGATTAAGAAGCACGAAGCCCAGGTAATAACAAGATTAGAAAGCCAATTACATAGTAACTTAGATAAAGTTATTCAAGACCCTAGACAAAGATAATAATCAGTAGGATGTTAGTAGGCATGATCACTTAGAAATCCCCAAACGGCCTGGAGAATACCCGAGAAAAAAAGGGGAAAAAGCCACGATTGAAGTGTTGCTCATTGAGAACGTACAGTTCTCACTCCCACTCGTTTATGGCTCTAGGAACTGACGATGACTCTTATTATGCTGATGCTATGGAGCCAGAGGGGGACCTCTAAAGAGGCGTTTAGCTGACTATGTAGTAGATGCAGTATATAGAATAAATGTGCTATTAGAACATGTACGTTGGCTATGTAATATATCTACTATCTGGTGTATGTGTATGTGTATGTACGCGAAGGACCCACTATGTATGTAACGTTATGTATGTACCGACCTGAACCTAACCTAATAATGGTATCGTTTGTTATATTACTCTATTGAACTCACGACTCTTATCTTACGAACCGTATATGTGAATGAAAGTGGAAAAAAAATAGGTCCTTATTTTCTAAAACCAGTACTTTTGAAAAACCCAAAGAAGTTACTAGGAAGTAAACAACCTAGTGAGTATTACGTACGGCTTGAGCGTACGAAATCGAATAGGGGTGTTTCATTTGGTATCAGAGCAATTTGGTGCAAGTGAGCCTGAGGACTGTGCTGCGCTATGCTTCCGAGCACCCTCCTAAGTTGTATGTTCTGATCATATGTGCACTAGCTGTTCTTGAGACTGGTCAACTTAGAATTGTGCAGGTGCTGGTGTTTAGACATGCCGCCAAGAAGGGATCACACGTACCGAGAACCTGCTATTGCAGACCTTGCTGCGATACTGCAAGAGATGGCGCGAGCCACGCAGGCGCAAGCTCAAGCCACTGCCCAGATTGTCGCTGCTACTGCTCAACTGAACGTTTTCCAGACTGCCCAAGAGATTGAGGCCCTCCGCTACAGGGACTTTACCCGGGCCAACCTGTCGGTGTTTGAAGGGGTTATGGATCCGGATCTGGTCCACGGATGGGTCAGGAAAATAGAACAAATTTTTGAGGATATTCCATGCACTGATGCTCAGAAGATTAAGTTTGCCTCCAGGAAGCTGGAAAGAGCGGCTGCAGAATGGTGGAATATGACAAAGCCAGCTGTCAGACAGGAGGAGGTGGAAATGTCATGGGAACGGTTCAAGATAATATTCCTGGATAAGTACTTTCCCCGAGAATCACAGGACAGGAAGGAAGCAGAGTTTCTGGAGTTGAAACAGGGGACGATGAGCGTTGTGGAGTATACGACGTTCGAGAGGCTCTGTAGGTATTCCCGGATGAGTAAGTTTTACCTGGATGACGATTGGAAATGTGCCAAGTACCACCGGGGGCTGAAGCCAGAACTAAGAGTGTTTCTGAGAGGACCAGGTGCGCGAGACTATTCCACCCTAGTGAACACCTGTTTGGCTCAGGAGGAAGCCAACCAGGATTTAGCGGAGGTGTGCAACGAGCGCAATAAGAGGAGGTTTGCAGAGGCAGGAAGCTCACAGATGGACCCCCGGAAGGGAGGACCGTTTTAGGCCCCGTTCCTAGCACGAGGCAGATGACAGTATACCCAGCGGTTGCCGCAGGGTGTGGGGAGGTCGCAGAACCCACCTCAGACTAGGCCATCCACAACCCGGCCCCAACCACCAGGAGGAGCCAACGAGAATCTGCTAGAGACCCGACCAACCTGTCCAAAATGCCAGAGACGCGGTGCGGGCGAATGCTTGGTAGGGAAGAACGTGTTACCGGTGCGGGCAGGGTGGTCATTTCGCCAGGGATTGCGGAGTAGCTCCACCCGCGTCCCAACGTCAAGGTCGCGTCTTTACCATGGCTGCCGAGGAGGCCTAGAAAGAGGAAGGGCTGATCTTAGGTAAGTGACATATATGGGAAATCATTGACCGTGTTGTATGACTCAGGAGCCTCGCACTCCTTTATCTCTTACGGCAGTGTGGAGGAGTTATATTTATCTCCCACGATGCTACCGTATACTCTGTCGGTGTCGACGCTTACTGCACCATCGGTTAGGACTTTTCATGTGTGTCTGAGGTACTCGTTTCAGCGACAGGAAAGGAAGTTCGTAGCTGACTTGATTTACCTTCCCCTAGTTGGATTGGATATCATACTAGGGATGGACTGGTTAAAGGCCAATGGAGCGGTGCTGGATTGCACCAACAAACTAGTGGTTTTCCCTCCGCGAGTCGCGAACTTGTCAATTTGGTACGACAAGGTGCCAACATTTTATTGCTGCCAGTTAGAGAATCAAGGGTACGCATTTCTAGCGTCTTCAGAGGTGAAGGCGATGAAGCAGGAGGTCGAGGTGGCCCCGGTAGTATGCGAATGCCCAGATATTTTCCCGAACGATATCCCAGAGTTCCCTCCAAAACGCGAAGTGGAGTTCTCCATCAACCTAGTGTCGCGCGCCGAACCCATTTCTATCGCACCATATCGTATGTCCCCGCTGGAGTTGCAGAAATTGAAGAAACAGTTGGAAGAGTTATTGGGAAAGAGGTTCATTAGGCCAAGTGCATCACCATAGGGAGCACCGGTGTTGTTCTTCAAGAAAAAGGATGGCACTATGAGACTGTGTATCGACTATAGGCAACTGAATAAAGTGACTATCAAGAATAAGTACCCATTGCCGAGGATTGACGACCTACTGGATCAGCTGAAAGGGACGCGGGTTTTCTCGAGAATAGATCTGCGATCAGGATACCACCAGATACGGGTACGCGAGGAAGACATATCCAAGACGGCGTTCAGGTCTCGCTATGGCCATTATGAATTCACTGTAATGTCATTTGGGTTGACGAATGCCCGCGCAATTTTCATGGATTACATGAATCGAATTTTCCACGCATACCTAGATGACTCTGTAATCGTCTTTATCTAATGATATCTTGGTGTACTCGAAGGATGAAGAAGAGCACGCCCGACACTTGAGAATTGTTTTGGGAATATTGCGGGAAAAGAGGTTGTATGCCAAGCTGTCAGATTGCTAATTCTGGGTGAAGGAGGTGCAATTTCTAGGGCACATGGTGTCAGAACAGGGGGTTGCAGTGGACCCTGGCAAAGTTGAGGCAGTTAGGACGTGGAAGAGACCCACCTCGGTTACCGAGATCCGAAGCTTTCTAGGTTTTGCCGGGTACTATTGACGATTTAGTAAGGGGTTCTCTCAGATAGCCTTGCCATTGACGAAGTTGACACGTAAGGGAGCCAGAGTGTGAGCGGAGTTTCTTGGAGCTGAAAGAGAAGCTGACCACGGCCCCGGTATTGATATTACCAAATCCCCAGTCGCCATTTGAGGTATATTACGACGCATCAAGATCGGGGTTAGGGTGCGTGCTAATGCAACAACGGCAGGTAATAGCTTATGCCTCGAGGCAGTTGAGGCCCCATGAGACCAACTACCCTATGCACGACTTGGAATTAGCCGTGGTAGTCTTCGCGTTGAAGATTTGGAGGCATTACTTGTACGGGTTCGGTTTGAAGTGTTCTCCGATCATAAGAGTTTGATATCTCTTCGATCAGAAGGAACTTAATATGAGGCAAAGGAGGTGGACTGAGTTCTTAAAGGATTAGGATTTCGGCCTTAATTACCATCCGGGAAAGGCAAATGTGGTGGCCGATGCCCTAAACCAAAATTCATTGCATATGGCCCATCTGATGGTACGGGAGATACGGTTAGCCGAGAAGTTCCGCGATCTCGACCTAACCGTCACCCGTCGCAACGATCGTCTGATACTATGTCCCTTACAAATCACAAGCGACTTTAAGCAGAGAATCATGGAAGCTCAAAAGGTGTGCTAGGAGGACGCTTGGCGCCGGTTTCGCGAGGCCGTAGCGGCCGGAAAGGTTAAAGAGGCAACTATAGATTTGGAAGGGATGCTACGGTTTAGTCAACGCATCTGTGTGCCCAGGGAAGGTAGTTTGCGAGAGGACATTCGGCGAGAAGGACATAAAAGCCAGTTCACGATACACCCAGGAGCCACCAAGATGTATCATGATTTGCGAAAAATGTTTTGGTGACCAGGACTGAAGAGGGACGTAGAGGACTGGGTGCAGAAGTGCTTGGTTTGCCAGAAAGTGAAGATTGAACACCAGAAGCCACCTGGACTACTGAATCCTCCGGAGATTCCTGAGTGGAAGTGGAGCGGTATCGCGATGGATTTTGTTTCTGGATTGTCGCTTACTCGAACAGGGATGGATGCGGTATGGATGATTGTGGACAGACTGACCAAGTCCGTTCATTTCATCCCGTCAAGGTCAACTACCCGATGGAGAAATTAGTGCAGTTATATGTTAAGGAGGTGGTTCGGTTACACGGAATCCCCTCTTCCATCATCTCGGACAGGGATCCAAGGTTCACTTCTCGGTTCTGGACAGCTTTTCAGAAAGCTCAGGGGTCACAGCTGCAATTGAGTTCTGCTTATCATCCCCAAACAGACGGCCAATACGAGCGAATCATTCAGACTCTGGAAGATATGTTGCAAGCATGTGCTCTAGACATGCCAGGCAATTGGGAGGAGTTGTTACCTCTCGTGGAATTTTCGTACAACAATAGTTACCAGGCCAGCATAGGCATGGCCCCTTCCGAAGCTCTCTACGGGCGAAAATGTCATTCACCCCTTTGTTGGAATAATAGCAGACAATACCAAGGACTAACTCTTGAAGAGACTGAAGAAGCAGAAAACATGATGAAGCTGGTGCGCCAGAGAATGCTTACCGCACAGAGCCGACAGAAGAGTTATGCAGATAATCGCAGGAGGCCCCTGGAGTTCTAAGAAAGAGATCATGTCTTCCTTAAGGACACGCCAGCAACCGGGACTAGTAGATCCTTGAAGGTCAGAAAATTAAGCCCAAGGTTCATGGGACCATTTCAAGTTTTGAAGCGAGTGGGGCCCGTGGCCTACCGAATAGTTCTTCCGCCGAACTTGGCCAACATCCACGATGTCTTCCATGTTTCCCAGCTGCAGAAATACTATACATCCCCAGACCATGTGCTACAACCAGAGCAGGTACAGCTAAGGGAAGACCTGGCTTTGCCCCTAACCCCTCAGCTAATCGTCGACCATAAAACTCGCCAGACACGAAATCAAGAGACCTCTATGGTGCGAGTCGTACGAGCAAACGGGGAATTCGAATAGTAGACGTGGGAACTAGAGGAGGATATGGGAAAAGCTTACCCGGAGTTATTCTGAAGGTACGAGTTCCAACTATACTTAAATTTCGAGGGCGAAATTTTTCTAAGGGGGTGGAATGTAACATTCAAGCTTTCCCTTAAGAAGATTTTGCGAAATTTATAACTCTAGCCTAGCTAAAATTATAAAGTAACCCGATTACGGGACAAGGAAAATTATTTACGAGACTCGTTCCCCTTAAACTGGGAAGAAAGCTAGGAAGTCATGATCTCACAGGGCACCGCAAGGTTCGTACTCAGTTTCGGTGTAATCAGAAGTCGGGTTGAGGACCGAAGAGATCTGCGAAGGATCGGCTGACGGAAACAAGTTCTCGGATACCTTGTTTCGGCCCGCCATCCTGACCAAAAAATTCATAGATCGCGGATATACGTTTGGTATATTTTTCGGAGACCCGTGTGTGGGCCAGAAGTAGTCAAACGTGACTAAAACGGACCAGGAGCTAGGATGTTTAAGATAACTATAATAAAATAATAATATGATAATAATAATAAATTATTAAAAATAAAAAGTAACAGGGGGCCACGGCTATAAAGGCCTGTGTTAAACAAAGAAAAACTTAGAAAAATTGTAAGGTTTTAACAAACCTCTGTCAGATTCCATTTTCTAGTACCGTTCGAGCACATCGCGAGAGCGCTACTAGACTCCCGAAAATTTCTTGGAGCGTACCATTGCGACAAGGATTTTCTCCACTCTCATCCCACCAACTTCAAATCCGCATAGGTAGTGGGTAACTCTAAGCCCACTGTCTATGTGGTTTATTTTATGACTGTGTATAGCTGTTTTTGTGTATTTGAATGGAAAACTATTTTGTAGAAACCATAGAGAATAAGTTAGGAATGTTAGATTTTGATGAGTTTGATGTTTGGAAACCATAACTGTACTGATTTGATCACTATGGAAACGAAAATGTTACGGTGAGAAATCCCCTGGGAGAAGTTGCCCTCGGGGGCGATTTTTTCACTGTTGCATTCGATTGAATTCCCAAAGGATTCGAATGAAAGCTCTTGGATTTCAATCGAGTGAATGAGGTTTCAATCGAATGAAAGCCTGAGAAGGATTTCAATCGATTGAATTCCCTGCAATCGAATGAAAGAATCAATTGAATACTAAAACCCTATTCATTCGAATGCTCACTGGAAACTTGTGTTTTTAAAGGTTCTATGGGATCCATCAGGCATAGTTATGCGTAACTTTATGTAACAAGAGCATGCATCATGAGAAATGGCCGTCTTAGGAGTTAGGACGACCTTAGATAACTAGAAGTTTCACGCGAAAGTCTAATTGAAGATCATGACTGAATCATAGGAAACAAAGAAGAGTGAGGAAGGTCCCGAGCCCAGTTGGTACGGTAGACCATAATTAAAGAGTCTAGTTATATGGTTAGGAAGATCCATGTTCTCTTGGCACGTTTTACAGACACGCCCTCACCAGTTCGGCAAGCTGGATTGGTCAGAGTAACGCAGGTAGAGAGACCTGATTTAAAAAGAGAACAGGCCAAGGCCCGAGAGAAAAGAAAGAGAACAGGACAAGTCCTGTAAGAAAGAAAGGGGGACCCCATTAAAGAGAAGAGTACAGAGAAAGACGACTACACCTGATTGCGCCCAGGGGCCGGTCCCTCGCTATTCCTGTGAGGGAGATGGTTGCACCTATTGTATTCGATGATTTCCTCCTATGAGCCTTACATGGTTAGCTACCATGCCGGTAAGGAGTGTTGTCGGGTCGATACAATAATGGCAAGAAAGAGGTTGTAACCTAGGCCACGGTTACATGGTGAAAGGACTAAGAGAAAAGACACTAACCCAGGTGAGCCAGTATGCGTAATAGATTCCCAGATCCCCACATACACTATATAGTCATATGTATGATGACATGATTGAATGTATGAGAGTATGTATGTATGTATGTATGTATGTGTGTATGTCTATATGTATCTGTTCATGCATTATGTATCGTCAAGGGAGCATCCCGAGACGACTATTATGCCTTTGATAGTAACACAAGATTTAGAAGCGCGAAGCCCAGGTAATGACAAGATTAGAAAGCCAATCACATAGTAACTTAGATAAAGCTGTTCAGGACCCTATACAAAGATAATAATTAGTAGGATCTTAGTAGGCATGATCACTTAGAAATCCCTGAACAGCCTGGAGAATACCCGAGAAAAAAAGGGGAAATGCCACGATTGAAGTGTTGCTCATTGAGAACGTACAGTTCTCACTCCTACTCGTTTATGGCTCCAGGAACTGACTATGACTCTTATTATGCTGATGCTGTGAAGCCTAAGGAGGACCGCTGAAGAGGCGTTTAGTTGATTATGTAGTAGGTGCAGTATATAGAATAAATGTGTTGTAGGAACATGTACATTGGCTATGTAATATATCTACTATCTGGTGTGTATGTGTATGTACGCGAAGGACCCGCTATGTATGTAACGTTATGTATGTACCGACCTGAACCTAACCTGATAATGGTACCGTTTGTTATATTACTCTATTGCACTCACGACTCTTATGTTACGAACTGTATATGTGAATGAAAACGAAAAAAAAATGGGTCCTTATTTTCTAAAACCAGTACTTTTGAAAAACCCAAAGAAGTTATCAGGAAGTAAACAACATAGTGAGTATTGGCTTGAGCGTACAGAATCGGTTAAGGGTGTTTCAGTGTACATATAGCATGACCCTTACTAGTATATTAATAGTGTGATGCACAGAAATGATATAAAATTTAAAATGAAAAAAATATTTGAACTATTGATAATTAAAGTTATATGAGATAGATGTGTTTAATTTTTTTTACTATTCATCTTCACTTTATTAAATTATGTAGACTCTCGCTTCACAAATCTTGTTGTATACAAATTGTGTAGCGTGTATCATTTACACACTTTATTTTTGCACCATATAAATCTTTTAAAATTTTCGTTCTTTATTTCCACTCTAAAAATGTTGTGTAAGCTTCCCGCTCGTTGTTTCTATGATCTTATTTGTCCTCCTCTACATCTTTGATCCCTATTTTCAAGGATTTTTATTTGTCTATCTTTGTTAAGTCCTTGTAGGTTCTTATAGGCATACAACGTATGCAGATGACTAAAAAATTTTAACTTATGACTACCAAAAAAATATATCACCTATGTAATATTGTCACGACCCAACCAGAGTCATGATCGATGCATAGGGAACCACGGCATGAATTGCTGCATTTGCTTCTACTTCAACTTGCAAGCCATTCAGCTTCTATTCTTCCTGTTCATCATCTTTGTGTTCTTTGGTCTTTCGTGGTTGTATTAGGGAAAAGATGAAGTGAAAGAAGACTCAATCTGGGTGTGCATGGGAAAAGCGCGTCAATAGCAGCAATAATCTAAAGAGGTAATTAAGCTTCCTTCCTTTGCTACTTGGGCACTTTGTAAGAGGAAGATTTATTCGTAAAATGTTTTATTATCTTGCTTAAATATCTAATTTCTGATGAAAAATATTAATGTCACGCTTGACATCAAAATACTTCTACTATCTATTCTTGAATTTACTAGTAGAAAAATGATTGGTGTACACTTTATAATTTTACATAGTTGCCTTATGTGCACTCATTAATTCACAAAATGTACAAACATTTTTAATTATCCTGCACAGACATATTCAACTATTGTGCACAAACATTCACAATGTATGCGTACAAATATTTTTAACATATTACACAAACATTTTTAACTAATATGCACAAATATTTTTAATTATCGTGCATAAACATTTTAACATATTATACAAACAATTTTAACTAATATCTACAAACTTTTTATTATGATGCACAAATATTTTTAATAAACATGCACAAATTTTTTGTTATGATACACAAACATTTTTAGTTATCGTGCACAAACATTTTTAATTATCGTGAATAAACATTTTCAACTATCATGCACAAATATTTAAGGATATGTGCACAAAGAATTTTATTTAACATATTACACAAATATTTTTAACTAACATGCACAAATTTTTTAATATGGTGCACAAACATTTTTAACTAAATTATGAACAAACGTTCAAGGGTATGTGAGCAAACATTTTTAACATATTACACAAGCCTTTAATTAACATGTACAAACTTTTTATTATGATGCTCAAACATTTTTAATTATTGTGTACAAATATTTTAATTAATATATTACACAAATATTTTTAGCTAACATGTACAAAATTTTTGCTATAGTGCGTAAACATTTTAAATTATTGTGCACAAATAGTAAAAAATGTTTGTGCATAGAGATAGAATAGGTGGGGAGTATGGAAAGCGGGACGCGATTCATTTTATTAGTGAACGCTTAGGTGGCAATACAACGGTAGTATTTTGTGGTGTATATGTAGCATGACCTTTACTAGTATATCAATAGTGTGATGCACAGAAATGATATTAAATTTAAAATGAAAAAAATATTTGAACTATCGATAATTAAAGTTATATGAGATAGATGTGTTTAATTTTTTTACTATTCATCTTCACTTTATTAAATTATGTAGATTCTCACTCCACAAATCCTATTGTATACAAATTGTGTAGTGGGTATCATTTACACTTTTTTTTTTGCACCATATAAATTTTTTAAATTTTTTGGTCTTTATTCCCACTCTAAAAAAGTTGTGTAATCTTCTCGCTCATTGTTTCTATCATCCTATTTTGTCCTCCTCTACATCTTTGATCCCTATTTTCAAGGATTTTTATTTGTCTCTCGTTGCTAAGCCTTGTAGGTTCTTATAGGCATATAACGTATCCAGATAACCTAAAATATTTTAACCTATGACTACCAAAAAAATATGTCACCTATATAATATTGTCACGACCCAACCAAAGTCATGATTGGCGTATAGGGAACCACGACCCCTAGCAAGTTTTGAATACATTTTCAAAAAAATGGACATTACCTTGTATATAGGTTTATCCCAACAAAAGAAACAAACACCTGATAACAATTCACAATTCAATAAAACTCATTCATAAATTCCAGGGTTCCTCAAACAAAGGAAATATAACAATTTGCAAATTCAAAATAATTCTTAAGTTGCATATTTAAATTCCAATCAACATAAAATACAAGACCACGGAAGCGAGAATCAGTCGGATCCTGCTTGTGAGTTTACTGGAGTGTTCTAAGACATGATAATACAATACACTAGAAATGAGCACATCCTAGTACAATTTGGGTTCACCACAAGGAAAAAATCCTTTGCAATGTAAGAGGCAGTAGGAATGGAACTCGGGACCTGTATTTGAAAGGGGGGAAACAATAAAAGAGTGAGTTTGGAAACTCAGTGGTAGGTAGATATAATTATAGCACACAAGAGACAAGTGAGAAAAAGGTTATGATAATTACAATATATGTATCAAACATAAAATATTCTTTTTAATTTCAACATAAACTTTCCATAAACCCAATTCAAAGAATTTCATCATGCCAATATATAAGACAATATAAATGTGTTAAGAGTCGTTACTTTAATCTACACTTAACAAATTGAAGATATTAATTTCAATATTTCGGGCTAGTATGATCTGCCCTTTCTTAGCGAAGGCATATAACTGAAACGTGGCTTACGTACCAGGCTAATATGATCTGTCCTTTACTAGCGAGGGCATAAGTCATGGTGCACCAAGTCTAACGCTTACTGTCGTTGGCTACAGATCCTGACAGGATTTCATCATAAACCATTTTCTAACACTAAAATATTCCTTTCAGATAGAATCCATTCATGAATCAAAACCAATCCAATCCTTCTTTTCTCAGCATCTTAATCACAAGGCATTGATTTCCAAAATGATTATAACATTATCAATGTAAACAATATGCAGTAAATGATTTTTCATGCAAAGTTTACTAATAGGTATTGTCCCACGGGTTAGTTCAGAAAAGATTTTTTTTTTTTCAAAGTGTATGGTTCACATTTCTTCCCAACATGTTCAAAGGTCTCAACAAAACTATTTCTTCAATTTCTCAAAATAACCAAATCAATTCTCACTGTAACACCCTAGCTAACTGCATACCCTCGAGTAGTACGCAATGCTCACTAGGTTGTTATTCACTTGGTGGGAAATACTCATAGTCCCTTATTACTTTTTCGAAAATACTTGATTAAGGAAAATATGGACCAATTTAAAACTTTTCTACTGAGTGCATAATTACGAAATATGAGCCATGTGTGAATCAAAGTATATAAGACAAACGATAGAGCTTGAGGCTTACAACCAATAGTCATTCATAGCATAATTATTTACCTAAGCAAGTACCTGGTCCTTCACAGATAAGTACAACCAATCATATAATATTATAATAAAGTATATGTACATG